>CM026392.1:4807992-4929556 GCA_014843695.1 Archivesica marissinica
AGGAGAGAGTTGCAACTGTTTGTGACAAGAAGCAAGCATGGAGGAGAGAGTTGCAACTGTTTGTGACAAGAAGCAAGCATGGAGGAGAGAGTTTCAACTGTTTGTGACAAGAAGCAAGCATGGAGGAGAGAGTTTCAACTGTTTGTGACAAGAAGCAAGCATGGAGGAGAGAGTTTCGACTGTTTGTGACAAGAAGCAAGCATGGAGGAGAGAGTTTCAACTGTTTGTGACAAGAAGCAAGCATGGAGGAGAGAGTTTCAACTGTTTGTGACAAGAAGCAAGCATGGAGGAGAGAGTTGCAACTGTTTGTGACAAGAAGCAAGCATTGAGGGGATAGTTTTTTAACTGTTTGTGACAACAAACGAGCATTGAGGAGAGAGTTTCAACTGTTTGTGACAAGAAGCAAGCATTGAGGAGAGAGTTTCAACTTTTGTGACAAGAAGCAAGCATGGAGGAGAGAGTTTCGACTGTTTGTGACAAGAAGCAAGCATGGAGGAGAGAGTTTCACCTATTTGTGTGACTTTATGAACTATTTGCGCATAGTATGTGCAAAGTTAATTTTATCTACATACATTAAAACGGGAGCAACGTTTTCTTTGGGGTTAATATGACTAGATTAATAATGACTCTGGAGCTACTGAGCATGTATTTTGGCGCATGTGATATTGACGTGTTAACTGCATACTGACTGTGGAGCTACTGAGCATGTATTTTGGCGCATGTGATATTGACGTGTTAACTGCATACTGACTGTGGGGCTACTGAGCATGTATTTTGGCGCATGTGATATTGACGTGTTAACTGCATACTGACTCTGGAGCTACTGAGCATGTATTTTGGCGCATGTGATATTGACGTGTTAACTGCATACTGACTGTGGAGCTACTGAGCATGTATTTTGGCGCATGTGATATTGACGTGTTAACTGCATACTGACTGTGGAGCTACTGAGCATGTATTTTGGCGCATGTGATATTGACGTGTTAACTGCATACTGACTGTGGAGCTACTGAGCATGTATTTTGGCACATGTGATATTGACGTGTTAACTGCATACTGACTGTGGAGCTACTGAGCATGTATTTTGGCACATGTGATATTGACGTGTTAACTGCATACTGACTGTGGAGCTACTGAGCATGTATTTTGGCGCATGTGATATTGACGTGTTAACTGCATACTGACTGTGGAGCTACTGAGCATGTATTTTGGCGCATGTGATATTGACGTGTTAACTGCATACTGACTGTGGAGCTACTGAGCATGTATTTTGGCGCATGTGATATTGACGTGTTAACTGCATACTGACTGTGGAGCTACTGAGCATGTATTTTGGCGCATGTGATATTGACGTGTTAACTGCATACTGACTGTGGAGCTACTGAGCATGTATTTTGGCGCATGTGATATTGACGTGTTAACTGCATACTGACTGTGGAGCTACTGAGCATGTATTTTGGCGCATGTGATATTGACGTGTTAACTGCATACTGACTGTGGGGCTACTGAGCATGTATTTTGGCGCATGTGATATTGACGTGTTAACTGCATACTGACTGTGGAGCTACTGAGCATGTATTTTGGCGCATGTGATATTGACGTGTTAACTGCATACTGACTGTGGAGCTACTGAGCATGTATTTTGGCGCATGTGATATTGACGTGTTAACTGCATACTGACTGTGGGGCTACTGAGCATGTATTTTGGCGCATGTGATATTGACGTGTTAACTGCATACTGACTCTGGAGCTACTGAGCATGTATTTTGGCGCATGTGATATTGACGTGTTAACTGCATACTGACTGTGGAGCTACTGAGCATGTATTTTGGCGCATGTGATATTGACGTGTTAACTGCATACTGACTGTGGAGCTACTGAGCATGTATTTTGGCGCATGTGATATTGACGTGTTAACTGCATACTGACTGTGGAGCTACTGAGCATGTATTTTGGCGCATGTGATATTGACGTGTTAACTGCATACTGACTGTGGAGCTACTGAGCATGTATTTTGGCGCATGTGATATTGATGTGTTAACTGCATACTGATTGTGGAGCTACTGAGCATGTATTTTGGCGCATGTGATATTGACGTGTTAACTGCATACTGACTGTGGAGCTACTGAGCATGTATTTTGGCGCATGTGATATTGACGTGTTAACTGCATACTGACTGTGGAGCTACTGAGCATGTATTTTGGCGCATGTGATATTGATGTGTTAACTGCATACTGACTGTGGAGCTACTGAGCATGTATTTTGGCGCATGTGATATTGACATTTTAACTGCATACTGACTGTGGGGCTACTGAGCATGTATTTTGGCGCATGTGATATTGACGTGTTAACTGCATACTGACTGTGGAGCTACTGAGCATGTATTTTGGCGCATGTGATATTGACGTGTTAACTGCATACTGACTGTGGAGCTACTGAGCATGTATTTTGGCGCATGTGATATTGACGTGTTAACTGCATACTGACTGTGGAGCTACAGAGCATGTATTTTGGCGCATGTGATATTGACATGTTAACTGCATACTGACTGTGGAGCTACTGAGCATGTATTTTGGCGCATGTGATATTGACATGTTAACTGCATACTGACTGTGGAGCTACTGAGCATGTATTTTGGCGCATGTGATATTGACATGTTAACTGCATACTGACTGTGGAGCTACTGAGCATGTATTTTGGCGCATGTGATATTGACGTGTTAACTGCATACTGACTGTGGAGCTACTGAGCATGTATTTTGGCGCATGTGATATTGACATGTTAACTGCATACTGACTGTGGAGCTACTGGGCATGTATTTTGGCGCATGTGATATTGACATGTTAACTGCATACTGACTGTGGAGCTACTGAGCATGTATTTTGGCGCATGTGATATTGACATGTTAACTGCATACTGACTGTGGAGCTACTGAGCATGTATTTTGGCGCATGTGATATTGACGTGTTAACTGCATACTGACTGTGGAGCTACTGAGCATGTATTTTGGCGCATGTGATATTGACGTGTTAACTGCATACTGACTGTGGAGCTACTGAGCATGTATTTTGGCGCATGTGATATTGACGTGTTAACTGCATACTGACTGTGGAGCTACTGAGCATGTATTTTGGCGCATGTGATATTGACGTGTTAACTGCATACTGACTGTGGAGCTACTGAGCATGTATTTTGGCGCATGTGATATTGACATGTTAACTGCATACTGACTGTGGGGCTACTGAGCATGTATTTTGGCGCATGTGATATTGACATGTTAACTGCATACTGACTGTGGGGCTACTAGGCATGTATTTTGGCGCATGTGATATTGACGTGTTAACTGCATACTGACTGTGGGGCTACTGAGCATGTATTTTGGCGCATGTGATATTGACGTGTTAACTGCATACTGACTGTGGGGCTACTGAGCATGTATTTTGGCGCATGTGATATTGACATGTTAACTGCATACTGACTGTGGAGCTACTGGGCATGTATTTTGGCGCATGTGATATTGACGTGTTAACTGCATACTGACTGTGGGGCTACTGGGCATGTATTTTGGCGCATGTGATATTGACGTGTTAACTGCATACTGACTGTGGGGCTACTGAGCATGTATTTTGGCGCATGTGATATTGACGTGTTAACTGCATATTGACTGTGGGGCTACTGGGCATGTATTTTGGCGCATGTGATATTGACGTGTTAACTGCATACTGACTGTGGGGCTACTGAGCATGTATTTTGGCGCATGTGATATTGACATGTTAACTGCATACTGACTGTGGAGCTACTGGGCATGTATTTTGGCGCATGTGATATTGACGTGTTAACTGCATACTGACTGTGGAGCTACTGGGCATGTATTTTGGCGCATGTGATATTGACGTGTCAACTGCATACTGACTGGAGCTACTGAGCATGTATTTTGGCGCATGTGATATTGACGTGTTAACTGCATACTGACTGTGGAGTTACTGAGCATGTATTTTGGCGCATGTGATATTGACGTGTTAACTGCATACTGACTGTGGGGCTACTGAGCATGTATTTTGGCGCATGTGATATTGACATGTTAACTGCATACTGACTGTGGAGCTACTGGGCATGTATTTTGGCGCATGTGATATTGACGTGTTAACTGCATACTGACTGTGGGGCTACTGGGCATGTATTTTGGCGCATGTGATATTGACGTGTTAACTGCATACTGACTGTGGGGCTACTGAGCATGTATTTTGGCGCATGTGATATTGACGTGTTAACTGCATACTGACTATGGGGCTACTGAGCATGTATTTTGGCGCATGTGATATTGACATGTTAACTGCATACTGACTGGAGCTACTGGGCATGTATTTTGGCGCATGTGATATTGACGTGTTAACTGCATACTGACTGTGGGCTACTGGGCATGTATTTTGGCGCATGTGATATTGACGTGTTAACTGCATACTGACTGTGGGGCTACTGAGCATGTATTTTGGCGCATGTGATATTGACGTGTTAACTGCATACTGACTGTGGGCTACTGGGCATGTATTTTGGCGCATGTGATATTGACGTGTTAACTGCATACTGACTGTGGGGCTACTGAGCATGTATTTTGGCGCATGTGATATTGACGTGTTAACTGCATACTGACTGTGGGGCTACTGAGCATGTATTTTGGCGCATGTGATATTGACGTGTTAACTGCATACTGACTGTGGAGCTACTGGGCATGTATTTTGGCGCATGTGATATTGACTTGTTAACTGCATACTGACTGTGGAGCTACTGGGCATGTATTTTGGCGCATGTGATATTGACGTGTTAACTGCATACTGACTGTGGAGCTACTGGGCATGTATTTTGGCGCATGTGATATTGACGTGTCAACTGCATACTGACTGGAGCTACTGAGCATGTATTTTGGCGCATGTGATATTGACGTGTTAACTGCATACTGACTGTGGAGCTACTGGGCATGTATTTTGGCGCATGTGATATTGACGTGTCAACTGCATACTGACTGTGGGGCTACTGTGCATGTATTTTGGCGCATGTGATATTGACATGTTAACTGCATACTGACTGTGGAGCTACTGGGCATGTATTTTGGCGCATGTGATATTGACGTGTTAACTGCATACTGACTGTGGGGCTACTGGGCATGTATTTTGGCGCATGTGATATTGACGTGTTAACTGCATACTGACTGTGGGGCTACTGAGCATGTATTTTGGCGCATGTGATATTGACGTGTTAACTGCATACTGACTGTGGGGCTACTGAGCATGTATTTTGGCGCATGTGATATTGACATGTTAACTGCATACTGACTGGAGCTACTGGGCATGTATTTTGGCGCATGTGATATTGACGTGTTAACTGCATACTGACTGTGGGCTACTGGGCATGTATTTTGGCGCATGTGATATTGACGTGTTAACTGCATACTGACTGTGGGGCTACTGAGCATGTATTTTGGCGCATGTGATATTGACGTGTTAACTGCATACTGACTGTGGGGCTACTGGGCATGTATTTTGGCGCATGTGATATTGACGTGTTAACTGCATACTGACTGTGGGGCTACTGAGCATGTATTTTGGCGCATGTGATATTGACGTGTTAACTGCATACTGACTGTGGGGCTACTGAGCATGTATTTTGGCGCATGTGATATTGACGTGTTAACTGCATACTGACTGTGGAGCTACTGAGCATGTATTTTGGCGCATGTGATATTGACATGTTAAATGCATACTGACTGTGGGGCTACTGAGCATGTATTTTGGCGCATGTGATATTGACATGTTAACTGCATACTGACTGTGGGGCTACTAGGCATGTATTTTGGCGCATGTGATATTGACGTGTTAACTGCATACTGACTGTGGGGCTACTGAGCATGTATTTTGGCGCATGTGATATTGACGTGTTAACTGCATACTGACTGTGGGGCTACTGAGCATGTATTTTGGCGCATGTGATATTGACATGTTAACTGCATACTGACTGTGGAGCTACTGGGCATGTATTTTGGCGCATGTGATATTGACGTGTTAACTGCATACTGACTGTGGGGCTACTGGGCATGTATTTTGGCGCATGTGATATTGACGTGTTAACTGCATACTGACTGTGGGGCTACTGAGCATGTATTTTGGCGCATGTGATATTGACGTGTTAACTGCATATTGACTGTGGGGCTACTGGGCATGTATTTTGGCGCATGTGATATTGACGTGTTAACTGCATACTGACTGTGGGGCTACTGAGCATGTATTTTGGCGCATGTGATATTGACATGTTAACTGCATACTGACTGTGGAGCTACTGGGCATGTATTTTGGCGCATGTGATATTGACGTGTTAACTGCATACTGACTGTGGAGCTACTGGGCATGTATTTTGGCGCATGTGATATTGACGTGTCAACTGCATACTGACTGGAGCTACTGAGCATGTATTTTGGCGCATGTGATATTGACGTGTTAACTGCATACTGACTGTGGAGTTACTGAGCATGTATTTTGGCGCATGTGATATTGACGTGTTAACTGCATACTGACTGTGGGGCTACTGAGCATGTATTTTGGCGCATGTGATATTGACGTGTTAACTGCATACTGACTGTGGGGCTACTGGGCATGTATTTTGGCGCATGTGATATTGACGTGTTAACTGCATACTGACTGTGGGGCTACTGGGCATGTATTTTGGCGCATGTGATATTGACGTGTTAACTGCATACTGACTGTGGGGCTACTGAGCATGTATTTTGGCGCATGTGATATTGACGTGTTAACTGCATACTGACTATGGGGCTACTGAGCATGTATTTTGGCGCATGTGATATTGACATGTTAACTGCATACTGACTGGAGCTACTGGGCATGTATTTTGGCGCATGTGATATTGACGTGTTAACTGCATACTGACTGTGGGGCTACTGGGCATGTATTTTGGCGCATGTGATATTGACGTGTTAACTGCATACTGACTGTGGGGCTACTGAGCATGTATTTTGGCGCATGTGATATTGACGTGTTAACTGCATACTGACTATGGGGCTACTGAGCATGTATTTTGGCGCATGTGATATTGACATGTTAACTGCATACTGACTGGAGCTACTGGGCATGTATTTTGGCGCATGTGATATTGACGTGTTAACTGCATACTGACTGTGGGGCTACTGGGCATGTATTTTGGCGCATGTGATATTGACGTGTTAACTGCATACTGACTGTGGGGCTACTGAGCATGTATTTTGGCGCATGTGATATTGACGTGTTAACTGCATACTGACTGTGGGGCTACTGGGCATGTATTTTGGCGCATGTGATATTGACGTGTTAACTGCATACTGACTGTGGGGCTACTGAGCATGTATTTTGGCGCATGTGATATTGACGTGTTAACTGCATACTGACTGTGGGGCTACTGAGCATGTATTTTGGCGCATGTGATATTGACGTGTTAACTGCATACTGACTGTGGAGCTACTGGCATGTATTTTGGCGCATGTGATATTGACATGTTAACTGCATACTGACTGTGGAGCTACTGGGCATGTATTTTGGCGCATGTGATATTGACGTGTTAACTGCATACTGACTGTGGAGCTACTGGGCATGTATTTTGGCGCATGTGATATTGACGTGTCAACTGCATACTGACTGGAGCTACTGAGCATGTATTTTGGCGCATGTGATATTGACGTGTTAACTGCATACTGACTGTGGAGCTACTGGGCATGTATTTTGGCGTATGTGATATTGACATGTTAACTGCATACTGACTGTGGAGCTACTGGGCATGTATTTTGGCGCATGTGATATTGACATGTTAACTGCATACTGACTGTGGAGCTACTGGGCATGTATTTTGGCGCATGTGATATTGACATGTTAACTGCATACTGACTGTGGAGCTACTGGGCATGTATTTTGGCGCATGTGATATTGATGTGTCAACTGCATACTGACTGGAGCTACTGAGCATGTATTTTGGCGCATGTGATATTGACGTGTTAACTGCATACTGACTGTGGAGCTACTGGGCATGTATTTTGGCGTATGTGATATTGACATGTTAACTGCATACTGACTGTGGAGCTACTGGGCATGTATTTTGGCGCATGTGATATTGACATGTTAACTGCATACTGACTGTGGAGCTACTGGGCATGTATTTTGGCGCATGTGATATTGACATGTTAACTGCATACTGACTGTGGAGCTACTGGGCATGTATTTTGGCGCATGTGATATTGACGTGTCAACTGCATACTGACTGGAGCTACTGAGCATGTATTTTGGCGCATGTGATATTGACGTGTTAACTGCATACTGACTGTGGAGCTACTGGGCATGTATTTTGGCGCATGTGATATTGACGTGTTAACTGCATACTGACTGTGGGGCTACTGGGCATGTATTTTGGCGCATGTGATATTGACATGTTAACTGCATACTGACTGTGGAGCTACTGGGCATGTATTTTGGCGCATGTGATATTGACGTGTTAACTGCATACTGACTGTGGGGCTACTGGGCATGTATTTTGGCGCATGTGATATTGACGTGTTAACTGCATACTGACTGTGGGGCTACTGAGCATGTATTTTGGCGCATGTGATATTGACGTGTTAACTGCATACTGACTGTGGGGCTACTGAGCATGTATTTTGGCGCATGTGATATTGACATGTTAACTGCATACTGACTGGAGCTACTGGGCATGTATTTTGGCGCATGTGATATTGACGTGTTAACTGCATACTGACTGTGGGGCTACTGGGCATGTATTTTGGCGCATGTGATATTGACGTGTTAACTGCATACTGACTGTGGGGCTACTGAGCATGTATTTTGGCGCATGTGATATTGACGTGTTAACTGCATACTGACTGTGGGGCTACTGGGCATGTATTTTGGCGCATGTGATATTGACGTGTTAACTGCATACTGACTGTGGGGCTACTGAGCATGTATTTTGGCGCATGTGATATTGACGTGTTAACTGCATACTGACTGTGGGGCTACTGAGCATGTATTTTGGCGCATGTGATATTGACGTGTTAACTGCATACTGACTGTGGAGCTACTGAGCATGTATTTTGGCGCATGTGATATTGACATGTTAATGCATACTGACTGTGGGCTACTGAGCATGTATTTTGGCGCATGTGATATTGACTGTTTGCATACTGACTGTGGGGCTACTGAGCATGTATTTTGGCGCATGTGATATTGACGTGTTAACTGCATACTGACTGTGGAGCTACTGAGCATGTATTTTGGCGCATGTGATATTGACGTGTTAACTGCATACTGACTGTGGAGCTACTGAGCATGTATTTTGGCGCATGTGATATTGACGTGTTAACTACATACTGACTGTGGAGCTACTGGGCATGTATTTTGGTGCATGTGATATTGACGTGTTAACTACATACTGACTGTGGAGCTACTGGGCATGTATTTTGGCGCATGTGATATTGACGTGTTAACTGCATACTGACTGTGGAGCTACTGAGCATGTATTTTGGCGCATGTGATATTGACGTGTTAACTGCATACTGACTGTGGGCTACTGGCATGTATTTTGGCGATGTGATATTGACGTGTTAACTGCATACTGACTGTGGAGCTACTGAGCATGTATTTTGGCGCATGTGATATTGACGTGTTAACTACATACTGACTGTGGAGCTACTGGGCATGTATTTTGGCGCATGTGATATTGACGTGTTAACTGCATACTGACTGTGGAGCTACTGGGCATGTATTTTGGCGCATGTGATATTGACGTGTTAACTGCATACTGACTGTGGAGCTACTGAGCATGTATTTTGGCGCATGTGATATTGACGTGTTAACTGCATACTGACTGTGGAGCTACTGAGCATGTATTTTGGCGCATGTGATATTGACGTGTTAACTGCATACTGACTGTGGGGCTACTGAGCATGTATTTTGGCGCATGTGATATTGACGTGTTAACTGCATACTGACTGTGGAGCTACTGGGCATGTATTTTGGCGCATGTGATATTGACGTGTTAACTGCATACTGACTGTGGAGCTACTGAGCATGTATTTTGGCGCATGTGATATTGACGTGTTAACTGCATACTGACTGTGGAGCTACTGAGCATGTATTTTGGCGCATGTGATATTGACGTGTTAACTGCATACTGACTGTGGGGCTACTGAGCATGTATTTTGGCGCATGTGATATTGACGTGTTAACTGCATACTGACTGGAGCTACTGAGCATGTATTTTGGCGCATGTGATATTGACGTGTTAACTGCATACTGACTGTGGGGCTACTGAGCATGTATTTTGGCGCATGTGATATTGACGTGTTAACTGCATACTGACTGTGGGGCTACTGAGCATGTATTTTGGCGCATGTGATATTGACGTGTTAACTGCATACTGACTGTGGGGCTACTGAGCATGTATTTTGGCGCATGTGATATTGACTGTTAACTGCATACTGACTGGGCTACTGGGCATGTATTTTGGCGCATGTGATATTGACGTGTTAACTGCATACTGACTGTGGGGCTACTGGGCATGTATTTTGGCGCATGTGATATTGACGTGTTAACTGCATACTGACTGTGGGGCTACTGAGCATGTATTTTGGCGCATGTGATATTGACGTGTTAACTGCATACTGACTGTGGAGCTACTGAGCATGTATTTTGGCGCATGTGATATTGACGTGTTAACTGCATACTGACTGTGGGGCTACTGAGCATGTATTTTGGCGCATGTGATATTGACGTGTTAACTGCATACTGACTGTGGAGCTACTGAGCATGTATTTTGGCGCATGTGATATTGACGTGTTAACTGCATACTGACTGTGGAGCTACTGAGCATGTATTTTGGCGCATGTGATATTGACGTGTTAACTGCATACTGACTGTGGAGCTACTGAGCATGTATTTTGGCGCATGTGATATTGACGTGTTAACTGCATACTGACTGTGGAGCTACTGAGCATGTATTTTGGCGCATGTGATATTGACGTGTTAACTGCATACTGACTGTGGAGCTACTGAGCATGTATTTTGGCGCATGTGATATTGACGTGTTAACTGCATACTGACTGTGGAGCTACTGGGCATGTATTTTGGCGCATGTGATATTGACATGTTAACTGCATACTGACTGTGGAGCTACTGGGCATGTATTTTGGCGCATGTGATATTGACGTGTTAACTGCATACTGACTGTGGAGCTACTGGGCATGTATTTTGGCGCATGTGATATTGACGTGTTAACTGCATACTGACTGTGGAGCTACTGGGCATGTATTTTGGCGCATGTGATATTGAGTGTACTGCATACTGACTGGAGCTACTGAGCATGTATTTTGGCGCATGTGATATTGACGTGTTAACTGCATACTGACTGTGGAGCTACTGAGCATGTATTTTGGCGCATGTGATATTGACGTGTTAACTGCATACTGACTGTGGAGCTACTGAGCATGTATTTTGGCGCATGTGATATTGACGTGTTAACTACATACTGACTGTGGAGCTACTGAGCATGTATTTTGGCGCATGTGATATTGACGTGTTAACTGCATACTGACTGTGGAGCTACTGAGCATGTGTTTTGGCACATGTGATATTGACGTGTTAACTGCATACTGACTGTGGAGCTACTGAGCATGTATTTTGGCGCATGTGATATTGACGTGTTAACTGCATACTGACTGTGGGGCTACTGAGCATGTATTTTGGCGCAAGTGATATTGACGTGTTAACTGCATACTGACTGTGGAGCTACTGAGCATGTATTTTGGCACATGTGATATTGACGTGTTAACTGCATACTGACTGTGGAGCTACTGAGCATGTATTTTGGCGCATGTGATATTGACGTGTTAACTGCATACTGACTGTGGAGCTACTGAGCATGTATTTTGGCGCATGTGATATTGACGTGTTAACTGCATACTGACTGTGGAGCTACTGAGCATGTATTTTGGCGCATGTGATATTGACGTGTCAACTGCATACTGACTGGAGCTACTGAGCATGTATTTTGGCACATGTGATATTGACGTGTTAACTGCATACTGACTGTGGGGCTACTGAGCATGTATTTTGGCGCATGTGATATTGACGTGTTAACTACATACTGACTGTGGAGCTACTGAGCATGTATTTTGGCGCATGTGATATTGACGTGTTAACTGCATACTGACTGTGGGGCTACTGAGCATGTATTTTGCCGCATGTGATATTGACGTGTTAACTGCATACTGACTGTGGAGCTACTGAGCATGTATTTTGGCGCATGTGATATTGACGTGTTAACTGCATACTGACTGTGGGGCTACTGAGCATGTATTTTGGCGCATGTGATATTGACGTGTTAACTGCATACTGACTGTGGAGCTACTGAGCATGTATTTTGGCACATGTGATATTGACGTGTTAACTGCATACTGACTGTGGAGCTACTGAGCATGTATTTTGGCGCATGTGATATTGACGTGTTAACTGCATACTGACTGTGGAGCTACTGAGCATGTATTTTGGCGCATGTGATATTGATGTGTTAACTGCATACTG
The DNA here is from genome assembly GCA_014843695.1 of Archivesica marissinica. Taxonomy (NCBI): domain Eukaryota; kingdom Metazoa; phylum Mollusca; class Bivalvia; order Venerida; family Vesicomyidae; genus Archivesica; species Archivesica marissinica. The sequence continues at coordinate 4,820,598 of CM026392.1, forward strand.
ACGGTGGAGCTACTGAGCATGTATTTTGGCGCATGTGATATTGACGTGTTAACTGCATACTGACTGTGGAGCTACTGAGCATGTATTTTGATGCATGTGATATTGACGTGTTAACTACATACTGACTGTGGAGCTACTGAGCATGTATTTTGGCGCATGTGATATTGACGTGTTAACTACATACTGACTGTGGAGCTACTGAGCATGTATTTTGGCGCATGTGATATTGACGTGTTAACTGCATACTGACTGTGGAGCTACTAAGCATGTATTTTGGCACATGTGATATTGACGTGTTAACTGCATACTGACTGTGGAGCTACTGAGCATGTATTTTGGCGCATGTGATATTGACGTGTTAACTGCATACTGACTGTGGAGCTACTGAGCATGTATTTTGACGCATGTGATATTGACGTGTTAACTGCATACTGACTGTGGAGCTACTGAGCATGTATTTTGGCGCATGTGATATTGACGTGTTAACTGCATACTGACTGTGGAGCTACTGAGCATGTATTTTGGCGCATGTGATATTGACGTGTTAACTACATACTGACTGTGGAGCTACTGAGCATGTATTATGGCGCATGTGATATTGACGTGTTAACTACATACTGACTGTGGAGCTACTGAGCATGTATTTTGGCGCATGTGATATTGACGTGTTAACTACATACTGACTGTGGAGCTACTGAGCATGTATTTTGGCGCATGTGACATTGACGTGTTAACTGCATACTGACTGTGGAGCTACTGAGCATGTATTTTGGCGCATGTGATATTGACGTGTTAACTGCATACTGACTGTGGAGCTACAGAGCATCTATTTTGGCGCATGTGATATTGACGTGTTAACTGCATACTGACTGTGGAGCTACTGAGCATGTATTTTGGCACATGTGATATTGACGTGTTAACTGCATACTGACTGTGGAGCTACTGAGCATGTATTTTGGCGCATGTGATATTGACGTGTTAACTGCATACTGACTGTGGAGCTACTGAGCATGTATTTTGGCGCATGTGATATTGACGTGTTAACTGCATACTGACTGTGGAGCTACTGAGCATGTATTTTGGCGCATGTGATATTGACGTGTTAACTGCATACTGACTGTGGAGCTACTGAGCTGGGCATGTATTTTGGCGCATGTGATATTGACGTGTTAACTGCATACTGACTGTGGAGCTACTGAGCTGGGCATGCATTTTGGCGCATGTGACATTGACGTGTTAACTGCATACTGACTGTGGAGCTACTGAGCTGGGCATGTATTTTGGCGCATGTGATATTGACGTGTTAACTGCATACTGACTGTGGAGCTACTGAGCTGGGCATGCATTTTGGCGCATGTGATATTGACGTGTTAACGCATACTGACTGTGGAGCTACTGAGCTGGGCATGCATTTTTGCGCATGTGATATTGACGTGTTAACTGCATACTGACTGTGGAGCTACTGAGCATGTATTTTGGCGCATGTGATATTGACGTGTTAACGCATACTGACTGTGGAGCTACTGAGCTGGGCATGTATTTTGGCGCATGTGATATTGACGTGTTAACGCATACTGACTGTGGAGCTACTGAGCTGGGCATGCATTTTGGCGCATGTGATATTGACGTGTTAACTGCATAATGACTGTGGAGCTACTGAGCATGTATTTTGGCGCATGTGATATTGACGTGTTAACTGCATACTGACTGTGGAGCTACTGAGCTGGGCATGCATTTTGGCGCATGTGATATTGACGTGTTAACTGCATACTGACTGTGGAGCTACTGAGCTGGGCATGCATTTTGGCGCATGTGACATTGACGTGTTAACTGCATACTGACTGTGGAGCTACTGAGCTGGGCATGTATTTTGGCGCATGTGATATTGACGTGTTAACTGCATACTGACTGTGGAGCTACTGAGCTGGGCATGCATTTTGGCGCATGTGATATTGACGTGTTAACGCATACTGACTGTGGAGCTACTGAGCTGGGCATGCATTTTTGCGCATGTGATATTGACGTGTTAACTGCATACTGACTGTGGAGCTACTGAGCTGGGCATGTATTTTTGCGCATGTGATATTGACGTGTTAACTGCATACTTCTAATCATTGATGTAATGAAGAAATCTCACGTTTGACGTTTTAAGGGTGCGTTGTCAGCTGTACGTCAGCTGCTTATCTATTCGGCTTATTCGCGCAATGTATCATGAGGTTGTTGCGATAATGTATCTGTTGGAGTAGTCTGGTGTGTTATTGTCGTCCGAGGAGTGCTGTGTGTTCGAACCCTGACGTATGCCTATTTTTGTTTGTTTTTGTTGGCTATTTTTGCTATTATGTTGCTTGTATGTTTGCTTGTGATTTGGGGGGGGGGGGTTAAATTCACACCAACAGCTTAGATCATATAGCAACTCTCCAGCTTATTGGTGGAGGAAAACCTCGGGACGGACGTGGACACATGTAGAATCACCGACCTTCCGTAAACCGGCTGGATAACTTCCTCACTTTAAAGACTTCGACACCCCCATTGGGATTCGAAGCAACATCGATGTGGTGTAAATGACTTGTAGGCGACAACCGTAACTACCCTGCTACTGCACCGAGCCCCCCCCCCCCACACACACAATTGCCTATCCATCCATATCCCCGTGTTCGTACATGACCATACATCTGTGTATGTGTGATACCGCTAGTATACCTAGAGTAAATCCAGGTCAACATCGTAATACGCCATTAAGTCAGGTCAATATGATGTGTATATCTGTCCGGAGGGCATGGATGCACCCCTGCCACCATTTATCATCCTGTCTTGACCACGGTGTTGTGATGTCCTTACGCTATTGGTCAGTTAACGTGTCCAGTACATTGGATTATATTGCATTTTGCAAAATACCCGAACATAGTAGTTGGTATATACACATTTGTTTTTAGCTCGATTGCGAAACAAATTCGTTCAACTTATATTAATCACTCCCGATACCTCATTCCTGATGGAATCCATCGTCATGAGGGAGAGAGAGAAGATGGTAACGTGGACTTTAAATGCCATGCCTAAGGGCACAATCGTAACGGCTCCCGGGGTTCGAACTCCGGATATACTAGTTGAAAATACATTGCATATAAAAAAACAGTACATAACCCGGTTTGCCTTATTGTCGCAAATGATATTCTGGGCGCACACAAAGAGAATGTAAAATGACAAATATATATTTTTTAACAGGGAAAATAGACGATGTAATATGATGCATGTGCTGTATTAGAGATCGATGACGTCATTCGTTATTTCATACATCACGCATTCACGATTTCAACATACACGAATTCACGATTTCAACATACACGAATTCACGATTTCAACATACACGAATTCACGATTTCAACATACACGAATTCACGATTTCAACATACACGAATTCACGATGTCAGCATACACGAATTCACGATGTCAGCATACACGAATTCACGATGTCAGCATACACGAATTCACGATTTCAACATACACGAATTCACGATGTCAGCATACACGAATTCACGATTTCAACATACACGAATTCACGATTTCAACATACACGAATTCACGATTTCAACATACACGAATTCACGATTTCAACATACACGAATTCGTGAAGTTGTAATAGCGAATGTCGCCACCGATCTTTCGTACATTCAGCGTACATTTTATAGAAACGGTTAGGAAGGGAATCCACCTGTTTGAAATAAATACCTCTTCACACTAGGTACATGGTTACCATGGCAACGCAGGTGTATTTCTGACAAGCGGCTGGTAATTATGATGGATGCTTTTATTTACATGATGTATACGCTGATCGCTAATTAGACGTTTGAGTTACGTCACCGCGTTGTGCCTCTAGGCTCCTATAATTATGTTCCGTCCAATTTCGAGCCAGCTATGCATTTGTGGTTTAGGTTTGTAGGTCATTTAAGGCCGCTGCTAGCCTGGGAAAAGGCGTTGCCGATATAATTTGCATAGTCAGTCATTAAATATAGTTTTAACACCGATACCATTAATTGAGCCGTATTGAGTTTCTGATAATATCATTTTGCCAGAAGTAAAATAGTGAAAAATCGACTGGAACCCAGGCTAAGGCCGTTGCAAGCTTGTTAGTTCTGCGTGCACATTACTAGTTTGAAAAGGAATTGTCAAGAGTTATGTAGCTTGAGCCAAATGCACAAGGAGGTGTCGAGCGCGTTTGTAGCGTCCATATATGCGGCAATATATATATTTGATATGCACAAACACGCACGGACCCTCGCACGCACGCCGTCACCAGGTGTACTTTAGTTGTGACAGCGGGTCCTCGGTCATACAAGAGAAGTTAATCTTGTCGAATCTCTCAACGATATGAAGAGAAACTACTGTCGATTCAAATATGTCCATGTTGTCTGAAAAGATTGACACACAAACGAAAGTCTCCTCAAACCCTCCGCAGTAGATGTCTTCAGTGACAATGAGGATCGAGTATCTCGTTGAAGTTGAAAGAAATTGGTTGGTCCACCAGTTCTATCAGCATTAGTAGTAGGCCCTCCCCAGTGAAATTAATCATAAAAAGCGAAACTGAATTGGCGTAATTCTATTTCATGTATATTTGAAAACATTTGTCTAAATAATAAAACATATTTTTAGTATATGAATAACCCTTCGTGTAGATGTGCTCCCCGAGGCAATTTCTGCCGAATCTAGGGGCCAGTTTCATCCAACGACGCCTTCGTAATCGCAGTTCAGCAACTACAGCATGGCTACAGAGTTTCCAACACAATTGAAATATGTGCACTATATTATTAAATAAAACGTTTTGAATAATAATAATAATAATGAAGACTTTTTTTACGAGATAACTTGTTAATCTACCATGAGGACCTCAACATATATAAACATCAAATGCAATCAAAACATAGGACTATACGTGAAAACTGCTGTGGAATTATATAGTAATGTTAAAGCTGAACAGTAAAGCAACTATAATATGTTGTGGAATATGGTGATATATGAAATTGTCTAGTAGAGTAGAAAAGGGGAGTGAACATTAATGACAATATATAACAATAAACAATGCGCAGATATGACTTATAAGGGTATCGTTGAATGCTTAATGAATTTCTGTACAGCTGTAATTATTAGTTTGTCACCATACACGTTCAACGTATCCCTACCAGATAATTACAAATCCACATCACGTGGATGATAGCTTCTTGTCTCATGAACATGTATGATTCTCTCAGCGTAAAATGTGTAACATTAACCCATTCAACACCAAGTAACTCACATGGACTGGTCCATGATATTCATAAACCAATAAATGAATCAGAAAATCACATTTGGACCAGTTCATTTATCAAAATGGGTAATTTTGTCTAAAAATAGCAATATTACTGGCAAAAAGTGCAGATCCTGATTTAGAGGTCTGCGGTGTTGAAAGGTTTAAGCGAAAACATGCTCTACATTCTCGACATGGTATCCACAATGCCGGTATGAATGGTCTCTATCATTGTTCCTGAATAGGCATAGTTCATTTATGGATGTCGTGATAGCGCAAGCGCAAGTGCGTTCGCTTCGTGTGCGAAAGGCCCGGAGTTCGAGCCCCGCTAGAGCCGTTACGAGTATGCCCTTAGGCAAGGCATTTAAATTCCACATTGCCCTTTCTCTCTCCTTAATGGCGATGGATTCCATCAGGAATGAGGTCTCTAGAGTGATTAATATAAGTTGAATGAACTTGTTTCACAATCGAGCTAAAATAAATTTGTATAAACTAAATACGTCATTATTTAAATTGCTACTACGATTTCTTAAACGGAAGTGGCGTATTGAAAATGTCACAATATAAAGAGTGTTTAAATGTCTTACATATATTTAGTGTCAGAACTACGTACGTCTGTAGTAGAAGAGGGTATACACGAATTGCTATATATCTGAGTTGGACGCTGTTGCACAGTTGTTAATGTTCCGAAACGGATATTCAGTTTAAACTTTATTTATTTTACAACGATTGCAAAGCAAGTTTTAACAACTTATATTAATCAATCTCGTTGATGCGGGTGAAAGCGTAAATGTGGGAGGAAACCGGAGTACCCGGAGAAAACCCACCTGTCCGATCTGGTGACCACCGTACTATCTCACATACTTACCGGTCCGAGGATCGAACCCGGGTCGCATTGGTGAGAAGCGAGCGCGCTAACCACTGCGCTAATCGGACAGCCATATACTCAGTAGTTTCTGATACAATGGGCGGAACTATTGTTTCCAAATAACCAGGAACCATGTTTGGCTTTGTAAACAGTAATAAGTTTTTGAATTTTGCGTCGAGCGGATAATGGAACCCAACCATTTCGCTTTTATTAGGAATATTGATACTGGTCTAGTAAGGCCGGTGACAGCCTGTTCTGCTTTGATTAGGACCAGTGATACTGGTCTAGTAAGGCCGGTGACAGCCTGGTCTGCTTTGATTAGGACCAGTGATACTGGTCTAGTAAGGCCGGTGACAGCCTGGTCTGCTTTGATTAGGACCAGTGATACTGGTCTAGTAAGGCCGGTGACAGCCTGGTCTGCTTTGATTAGGACCAGTGATACTGGTCTAGTAAGGCCGGTGACAGCCTGGTCTGCTTTGATTAGGACCAGTGATACTGGTCTAGTAAGGCCGGTGACAGCCTGGTCTGCTTTGATTAGGACCGGTGATACTGGTCTAGTAAGGCCGGTGACAGCCTGGTCTGCTTTGATTAAGACCAGTGATACTGGTCTAGTAAGGCCGGTGACAGCCTGGTCTGCTTTGATTAGGACCAGTGATACTGGTCTAGTAAGGCCGGTGACAGCCTGGTCTGCTTTGATTAGGACCGGTGATACTGGTCTAGTAAGGCCGGTGACAGCCTGTTCTGCTTTGATTAGGACCGGTGATACTGGTCTAGTAAGGCCGGTGACAGCCTGTTCTGCTTTGATTAGGACCGGTGATACTGGTCTAGTAAGGCCGGTGACAGCCTGGTCTGCTTTGATTAGGACCAGTGATACTGGTCTAGTAAGGCCGGTGACAGCCTGGTCTGCTTTGATTAGGACCAGTGATACTGGTCTAGTAAGGCCGGTGACAGCCTGTTCTGCTTCATATTGGAATTGTTCTAATGCTTATTTTTCGCAATCCGCACACCCGTCCCAAACTGGGTCTGTGAAGATGGCTTGTAGATGGTAGTTGGTTATTCAGATGTTTATTGGCGAATACACAGCCAGGTGTTTATTGAGATGCGAATAAACATCTGAATAAACACCTGAATAAACACATGGCTGTGTATTCGCCAATAAACATCTGAATATACACCTGGATGTGTATTCGCCAATAAACATCGGAATACACACCTGGATGTGTATTCGCCAATAAACACCTGAATAAACACATGGCTGTGTATTCGCCAATAAACATCTGAATATACACCTGGATGTGTATTCGCCAATAAACATCTGAATACACATCTAGGTATGTATTCGCGAATAAACATCTGAATAAACACATGGCTGTGTATTCGCCAATAAACAACTGAATACACATCTAGGTATGTATTCGCGAATAAACATCTGAATAAACACATGGCTGTGTATTCGCCAATAAACATCTGAATAACCAACTACCATCTACAAGTCAACTTCACAGACCTTCCCAAACTACACATTTTGTCTCATCTGTCTAAGGAGGGACATGATGTTGCTAGATCTCTCTATAGTTAATTAAATGTAAGGTTTGTATAGGCCAGGCCACACACCCATCACACCCATCACACCCATCACACCCATTTATTTTACCATGGAGATTACCCCCCCCCCCACACACACACACCCCACCCCCTCCCACCAGAAGCATTTCTTACTACAGCACAGCATATATTTTCATAATTATATAATTATTTATTTTAGCAAATCCTGAAAATCCATTTATTTTTACTCCCCGTAATAGATGGGGTTAAAGGGATATGTATACACGTTTGAAAAGTTGAATCAATGATGGTGCATAGTTATAACAACACGGAAAATGGCGAATATAACCGAAGATGTCATTGCTCACCGAGGTTAAAATAAGCAGTCAATGTCACATATCCTCCCGGGTAACCCAGCGATCGCAGATTCGATCCCCGTCTAATAAAATGGGATGGGACTTTAAACCGAGGTCTCGTGTTGGTGTTTTACACCGTGCACGTATAAGAACCAGAGGAGACTCTGGAATGGGTCTCTGTCTGTATCATTGCACTATCCTCCAAATATCTAAACTGACTAATCTCGTCAGGAGGCGTCGCTCATATGGGCAACCGGTAGTGACGATAAATAAACGTAAAACACACACACATATCCTCCCGGAATATAACGATGATGGACAAAGATGTCCGGAGCTTCAATATGTCATTTGGCAGGTCAGTGGTACAGTGGTTAGCTAACACGATATACTGTGAATCCAGGGATCACAGGTTCGATCCCCCGTCTAACCATAATATTAACAGTCTGTAAGGTAGAACTATAAACCGAGGTATCGTGTATCGATGCTATACACCGGGCATGATAACATTATAAACATGGATGCTTCTGGAATGGGAGAGTGTTGGTCGGGTGCATCGCCCTGATTCTCCGGTGGAGGGGGAGGGGTGATGTTAATAATCCTATCTAAAATATATATATGTCATCGCTCAAGAGTTCTCGGATTAGCGCAGTGGTTAACGTTCTCGCTTTTCACCAATGCAACGCGGGTTCGATACTCGGACCGGGAAGTATGTGAGATGGTACGGTGGTCGCTAGATCGTACAGGTGAGTTTTCTACGGGTACTCCGGTTTCCTCCTACACGATTGGCCACATAATTATACGCGTTCATCCGCGCCAACGAGGGTGATTGGTATAAGTGTTAGAACTTGCTTCGCAATCGTTGTAAAATAAATAAAGTTTAAACTAAGAGTTATCGAAACTGACGTCCTTTTATACTATTTGCAGTTTTATTTACTAGCTGCTATACGAAACCAAATCCCCTTAGTTATTCATTGCATGTTTATTCCACGCCGGTTGAGATTGTCTTAATGCAGTACGCTTAATACCATTGTCTGAAGTTCTCCAAAAATAAAATGATTTAATGACGTTTAACTGTTTATTTATTATACCCGAAGAAGTCCAAAACGTTGAATTAAATTTATTTATCGGAGTTTGTCAATTAATTCTAAGATATCAAAAAACTCAAATGGACGCCTTGAATGTCTGCTGCCTTGTACCGTCAGCTACAGTACATTATAATAAATAAATGGATGCGTTCTGATTTACAAATAAGACCACATGTTAAATTTATAATATTTAACATTTAGCAATGAATATGGTTACGACGGGTTTACTACTCGGCCATGTTATACAACTTTGCAACAACTTCAATTTTGTATGTTTGGTTTTGTGTTTTGTTGTGTCTTTTGACCTTCTCCTTGTTAGAAATAAAGAACTATTTTGCTTTAATTATAAGACACATATCAGATAAATAGTACATGTATTTACACATAGATATAAATATAAATGGCTGTGGGAGCTCATTTGTATAAAATGTATGCTTTATGTTTGCACTGTTCGCTAACTGTATATACTATGTATATATGTCCTCATGGGCTTGACAGCCTATTGGAATTTAATAAAATAAACTAAAACTAAAAAACATTATAATGTTCTCAAGCGGCGCTTAACGGTCAATGCGGTCAGTTTATCAGATTTACGGAGCGGCCATTCAACTCGTGCGGTCACTATCCTGTATACTATAGTGTCCATTGACTGACCCTTTCCATTATAGAATCGTTCATTTGGATCCGTTTTGTAGACTAATATGGGTGTTGTGTTTACTGGCACACAGCATGCTGGGTGTAATAACTCGTATGTGTGTATGTCTGTACGTTATATGAACAATTATTTAATAATAATGTATTGTTATTGGACATTCTTTAGATTTAAAAAAAATTATATTTAAAATCGTTTTCATCTATCCAAACTATTTACGGAGCTCTTATAAATACATAGATGATGCGTCGCTCATATGGGCAACCGGTAGCGACGATAAATAAACGTAAAACACAAAATATAATTTGGATTTTAAATGTATTATTGTCTTATTCAAATTATATAGCACATTATTTAACACGTGTATTTAAATAATTTGGAGTACAATTCTTAGTTTTTCAAAACATGATAACACCACAAGCGAATGAACGATGCTCCATTCTCTCAGAGAGACTGTTTCCAATCAAGTCGACTGTAAGATGTATTTTATGTTCCGCAAGGGGGCGCTCAATAACATCACATTATGCAAAGTTGGATAACAGCCAGTTGGAGAATGGGCCACCGTATAGTGAGTATGTTTACGTTTTTGTTGTTCGATTAAATAAATAATACTATTCACATGTTTCGTTTTATTTACATGCACGTTAGTTTATACAAATTTATTTTAGCTCGATTACGAACCAAGTTCTTATAACTTATATTAATCACTCTCGAGACCTCATTCCTGATGGAATCCATCGCCACGAGGGAGAGAGAGAAGAGGCAACGTGGAATTTAAATGCCTTGCCTAAGGGCATACTCGTAACGGCTCCAGCGGGGTTCGAACTCCAGGCCTCAATGCACGTTAAACACAGTAAATCATAGATGAGTGATTAATATAAGTTGACATAACTTGTTTCGCAATCGAGCTAAAATAAATTTGTATAAACTAAATCATAGAAGCATATAAAGTAATTTTATTATTTTAACTACGATAAGTGTTTATTTCACATTTTGTTTAATCGTATTTTGTTGTTTGTTCGTGTTTGTTTACATAGATTATATATACGTGTTTACACGTTAACTCTGTGCATGCTAGTTATGAAAATAACAGTCAAATATGTCGTAAAATTCCATTAGAATTGTGTAGTAACGACACACGACACAATTCTAAGGAAATCCCACGACATATTTCCAGCTGCAAATAAGAAAAACTCATTAATGAATTGTCGTCTGCTACAATTAATTGAACTATTTATAGCCTTTATTTTATCCAGCATGCAAAGAGTTATAGGTTGGACCATATGTTCTACCAACAAGTTTTTCTTATACAAGATAAATTATTTCAAAGTAATAACACATTATTTCAATTTAGGTACATATTTCCTGCATGAATGAAAAATAGATAAATTGTATATATGCTTATTAGCTCGCCATATAATACATGTACACATAAACTTATAAGTAAGTAAGTAAGTAAGTAAGTAAGTAAGTAAGTAAGTAAGTAAGTAATTGTTTATTATAGATTATAGTGACATGTGCATATACGTAATATAGAAGAAGTACATAAATAACATATAAAAATAGCTCCCCACCCAGTGGGTCTATAAGTCACCTTAAATATAATAAAAATACAAACTTGTGAAGTTCTAACTTTCAAACGTATTAAAGGCATGTATGGTATATGACAATTATATGATGAATAGAAACTTTTACAAATTTGGTCGGTCAATATGTCCCATGAGGCACAACAAGTTATAAAACGCTAGCAAATGTGTTGTGATCATAATGATACATATAACAAGAATGAATATGAAAATCATGAAGTATACATAATTGATCTCGTGTGAAGATAAGATCTCATTACGAACTGATATGTGCTCGCAAAATAGTTCCCACGTGATACGTCTGTGCATACATTATCTACTTATATATTATCTTCATAAATGCCACGCGTCATACTGAATACATACATACTTTAAATGGAAGAACTTCGGCAAACTATTTGGACATTTTAGCATAAATCCACGCGTCATACTGAATACATACATACTTTAAATGGAAGAACTTGGGCTAACTGTTTGGACATTTTAGCATAAATGCCACGCGTCATACTGAATACATACATACTTTAAATGGAAGAACTTGGGCTAACTGTTTGGACATTTTAGCACATATGCCACGCGTCATACTGAATACATACATACTTTAAATGGAAGAACTTCGGCTAACTGTTTGGACATTTTAGCATAAATGCCACGCGTCATACTGAATACATACATACTTTAAATGGAAGAACTTGGGCTAAATGTTTGGACATTTTAGCATAAATGCCACGCTTCATACTGAATACATACATACTTTAAATGGAAGAACTTGGGCTAAATGTTTGGACATTTTAGCATAAATGCCACGCTTCATACTGAATACATACATACTTTAAATGGAAGAACTTGGGCTAACTGTTTGGACATTTTAGCATAAATGCCACGCGTCATACTGAATACATACATACTTTAAATGGAAGAATTTCGGCTAAATTGTTGGACATTTTAGCATAAATGCCACGCGTCATACTGAATACATACATACCTTAAATGGAAGAACTTCGGCAAACTATTTGGACATTTTAGCATAAATGCCACGCGTCATACTGAATACATACATACTTTAAATGGAAGAACTTGGGCTAACTGTTTGGACATTTTAGCACATATGCCACGCGTCATACTGAATACATACATACTTTAAATGGAAGAACTTCGGCTAACTGTTTGGACATTTTAGCATAAATGCCACGCGTCATACTGAATACATACATACTTTGAATGGAAGAACTTGAGCTAAATGTTTGGACATTTTAGCATAAATGCCACGCTTTATACTGAATACATACATACTTTAAATGGAAGAACTTGGGCTAAATGTTTGGACATTTTAGCATAAATGCCACGCTTCATACTGAATACATACATACTTTAAATGGAAGAACTTGGGCTAACTGTTTGGACATTTTAGCATAAATGCCATACGTCATACTGAATACATACATACTTTAAATGGAAGAACTTCGGCTAAATTGTTGGACATTTTAGCATAAATGCCACGCGTCATACTGAATACATACATACCTTAAATGGAAGAACTTCGGCAAACTATTTGGACATTTTAGCATAAATGCCACGCTTCATACTGAATACATACATACTTTAAATGGAAGAACTTGGGCTAACTGTTTGGACATTTTAGCACATATGCCACGCGTCATACTGAATACATACATACTTTAAATGGAAGAACTTCGGCTAACTGTTTGGACATTTTAGCATAAATGCCACGCGTCATACTGAATACATACATACTTTGAATGGAAGAACTTGGGCTAAATGTTTGGACATTTTAGCATAAATGCCACGCGTCATACTGAATACATACATACTTTAAATGGAAGAACTTGGGCTAAATGTTTGGACATTTTAGCATAAATGCCACGCGTCATACTGAATACATACATACATACTTTAAATGGAAGAACTTGGGCTAACTGTTTGGACATTTTAGCATAAATGCCACGCTTCATACTGAATACATACATACTTTAAATGGAAGAACTTGGGCTAACTGTTTGGACATTTTAGCATAAATGCCACGCGTCATACTGAATACATACATACTTTAAATGGAAGAACTTGGGCTAACTGTTTGGACATTTTAGCATAAATGCCACGCGTCATACTGAATACATACATACCTTAAATGGAAGAACTTCGGCAAACTATTTGGACATTTTAGCATAAATGCCACGCTTTATACTGAATACATACATACTTTAAATGGAAGAACTTGGGCTAACTGTTTGGAAATGTTAGCATAAATGCCATGCGTCATACTGAATACATACATACTTTAAATGGAAGAACTTGGGCTAAATGTTTGGACATTTTAGCATAAATGCCACGCGTCATACTGAATACATACATACCTTAAATGGAAGAACTTCGGCTAAATGTTTGGACATTTTAGCATAAATGCCACGCGTCATACTGAATACATACATACCTTAAATGGAAGAACTTCGGCAAACTATTTGGACATTTTAGCATAAATGCCACGCTTCATACTGAATACATACATACTTTAGATGGAAGAACTTGGGCTAAATGTTTGGACATTTTAGCATAAATGCCACGCGTCATACTGAATACATACATACTTTGAATGGAAGAACTTGGGCTAACTGTTTGGACATGTTAGCATAAATGCCACGCGTCATACTGAATACATACATACTTTAAATGGAAGAACTTCGGCAAACTATTTGGACATTTTAGCATAAATGCCACGCTTCATACTGAATACATACATACTTTAAATGGAAGAACTTGGGCTAACTGTTTGGACATTTTAGCATAAATGCCACGCTTCATACTAAATACATACATACATACTTTAAATGGAAGAACTTGGGCTAACTGTTTGGACATTTTAGCAGCATATAATGAGGGACCTTGCTAGCATTTATATTGCCTCCATTGGCAGATAAAGTACAATTTATCCCGACACGTATAACGGTCCTCTCAGTTGGAATCCTTTGTTTTTACTGTTGTTCCGTAACCAGATGTTGTGTTATGATAAATGTTATTGTATCCAAATCATGTTAGTTAATTGACAAAACAAATGTACAGTTAAGGACCCATTAGATATACTGTAGGATAGCTGTCGAGATATAGTAACATAATAAATATAAGATGAGAAAGTGGATGAAATTGATAGCATGTTGTGCAAATGAAACAACGATAAAAACAGAGGAACCACTTAAGAGGACCTACACACTTTTAGGGAGTATTCAGGGGCAGTAACTCACTGATGTCCCTCATTACAAATGTGAACTTAATACTGAATTTATTTTGAAAATCGATCTTCAAATAAAAAGAGAATTGAAAACATTGAAATATTGTTCAAAATGGCTGCCATTATGGCTCCATAGCTACATAAAATATAGTTCCTGTTTAGCATCAATAATAAGGGGACATTTATTTGTTTCAATGAATTATCGAATTATATTTCACCGAATGATCCACCGAATGATCACCGAAAGCCTAAATGAATGACCACAAGCTTCTTGACCTTGGTTGGTCTTGGTCGCGAAATTAAGCGACACATTTTTTTGAGTAAATATCGAACTTACCATGAACAAAATAAATGTAAGCAATAGGTTCTATCATCTTGAGTGATTAAATGCCCGTGCCTTCATGAAAGACGGACACATCATACGTATGACTAATCTCACCACGACGAGGATAAAGGTCACATAAGGACTTGGCATATACTGACCACAAGGTATGATACGCTATGTAAACTTCGACCTTTGATCCTTTAGTGACCCATTACCTAACGCCAATCGACATTATATATAATAGGCGGACTAATCTCTGGAGAATACTATACCGACACCAAAAAGAAACTGTACACTTGTCTTAGAGGTAGAATTTATATCCTTTTAGAAAAATATATAGGCACATTTGGTATCAAAACGTGCGAAATATTGGGTAAATTAGTGCAATGTGTGAAGGATCATTTTCTTCACTCGTGAGATTAAAATCCATAGTTCTAAAATATGTAACGAAAAACTGACGCTCAATATAAATGTGCACATTTTTTTTTATTGTGTCAGTATGTAGGCTGATCTCGGAAGAACACTATTTATTCAGCATTTATTTAGAATAGATGGAATTCGTTTTCATTACAATTATCATGTTTTCATATACAATCTATAAGTGCAAGTCAGGTGTAAATTGTGTTTGTCATTGGTAGATTAAGTACATATATTATATACATTAAAACATTCATCTACCTGTCTCATAATATATCACTGAACCATTGAAATATTACTATAAGCCAGCCAATGTAATATAGTACATCACCTGTTTATATCATTGAAAGGAGTTACTATAAACAATAAATAAACCAGAAATCCTGCATACACACATTGTGTATTGTTTTTACAATGTGTGCTGTATTTAACGTGTATTTATCGTCGCTACCGGTTGCCCATATGAGCGACGCCTCCTGAAGATAATAGTCATTTTAGATGTTTGGAGGATAGTGCATGATACAGACAGAGACCCATTCCAGAGTCTCCTCTGGTTCTTTTACGTGCACGGTGTAAAGCACCGACACGAGACCTCGGTTTAACGTCCCATCTGAAAGACTGTTAATTTTATTAGGGTCAGACAGGGGATCGAACCTGTGAACCCTGGATTACCAGTTCAGCCTGTTACCACTGGACTACATATCCGTCTGTACAATGTGTGCAGCCGTGTACAATCAGTATATATAGTTATATACTATAGATCTGTGAAGCTTTGTTTCTATGCTAAAGCAATTAAGAAATATATACATGCTTATGAGTATGGCCCGTTCCAATTGCTGATCAGATCAAGCCCGATCAAGCGCCCGGGGATTGGTCTGGCTCGCTCGGCAGAAGTGGTCGGCGTGATCGACCTTGCTATGCTTCCTACACGACACTTATTGACATGTAGGGGTGGACAAGCCATCGGGAATCGATCGGGTATTTCTCGAGTAGAGGTGGAGTTGATCGAGAAACGATCGTGTAGAGGTCTAGTTGGTCGGGATAAAACAAATACGGATCAGCACCCGATCATTTGGACATCTACTCGTGTAATACCCATATCGCTTCATGTCGATCTGATCGGGTCGAGCTCGGTTAGAGATCTAGTAGAGGTCGAGTGGTCGAGCTGGTCGAGTAGAGATCGTATATGGGTCGGGCTGATCGAGTAGAGATCGGAGTGGATGTCGTAGAGGAGTCGTGAATGGTCGTGTACCATCGAGTAGCGGTCGAGAAGAAGTCGTATACAAGCCTCATCAAGCAGTTGGTCAAACTTGTTCGGGGAATTCGGGCGATCGGGACGATCTGATCGGCAGTGTGAACTGGCCATTAATCTCTTTGGGAGGCGTCGTTCATATGTGCAACCGACGTGCAACCGGTAGCGACGATAAACTTAAAATACACACACAACTATGTGTGTTTTTACACTGGGGTGAGAGGTGATTTTGACCACGAGCCAAGTCCAAGAATGCATGAAGACTATCGGTAATGTTTAGAAAATGGATCTGCCATTGACAGGGTCAGGTTCGTCCAGTATCGTCATTCATGAGTAATACTGATATATAACGCCGAGGAGGGTTGCAACTAACGTGTTCAACATACTTGACCTTAGCGTGTTCGTGCTGCTCTAAGTCCAGAAATAATCAAAGCAAACATTTCATGTTCAAACCATTTGCACATGGCAGTGCGTTACGCACGAGGGCTAATCAAAACGTGGTGAAAGCTTATAAGTGAACAATATTCCTAATAATTTTAGGTGATATTCTTTAACAAATTAAGGAACTGGAATCTTCCGCAGGCAAGGAACATTATATACCGAGCATAAGTGAGGGGGGTCAGGGACAGTGGTTAAAAATAAATAGAACTACATACCGAGGTTAAATTTAAATTTAGATATTAGTCAATACATGAATGGTACAGTAGCCGGCCGTTCTGCAACCAATGATTAAACTAGGACTGGACTGTAGATACTAGGGAAGACCATTGCAGAGACATATAGTACTATGTGGGGGGAAAGGAGTGTATGCAGTAATAGGTTGTTAACTGTGGAATTACGTAGTCCAAGTTCCTTGTAGGTGTTAGATTGTTGTGGTCGATGCTTATCGTGCTATTCCTGGGGTTGAATATGTATCGGTATTCAAGTGTATGCCAGGTCAGGGAGTTGATCATGTGAGTTGCATTGCTTGCATAGTTGATATGAAGTCACTTGCAGATCATCTTCATCATCTTCTACTCCTCCTTCTTCTCCGTCTACTTCTTCTTCAGCAACTGCAGACCTATAGACGGCTATGCTCGCATCAGTGTTACGAATAATGTACATGCGCAGCAATCTGGCTACTGTACAACTAAATTCCCATATTTTACAGGTGATTAAAAGATTTAAAAGATGTAGCGATCTAGGAATATTACCGAGTCCACCAGGACCGACTGGAAGCCTTCCACGGTTGGCTGGTTTGAGACAGTTGGTTGAACGTGTGGACAGAAGCTGTGTTGATATAGAGGACTTGCATTGTACATTGTCGCCTCTCAAACACCAGAGGGTAAGTAGAATAACAAACATACACACGAAACAAAAAAACATAAGAAAATGAGAAAATCCGAAGTACGTCAATCATTTAAGAAAGAAGATAAAGTAGCATTGGACGTAGATGAACTTTCTAAAAATAAATTTCTTTATTTAACCTTGCTACCGGTTGCCCATTTGAGCGACGTGCAGTTTACCTAACAACACCTTTCCTGGGCAGGCTCCAGCGGTTAGCCAAACTTGGTGCACCAACTGCCAACTGTTTCATATAAAGAGGCACGGTCTGAGAGTGGCTCAAACCCGTGACCATCAGTGATGATGCAGTGGAATGCAAGTCAGCGTCCTTAACCACTCGACTCGACCACGGTGGCGGACACTTAGTTAAAGTAGTCAGCCATAAAAGTATCACACAAATTGTAAAATAAAATAAATGTTATTTTCATGGATACATTTTGATCAGCCCTCGTATAAACTAGGAATGGCGATAACGCACGTTTAGACTAAGTTTAGACTAAGTAAGCTAATCTAATCATGGTGGGTGTTATACTACGTTATATTAGTCTAGAAGGGGTTATCTGGCGGTCAGAATAACGGTCATTTTCTAAATATGTACGAACTTTATCAATGTTCTTTAAAGTCCACAGTTTTTTCTGTAATTTTAA
The DNA here is from genome assembly GCA_014843695.1 of Archivesica marissinica. Classification (NCBI taxonomy): domain Eukaryota; kingdom Metazoa; phylum Mollusca; class Bivalvia; order Venerida; family Vesicomyidae; genus Archivesica; species Archivesica marissinica. The sequence goes on from CM026392.1 coordinate 4,839,176, forward strand.
TATGCAAATTTCTGATAGTGCGTAACTTTAGCAAACGACTATAGTTGTTGATGATTTTTGCAAATAAATGTCAATAAAGAGAGGTTGTCCGATTAGCGCAGTGGTTAGCGCGCTCATTTCTCACCAAAGTCCACAGTTTTTTCTGTAATTTTAATATGCAAATTTCTGATAGTGCGTAACTTTAGCAAACGACTATAGTTGTTGATGATTTTTGCAAATAAATGTCAATAAAGAGAGGTTGTCCGATTAGCGCAGTGGTTAGCGCGCTCATTTCTCACCAAAGTCCACAGTTTTTTCTGTAATTTTAATATGCAAATTTCTGATAGTGCGTAACTTTAGCAAACGACTATAGTTGTTGATGATTTTTGCAAATAAATGTCAATAAATAGTGGCTGTCCGATTAGCGCAGTGGTTAGCGCGCTCATTTCTCACCAATGCGACCCAGGTTCGATCCTCGGACCTGGAAGTATGTGAAATGGTACGATGGTCGCCAGATCGGACAGGTGGGGTTTTTCCCGGGTGCTCCGGTTTCCTCCCACACGAATGATCACAGATACGCTCTCATCTGCGCCAACGAGAGAGATTAATAAGTTGTTAAAGCTTGTTTCGCAATCGTTGTATAATAAATAAAGTTTAAATAAAGAGAGGTAATTTACAAATATTAATTTGACAAAATCCGGATCATGTGTGGACAGACGTACACCCCCTACAACTCAGCCGTTCCTTTGCATAGTTCATTGTGCGACACAGTGTGTTCCTTTAATATATAGCTTAACACACTCAATTGACTTTTTATAAAATTCAAATTTGATCCAAACTCTCATGAGCTTGTTATATGTGTGTGTGGGTGAGGGGGTGAGGGGGGTAGTGCACTGGGAGAACCTCTGTGGCGGCAATGTTAACAACCTGGCCTGACTATAACTTCCCCTCATAACTGTGAGTTCGAACCATATTGACATCGGTTCTTCTTACATACGAAGAAGCTATCCTGCAGGGTAGTAGAAGGTCGGTGGTTCTACCTCGATGCAAGTCATTGGGTCTTCCTCCATCAGAACATAATTGAACGGAATGACCGATATACATGCATCTGAGCTCAGTCTGAACGGAAAGGCCGACATACATGTATATGACCTTAGTATTGGTCGTCTTAACCAAACAAAAACAACAAAACAAGCGAACTAAAAATATATATTTTATCTTAACGTTCGTCTGTTGCAGACTAATTGGTAAGATTGTATGCATAATGCAAAACAAAAGCACGATGATAAGAATGTATGCAGAAAATGCATTATTTATTATCAGTTTATAGAGCTCCAAGAAGTGTCTTACTTCACCATACTCTGTCAGCATTAGTCACTACGAGGTATTTTAGAGGTCATGGCAGTGGTCAGCTGGTTCCATTTTATCGATTCCTGCTGGGCGTCTGTCATTTAACAATGGGAAAACCATCGATTCTCGTTAGCTTTATCATATACGATGGAGCAAAATCAATATAGCGCGAATTCGACGAATCGTCTGACCACGGTAATGTCCGGAAGTGGAAATACGCGGGCATACTACCTTCATAATGAAGAGCGCCATTCAGCGTTATTTTAACTGTTATAATTTCCGGTTTGCGGCAGAGAGTTTTACCATACTTGCTATAGCAAGCGTACCACAGGTTATCTACTGACGTGTGTTCTCGAACACACTTAATGCCTATTTTCTTTGCATAAACCGGTTTTGATTTGGTATGATTATGATACACCTGGTCTTAGTGGAAGTCGTGATAGTGCATTGGATGCGCGTTCGCTTCAGGTGCGAAAGGTCCGGAGTTCGAACCCCGCTGTAGCCGTTACGGTTGTGCCCATAGGCAAGGCATTTAATTTCCACGTTGCCTCTTCTCTCTCCCTCGTTGCGATGGATTCAATCAGGAATGAGGTCTCGAGGGTGATTAATATAAGTTATAAGAACTTGTTTCGCAATCGAGCTAAAATAAATTTGTTAACTATACATCTGGTCGAACTGGTTACAAACCGGTTTTATTTTTTAGCTATATTTAAAATGGCTTCAACCATATTTAAGAATTTGGTCAAACTGATTGCAAGCCGATTTTGGTTTTTTGCAGCTGGTTAAAATGGCTTCAAACGTGATACGGTTTTTGGCCAACCTGATTACAAACCGGCTTTGGTTTTTGGTATCAGGTCAAAATGGCCTCAATCCTGTTTAGGTTTTGGTTCAAGCTGATTACAAACCGGTTTGGGCTATTGGTAGATGGTGAAACAGCATTCAACCCTGTTTATGTTGTTGGTCAAACAATCAGTAGAATATAATATATATAAAATAAATTTAAATAATAATTGTTATAATTAACTGAATTTTACAAACAAGTAGATCGCCATTATCAAAGTGGTGTTCCTTAGTTCGTCAATCCAAATGCACATTTCTTAATTGTTATTGTATTCGTTTTTGTTTGCTCAATTGTCTTTTAATCAGTTTATATAGCCAATGGTGGGAGGTTTAGTTTGATGTCTTAGCAATTCGATAGCTGTCAAACATCCGGAATGGATATCAGTTGTGTGTTTCACATAAAGAGCTTGTATTGCACATCGATCCCCGCTTTGAGTGAAATAGTCTGATGTCATTCACATTCGTCACGCGCCATTAAAATTCATCCGCGGGCGAAAAGTTCGGACTGACCTGATAGAAACGTTACTGGATTTTCTGCATCAATGCTTGCAGATAAAGTCAGAAACATGTGTTTTGTTGACAAAGAATTATTGACATTATAACCAGTTAAAGTGGCGGTTGAAACTGATTTTCGTAAGAGAAATAGTACTGATAAAATAAACCTAAGATAACACAATTGATAAGATAAGATAACAAAATGAGATCAACCAAGATAAGAGAATCTTTATTCGACGCTGGGTTTGATACAACATACATACATAACCGACAAGATAATGTATTTAATACAGATCACTATGCCATACAGGAGAATGTCGGATTTTTTGTTACGATTTAATTTGTTGCAGACGAGCACAATGTCCATCAAGGAGTTCCCTGGTACCGCCTTCACATAGCTTCCACACGGTTTACGACACTACTCCAGAGTGGAACCAGTACATTACTGGAAGTAGTTCGAAGACCAAGACACAATGTCATGTGACCTTCGATGAAGGTCTCATCCGAAATACGGTTAGTTTATACAAATTTATTTTAGCTCGATTGTGAAACAAGTTCGTTCAACTTATGTTAATCATTCTCGAGACCTCATTCCTGGTGGAATTCATCGCCATGAAGGAGAGATAAGAGGCAATGGGGAATTTAAATGCCTTGCCTAATGGCACAATCGTAACAGCTCCAGCGGGGCTCGAACTCCGGACCTTTCACACCTGAAGCGAACGCGCATCCACAGCGCTATCACGACCTCCGAAATAGGTTAGTGTGCTTAGCGCGGGCCAGTATTATTACCCTGGACAACTGTGTCATTCCTTTAAAACAATTACTTAAATTCTAGATCGTTTGCGAAAATTAAATGTATCTATAAAGCAAACATATCGTCTAACTTGAGCTCCCAATTGGTGGGTGGGGTATTGTAATGCATTGTTGTGGTTTGTTTACTGTTCATACGTCAAAACGCATGCGGTTTTACATGCACTATGTTCATTTCAGAGCGTCATTGACACAAGCTACAGCTGCGGGGAGAAAGCTTGCAGTGTTGTATTACAGAAAACACGACCATTGTTTCGGATGAGTATGGCACGCCACGGTTTCGAACCAGCACCGATGCAGCGGCTTAACAACGAATCCGTTCAGATTACCAACAGTACTATCTATACAATCTACATACAGACAGACAGAAGTACAAACATAATTTTATATGGTAATGTTACAGACACGCTGCTGTCACTATCGCAGCAACAAACCCCACAAGAATCACTGCATAAACAACTTAACGCCATTCTATGAAGATACATACAGTCAAACCTGTGTTAGTGGTCACCTCCATTACAGCCAATCTGTATTAAACAGCCAGTTTCCAGATTCCCAATCGGTTGTTTTATTATATATTTGACCTCTATTAAGCAGCCACCTGTGCCAAGCAGCTACTTTCTCTGACTCACGTGGCTGGCTGCTTAAGACAGGTTTGACTGTATACTATATTGTATAAATGGTGTTACTCCATACCTACTGTGTTGTGATAGGTTGTTGGTTCTAATACTTTAGTTTATCTATATATACATATAGGACCGTATATGAGTGCTGATTTCATACCATAGTTTATGAAACGAGTTTTGGAATTTTACTATTAGCCTGCTTTTTGGTTAATAGCAAAATTCCAAAACGAGTTCATTAAATCATCACGAAGTCATTCCTTTTTATCACATTACCATATTGGGTTTCAACTGCGCAAATTTTCATGACGTCACTAATTTTGCATGACGTGACTAAATGTTCGTGACGTCACTACTATGTTTTAAACAGCGTTATAATTGCGTCAAGACTTCTTTTAAATCATCGTTTGTCTTACCATTAACGTTATGTCCCAATTCAAATAGAAATACATACCGTAAAGTTTATTTTACAAATTATAAGGATTATTCCCTCAACCAATCAGAATCCTTCCAGGTGTTATTACACGTGTTCTTACACGTGTGTACATATAACAAATTATGAGATGGTGTTATTGCACTTAATACAAATAAAGATATATGATAGTTAATGTAACATAACCAAAGAACAATAGTTATTTATTCCACCCAAATGGGTTGTTATACGTATTATGATAATAGACACCCAATTAAAATGCCAAAAGTTGCTTGGGTAATGGCGACAGGACGGAGTCCTTCTACAGTGTTCTTATAATGGGAAGTTGTGACTTTTAGCTCTTTCACTGCCAATGACGCATAAAAGTGATTTTGCAAAAGTCGAGAAACTGGTGAGATGGAACAGAACAGGCTATATGCTGAGAGCTCTTCAGACATTGGAGCTGAAGCACCTGTCCGAATAGAAAACAACATAGATCATGATCAGACACAGCTGATCTGAATATATGTTGTTTGCACATTGCTTTGAATTTTATTCGACGATGAAAGGGTTAATGTGTTTGTCTCGTATGTATACATGTATGTTTCATTAATGTCAAACCCCTTGCGGGGACCTAGACATGTTTTCCTGGGCAGACTTAGCCGACCTACATACGTGGCCTGGCCGAGTATCGAACCCGGGACCGTTCGATTCCAAATCCGACGCTCTACCACTGGACCACGGACGCCACACCTCTCAGTTTGTGTCGTAGTCTTATTGTGGGTTCTATTAGAAGACGTTTGAAGAACAGTGATTGATTTAGAGTTGTGTTATTCGTACATAAAACCGTGACGTCATTTTTGTACACACGTATTTATTTTAAATAAAGAAATAATTCTTAGGAATGAAATGACCATGAGTTTTCTCTAATAAATAAATTTTAATTATAATTAGCCTTGTTGGAGTCTCCTCTGGTTCTTTTACGTGCTCGGTGTGAAGCACAGACACGAGACCTCAGTATAAGGTCCCATCTGAAAGACGGTTCCTATTATTAGGGTCAGACGGGGGATCAAACCGGCGATCCCTGGATTCACACTCCAACGTGTTAACCAAAGTCAAAGACCGTAACCACTCAGTCAGGGGGCCCATTGACCAAAATAAGATAATATTTTATTTCAACACTATTCAATGGACATTTAAGATTTAAATGGGTTGGGTTTCTGTATTACAAAATGTAGGTAATACTGGTGTGTAGCTAATACTGGTGTGTAGGTAATACTGGTGTGTAGGTAATAGGTAATACTGGTGTGTAGGTAATACTTGTGTGTAAGGTAATACTGGTGTGTAGGTAATACTTGTGTGTAGGTAATACTTGTGTGTAGGTAATACTTATGTGTAGGTAATAGGTAATACTGGTGTGTAGGTAATACTGGTGTGTAGGTAATACTGGTGTGTAGGTAATACTGGTGTGTAGGTAATAGGTAATACTGGTGTGTAGGTAATACTGATGTGTAGGTAATAGGTAATACTGGTGTGTAGGTAATAGGTAATACTGGTGTGTAGGTAATACTGGTGTGTAGGTAATACTGGTGTGTAGGTAATAGGTAATACTGGTGTGTAGGTAATACTGGTGTGTAGGTAATACTGATGTGTAGGTAATACTTGTGTGTAGGTAATACTGGTGTGTAGGTAATAGGTAATACTGGTGTGTAGGTAATACTGGTGTGTAGGTAATACTGGTGTGTAGGTAATACTGGTGTGTAGGTAATACTGGTGTGTAGGTAATACTTATGTGTAGGTAATAGATAATACTTGTGTGTAGGTAATACTGGTGTGTAGGTAATAGGTAATACTGGTGTGTAGGTAATACTGGTGTGTAGGTAATACTGGTGTGTAGGTAATAGGTAATACTGGTGTGTAGGTAATACTGGTGTGTAGGTAATACTGGTGTGTAGGTAATACTTATGTGTAGGTAATACTGGTGTGTAGGTAATACTGGTGTGTAGGTAATACTGGTGTGTAGGTAATACTGGTGTATAGGTAATAGGTAATACTGGTGTGTAGGTAATACTGGTGTGTAGGTAATACTTGTGTGTAGGTAATACTGGTGTGTAGGTAATACTTATGTGTAGGTAATACTGGTGTGTAGGTAATACTGGTGTGTAGGTAATACTGGTGTATAGGTAATAGGTAATACTGGTGTGTAGGTAATACTGGTGTGTAGGTAATACTGGTGTGTAGGTAATACTGGTGTATAGGTAATAGGTAATACTGGTGTGTAGGTAATACTGGTGTGTAGGTAATACTGGTGTGTAGGTAATACTGGTGTGTAGGTAATACTGGTGTGTAGGTAATACTTGTGTGTAGGTAATACTGGTGTGTAGGTAATAGGTAATACTGGTGTGTAGGTAATACTTGTGTGTAGGTAATACTGGTGTGTAGGTAATACTTGTGTGTAGGTAATACTGGTGTGTAGGTAATACTGGTGTGTAGGTAATACGTGTGTGTAGGTAATACTGGTGTGTAGGTAATAGGTAATACTGGTGTGTAGGTAATACTGGTGTGTAGGTAATACTGGTGTGTAGGTAATACTTATGTGTAGGTAATAGGTAATACTGGTGTGTAGGTAATACTGGTGTGTAGGTAATACTGGTGTGTAGGTAATACAATTTAATTATGTTAGTTGTGATGTGACATTCAGTCAGTGTGAACGGGAATATGACATTAAAATTAATTCAGAATCAATAATGAAAACTAAAACACCCTTAGTTACAATGGGAACAGGCGTTCATATAGTTTGCCTCGTCGGTCATATAAATATATGTTTAACACCGAGTCCATTAATTGAGCCGTATTGAGTTTCTGATTTTTTGCCAGAAGTAAGAAAAGTGAAAAATCAACAGACTGGAACCCAGGCTACCCCGTAGTCTGCACGCGCGTATAGGTAAAAGAGACACCCCCGATCGCGCACTTTCTTACCCATAGTGCATCGATACATTTACACGCACATGTATGTAATCTCACAAAAGTACAAACACAGGCACACATGATCTTATGAAACAATGACCCGACTACGTAAGTGTATGGTAATACCGAGGTCTAGTGATACCCGTATCTACATTCTAAATCTCTGGTGCGATCATCGGATTGGTCAGTATGTGAGATAATACGATGGTAGCCAGACCGAACAGGTGGGTCTTACCCAGGCACTTTTGTTTCCTCCCACACGCATAAGTATAAGCTTTTCATCCGCTCCAACGAGATTGATTAACAGTTGTCAAAGCTTGTTTCGCAATCAGTGTAAAATAAATAAAGTGTAGATTGAAATTACACACACTTATAACCCCCACCCCTAGCAATGAGAGCCCCGTTGGTCAAGTAAGTTACGTCATTGACTGATAACCACCTGACCCTCGCAGCTGTGGTTTCTAGCCCTACTGGGGTTGGCTAGCCTACTAAGTGATGGCTTGTGGGAGATCGATGCGTTTCACAGAATACAGGATGGGCACTATACTACCTGGAGGGGGTGCACCACTCAACGTCGTTAAGTCGATATTTGACCACGCTTGACTGTTGCTGCAATATTAAGGTCCACACTCTGACGACAAATCATATATTTACATCGGTAACTCGATAGCTCTATACTATTCGAACCAGTTTGAAAACGTAAGAGTAAAATACTGTGCTTGGACCAGAATTTCGAATTAGTGCTAAGCAGGAGTTCGACTTTACACAATTCGAGTTATCGAGTTTCAGCTGTACACACATGTAATTATCAATGCTAGAAAACGGATTGTTACCTTTTCTTTTTCTTTCTTTAGAATTTGATCCGTCGGCTAGTTGAGAAGCCGGCGTCGATTCCGACGACGACGATGTTTCACAAATATCTCTCGTCGGACTAATGCTACTCCCGTTGCTGTGCTCGCTCTCTGAGCTCCTATAACCATTTATAACCGATGGCATTTGAATAAATGCACTCCCACCCGACGGCGACGAGGAAGGTGGCACGCTTTGTGCTATCTGGATCATCGGTTGCGCAAGAGAACTTATAGACGCGAAAGACGTTAGTGAATGACCATACGGCGAGACCCCTAATGGTGCTATCGGCAGCAAAGGAGTCATGGTCGGTAAGTGTTGGTCCGCATACATTTTCCAAACGTAACCAAAATATATTAATTTAACACCAACTTCATAAACTATCACAAACCTATCACATAATAGTTCTTGCGTAACTATTTCGTTGTGTTTGTCCTTCTTGCTGACTAGTCTCGACCGCTACCACATGCCCTAAACACAGGCAAAGTAGTATTGTTTATAAAAATGTAAATCCGTCCACATGTTCATAATTTCAATCGTTGTTACTTCTAATAACGCCGTGACCGTCACTAATATCCCTTGTTTAAAGTCAGCCGACATTGTTCTATATTTACCGACATTGTGTTAAGTTTCAGTTCTGAGTTCATATTTACAAGTACCACCATTTTAAGTACTGTTTCAATGTCCACTATACATTAACTGGTCAGTCTACGCATATTATCAAGAGTTTTGCTAACATAATGAACGGCCATTGCGTACTGACCAGACGAGTCCATTTTGATTGGTCAGCCAGGGCGAATTGACCTCTTGTCCACGGTCAGCTGTGATACATGTACATTTAATTCTCTGGTCAGTTTCTCGATATAAACATTTAGGTAGCTACTTTTATTTCCTCCAATATCAGGAAAGCATAGGGCAAACCATCTTGTGAAATAACAAGAAATGATCAGTCTAGCAAAATAACTTTATACTGCCAATTACAGTTGGTACAATCTCAGTCTATAGTTAATGTCATATTTACATAAATCTTACAAATGGCTAATTGCGAAATATTTTACAAGAATACGAGATCATAGACGTGAGAGTTATTAGCCTATAATACTATAATATCGGAGGTGTTTATACTTTTATTCATTGTATCTACACGATTTTGAAGGTTAATTTCTCCATTTTCTGAAGAGTCTACCTGCGCTCCCTCACACTTAGACGAAATAGAACTGGCCGGTGTTAGCTGAGGACATTGCTCAACAAGTAGCGCCAAATCACCATTTCTACAATCCGATTGGCTTAGACAGCAATGTGGGCGTCGTTTATAGTCACATAACTGACATCTGCCGGATAGTTATGACGTCATGTTACGTAACAACAACTTTACGACGAAGCAATAATACCACCATTGATTAGTATCAGATTCGTAACTGTTATAGCGCTGTGCAACTGCCTAGGGCCGTATTTTAATGAAAATGTTTATCTACAACTAGGTCGTCGGGTCCATAGAATTTATACAGGTATATTGTAAATATTTTATGGACAATGTCTGGGTAGCAGTTAATTAAGACGGTGTAGCGGAATAAAGGAGACTAATTCCTTTATTTGATTTACGTAATGTTCTAGCAGTACTGCACAATACCTGTACGATTGGAAGGTCACTCTGTCTGGCAAGAAAATGTCATTATGTCCAATAGATTGGACAAAGTTTGAACAAAAACTGTTTACGTGCGTTACTTGTGTATTTAGCTGGACGTTACTACATATATAGATCTATTAGATTAAACATTTTATATCCCCTATAGTGTGCAGTTTGTACACTTTAAATATAAAAAAATTTTAGTTTAGTTTTTGATTTGGGGGTTGAAGTGGCACGAACGGCTTAAGTCATACGTATTGCGGTTCTCCTGCCAGTAGTGATGAAGGACGACCCTTGGTTCCCCTCCGAGCCGTGTTTCAAGCTTGGACGGACACCCGGGTGGAACAGCCAACTTTGTGCAAGCCAGTTGGATAGCCTCCGCACATGAAGGCAGACGACACCCCCAGTGAGATTCAAGCCTACAGCGGCGAAGTCAACGACCGTAACCACTTGGCCATAGACGGACATAGTCCACATGTGTATAATGCACAAAGTAATGTACAGGGAATTGATTAGAATGATGTCTTAGAGAAATCGTCTACTCGTGGACGGGGCTATGTCCTACACTCTGGTGGGTGGGGTTATGTCCTACACTCTCGTGGGTGGGGTTATGTTCTACACTCTCGTGGGTGGGGCTATGTCCTACACTCTCGTGGGTGGGGTTATGTCCTACACTCTCGTGGGTGAGGCTATGTCCTACACTCTCGTGGGTGAGGTTATGTCCTACACTCTCGTGGGTGGGGTTATGTCCTACACTCTCGTGGGTGGGGTTATGTTCTACACTCTCGTGGGTGGGGTTATGTTCTACACTCTCGTGGGTGGGGTTATGTTCTACACTCTCGTGGATGGGGTTATGTCCTACACTCTTGTGGGTTGGGTTATGTCCTACACTCTCGTGGGTGGGGTTATGTCCTACACTCTCGTGTGTGGGGTTATGTCCTACACTCTCGTGGGTGCGGTTATATCCTACACTCTCGTGGGTTGGGTTATGTCCTACACTCTCGTGGGTGGGGTTATGTCCTACACTCTCGTGGGTGGGGTTATGTTCTACACTCTGGTTGGTGGGGTTATGTTCTACACTCTCGTGGGTGGGGTTATGTTCTACACTCTCGTGGGTGGGGTTATGTTCTACACTCTCGTGGATGGGGTTATGTCCTACACTCTTGTGGGTTGGGTTATGTCCTACACTCTCGTGGGTGGGGTTATGTCCTACACTCTCGTGGGTGGGGTTATGTTCTACCCTCTCGTGGGTGAGGTTATATCCTACACTCTCGTGGATGGGGTTATGTTCTACCCTCTCGTGGGTGGGGTTATGTTCTACACTCTCGTGGGTGGGGTTATATCCTACACTCTCGTGGGTGGGGTTATGTCCTACACTCTCGTGGTGGGGTTATGTTCTACACTCTAGTGGGTGAGGGTATGTCCTACACTCTCGTGGGTGGGTTATGTCCTACACTCTCGTGGGTGCGGTTATATCCTACACTCTCGTGGGTGAGGTTATGTTCTACACTCTCGTGGGTGAGGTTATATCCTACACTCTCGTGGGTGGGGTTATGTCCTACACTCTAGTGGGTGAGGGTTATGTCCTACACTCTCGTGGGTGGGGTTATGTCCTACACTCTCGTGGGTGGGGTTATGTCCTACACTCTCGTGGGTGGGGTTATGTTCTACACTCTCGTGGGTGGGGTATGTTCTACACTCTCGTGGGTGGGGTCTATGTTCTACACTCTCGTGGGTGGGGTTATGTCCTACACTCTCGTGTGTGGGGTTATGTCCTACACTCTCGTGGGTGCGGTTATATCCTACACTCTCGTGGGTTGGGTTATGTCCTACACTCTCATGGGTGGGGTTATGTTCTACACTCTCGTGGGTGGGGTTATGTTCTACACTCTCGTGGGTGGGGTTATGTTCTACACTCTCGTGGATGGGGTTATGTCCTACACTCTTGTGGGTGGGTTATGTCCTACACTCTCGTGTGGGGTTATGTCCTACACTCTCGTGGGTGGGGTTATGTCCTACACTCTCGTGGGTGGGGTTATGTCCTACACTCTCGTGGGTGGGGTTATGTTCTACACTCTCGTTGGTGGGGTTATGTTCTACACTCTCGTGGGTGGGGTTATGTTCTACACTCTCGTGGATGGGGTTATGTCCTACACTCTCGTGGATGGGGTTATGTCCTACACTCTCGTGGGTTGGGTTATGTCCTACACTCTCGTGGGTGAGGTTATGTTCTAAACTCTCGTGGGTGAGGTTATGTTCTACACTCTCGTGAGTGGGGCTATGTCCTACACTCTCGTGGGTGGGGTCTATGTTCTACACTCTCGTGAGTGGGGTCTATGTTCTACACTCTCGTGAGTGGGGTCTATGTTCTACACTCTCGTGGGTGGGGTCTATGTTCTACACTCTCGTGGGTGGGGTTATGTTCTACACTCTCGTGGGTGAGGTTATGTTCTACACTCTCGTGGGTGAGGTTATGTTCTACACTCTCGTTGGTGGGGTTATGTTCTACACTCTCGTGGGTGGGGTTATGGTCTACACTCTCGTGGTGGGGTTATGTTCTACACTCTCGTGGGTGGGGTTATGTTCTACACTCTCGTGGGTGGGGTTATGTTCTACACTCTCGTGGGTGGGGTTATGTCCTACACTCTCGTGGACGGGGCTATGTCCTACACTCTCGTGGGTGGGGTTATGTTCTACACCCTCGTGGGTGGGGTTATGTTCTACACTCTCGTGGTTTGGGTTATGTTCTACACTCTCGTGGGTGAGGTTATGTTCTACACTCTCGTGGGTGGGGTTATGTTCTACACTCTCGTGGGTGGGGTTATGTTCTACACTCTCGTGGACGGGGCTATGTCCTACAATCTCGTGGGTGGGGTTATGTCCTACACTCTCGTGGATGGGGTTATGTTCTACACTCTAGTGGGTGGGGTTATATCCTACACTCTCGTGGGTGGGGTTATGTTCTACACTCTCATGGGGGGGTATGTTCTACACTCTCGTGGGTGGGGTTATGTTCTACACTCTCGTGGGTGGGGTTATGTTCTACACTCTCGTGGGTGGGGTTATGTCCTACACTCTCGTGTGGGGTTATGTCCTACACTCTCGTGGGTGGGGTTATTCTACACTCTCGTGGTGGGGTTATGTCCTACTTGTGGTGGGGTTATGTCCTACACTCTCGTGGGTGGGGTTATGTCCTACACTCTCGTGGGTGGGGTTATGTTCTACCCTCTCGTGGGTGAGGTTATATCCTACACTCTCGTGGATGGGGTTATGTTCTACCCTCTCGTGGGTGGGGTTATGTTCTACACTCTCGTGGGTGGGGTTATCCTACACTCTCGTGGGTGGGGTTATGTCCTACACTCTCGTGGGTGGGGTTATGTTCTACACTCTAGTGGGTGAGGGTTATGTCCTACACTCTCGTGGGTGGGGTTATGTCCTACACTCTCGTGGGTGCGGTTATATCCTACACTCTCGTGGGTGAGGTTATGTTCTACACTCTCGTGGGTGGGGTTATGTTCTACACTCTCGTGGGTGGGGTTATGTCCTACACTCTCGTGGACGGGGCTATGTCCTACACTCTCGTGGGTGGGGTTATGTTCTACACCCTCGTGGGTGGGGTTATGTTCTACACTCTCGTGGGTGGGGTTATGTCCTACACTCTCGTGGGTGGGGTTATGTCCTACACACTCGTGGATGGGGTTATGTTCTACACTCTAGTGGGTGGGGTTATATCCTACACTCGTGGGTGGGGTTATGTTCTACACTCTCGTGGGTGGGTTATGTTCTACACTCTCGTGGGTGGGGTCTATGTTCTACACTCTCGTGGGTGGGGTTATGTCCTACACTCTCGTGTGTGGGGTTATGTCCTACACTCTCGTGGGTGCGGTTATATCCTACACTCTCGTGGGTTGGGTTATGTCCTACACTCTCATGGGTGGGGTTATGTCCTACACTCTCGTGGATGGGGTTATGTTCTACACTCTCGTTGGTGGGGTTATGTTCTACACTCTCGTGGGTGGGGTCTGTTCTACACTCTCGTGGGTGGGGTTATGTCCTACACTCTCGTGTGTGGGGTTATGTCCTACACTCTCGTGGGTGCGGTTATATCCTACACTCTCGTGGGTTGGGTTATGTCCTACACTCTCGTGGGTGGGGTTATGTTCTACACTCTCGTTGGTGGGGTTATGTTCTACACTCTCGTGGGTGGGGTTATGTTCTACACTCTCGTGGATGGGGTTATGTCCTACACTCTCGTGGATGGGGTTATGTCCTACACTCTCGTGGATGGGGTTATGTCCTACACTCTCGTGGATGGGGTTATGTCCTACACTCTCGTGGGTGGGTTATTCCTACACTCTCGTGGTTGGGTTATGTCCTACACTCTCGTGGGTGGGGTTATGTCCTACACTCTCGTGGGTGGGGTTATGTTCTACACTCTGTGGGTGGGGTTGTCTACACTCTCGTGGGTGGGGTTATGTCTACACTCTCGTGGTGGGTTATTCTACACTCTCGTGGGTGAGGTTATGTTCTACACTCTCGTGGGTGGGGTTATGTTCTACACTCTCGTGGGTGGGGTTATGTTCTACACTCTCGTGGGTGGGGCTATGTTCTACACTCTCGTGGGTGGGGTTATGTTCTACACTCTCGTGGGTGGGGTTATGTTCTACACTCTCGTGGGTGGGGTTATGTTCTACACTCTCGTGGGTGAGGTTATGTTCTACACTCTCGTGGATGGGGTTATGTTCTACACTCTCGTTGGTGGGGTTATGTTCTACACTCTCGTGGGTGGGTTATGTTCTACACTCTCGTGGGTGGGGTTATGTTCTACACTCTCGTGGGTGGGGTTATGTTCTACACTCTCGTGGGTGGGGTTATGTTCTACACTCTCGTGGGTGGGGTTATGTTCTACACTCTCGTGGGTGGGGTTATGTCCTACACTCTCGTGGACGGGGCTATGTCCTACACTCTCGTGGGTGGGGTTATGTTCTACACCCTCGTGGGTGGGGTTATGTTCTACACTCTCGTGGTTTGGGTTATGTTCTACACTCTCGTGGGTGAGGTTATGTTCTACACTCTCGTGGGTGGGGTTATGTTCTACACTCTCGTGGGTGGGGTTATGTTCTACACTCTCGTGGGCGGGGTTATGTCCTACACTCTCGTGGGTGGGTTATTCTACACTCTCGTTGTTGGGGTTATGTTCTACACTCTCGTGGGTGAGGTTATGTTCTACACTCTCGTGGTTGGGGTTATGTTCTACACTCTCGCTCGTGGTTGGGGTTATGTTCTACACTCTCGTGGGTGGGGTTATGTCCTACACTCTAGTGGGTGAGGTTATGTTCTACACTCTCGTGGGTGGGGTTATGTTCTACCCTCTTGTGGGTGGGGTTATGTTCTACACTCTCGTGGGCGGGGTTATGTTCTACACTCTCGTGGGTGAGGTTATGTTCTACAC
Organism: Archivesica marissinica; assembly: GCA_014843695.1. Lineage (NCBI taxonomy): Eukaryota > Metazoa > Mollusca > Bivalvia > Venerida > Vesicomyidae > Archivesica > Archivesica marissinica. The sequence goes on from CM026392.1 coordinate 4,854,580, forward strand.
TCTCGTTGGTGGGGTTATGTTCTACACTCTCGTGGGTGGGGTTATGTTCTACACTCTCGTGGGTGGGGTTATGTTCTAGACTCTCGTGGGTGGGGTTATGTTCTACACTCTCGTGGGTGAGGTTATGTTCTACACTCTCGTGGGTGGGGTTATGTCCTACACTCTCGTGGGTGGGGTTATGTCCTACACTCTCGTGGGTGGGGTTATGTCCTACACTCTCGTGGGTGGGGTTATGTCCTACACTCTCGTGGGTGGGGTTATGTCCTACACTCTCGTGGGTGGGGTTATGTCCTACACTCTAGTGGGTGGGGTTATGTCCTACACTCTCGTGGGTGGGGTTATGTTCTACACTCTCGTGGGTGGGTTTATGTCCTACACTCTCGTGGGTGGGGTTATGTCCTACACTCTCGTGGGTGGGGTTATGTTCTACACTCTCGTGGATGGAGTTATGTCCTACACTCTCGTGGGTGGGGTTATGTTCTACACTCTCGTGGATGGAGTTATGTCCTACACTCTCGTGGGTGCGGTTATGTTCTACACTCTCGTGGGTGGGGTTATGTTCTACACTCTCGTGGGTGGGGTTATGTTCTACACTCTCGTGGATGGAGTTATGTCCTACACTCTCGTGGGTGCGGTTATGTTCTACACTCTCGTGGGTGGGGTTATATCCTGCACTATCGTGTATTTTGAAAAAATAATGCAATGGAACACAATGGTGTGTGATGCAAAATATAATTAAAAGGTAGATTTTTTAGTTAAGTTTATTTAACGTCGCTACCGGTTTCCCTTTTGAGCGACGGACAGTTTACCTAACCACACCTTTCCTGGGCAGGCTCCAGCGGTTAACCAGTACTTGTTGCACCAACAAGAAACGGCCAACTTGTTCATTTAAATGAGACACTGTCTGATCGGGGCTGGGACCAGTGACCATCAGTGAGTATAGGTTACAGTGGTATACAAGTCAGCGACCTAAACCACTCGACCACGGAGGCGGTCTAAAAGGTAGCTACCTACACATTGTTAAATATCTCTATTAAATACAGCGTGTGACTACTCAATGCATCACATGCGGATCTGTAGTCCAGTGGTAACACGCTGGACTGGTAATCCAGGGATCGCAGGTTCGATCCCCCGTCTGACCATAATAAAATTAACAGTCTTTCAGATGGAACGTTAAACCGAGGTCTCGTGTCAGTGCTTTACACCGTGCACGTAAAAAAACAGAGGAGATTCTGGAATTGATTTCTGTCTGTATCATTGCACTATCCTCCAAAATCTAAAATAACTAATCTCTTCAGGAGGCGTCGCTCATATGGGCAACCGGTAGCGACGATAAATAAGCGTAAAACACACTCAATATTATTTAATATGTACTATTCGCATCCGGTCGCTCAATGGTTTCGATAATATTCACCGCCGGTCTGAATCAGTGCGCATTGTGATCGTGCTAAGAGAGACGCTTATTAAAATGCATACATAATAGCTTCTAGTAGTCGAATCTTCATTATTTGTACCTGAGTTCGGTATAATAAAATTAATATTGCATCCTTCGGTGGGCAATATGAAAAATATCACACCGAAAACATGAATATTAACCGATGCGTCATAGTATGTTTCTTGTAAGCGGGTGGTCTCAGTTATGTCCGTGTGTTTGTTTGTGCGTGCGTTCGTGATATTAGTCATTTTTTTGGAGGATAGTGCAATAATACAGACAGAGACCCATTCCAGTGTAAAGCAAGCACGAGATCTAAATGTCCCGTATGAAAGACTGATACTTTTATTAGGGTAAGACGGGGTATCGAACCTGCGATCCCTGGATTCCCAGTCCATCGTGTTAACCACTGGACTACGTATCCGCCTGTAAGTTTGATACTTTGATACTGTTTTTATTTCAATTAAAAATCGTCGCACTGTTGGGTTAATGAAACTAGTTATATTGTGGTTCCATTGATCAATGTTATATTTCTCTCTGGCATTTACTGGTAGAGGACGACCCGAGAGGCCCCTCCGAGCCGCAGTTCGAGTCGATACCCTACATAGAACCACACACATTCCGCAAACCAGCAGGATAGCTTCTTCACAAATAATTCGACACCTCCAGTTGGATTCGAACCTACAGTGTTTCTTGGCAAGAAACATGAATTCAACTGCCGTAACCAATCTGCCAATATGTGTGTTTCGTTGTATTAGTAATGATGTTATATATTGTAGCATCGTGTGCTACATATGGAAGTGTGTGTGTGAAGCCCGGAGGTCGCGTCCGGCTGTGGTCGTTACTATTGTGCCCTTAGACTATTTACCCCACATTGCCTCCTGTCCTTTCTCAAGATATTAAGCGAGATTAAACGAATGTTGTAAAAACTTGTTTTGCAATCAAACTAAAATAAATGTGAATCTCTGATCTGACGATTTGTGTGATAAGATCGGTTTAGGTTGCAGTATATGCTCATTATATTCAACATACAACAGACGAGAAACTGTAAAGTTTAAGTCTTAATAATGCATTCTTCTTCTTCGTGTACATTTCTACTAGATGCATTTTTAACTCTTTTACGCTAGTGGTGAAATAACAGTGAACCATACATTGTAATCTCATTACAATTATGTCTAATGAGAGACATCTGTAATTTTCTATTACCTCCCTTGGCATATACAGTCCTTTTAGTACCTGAATCCTTTGTTTTTACTGTTGTGCCCTAACCAGATGTTGCGGTATGATAAATGTGATTTTATCAAACACGTGTTAATTAAGTGATAACATTATTTTACAAATACATACCCATTGCATACACTGTGGGAGACCTGTAATTTAATAATTATAAGAAGCGATAGTGGAATAGAATTGCTAGCATGTTGGAAACAACGATACAAACAGAGGAAAATACTTAACAGGACCTATCTACTTTTAGGGAGTATTCAGGAGCAGTAACTGACCGATGTCTCCCATTGCAATGGAATTCGATGACGTATTTCCAGAGTTTTCAGTTACAAATAGAAAACGCGCAATAATGAATTGTCGTCTGCTACAATTATATCAACTATTTATAACCTTTATATTACCCAGCATGCAAAACGTTAAACGAGTATTCAATACTAGACTGTAGAAGCAGTATTTATATTCAGTTACTAACTCACACTACATGTACTTAGAAGATAAAGAAATCAATCTTATCTTAATTAATCTGCAACAAAATGCTTTTGAATATTTATCTGACAAGTAATCTTATCTGCGCACGTGTACAGTTTTAAAGGTTTATAAATCCGGAGATAGTATTTAGCACCTGTACATTGCTCCGCGTAGAACATCACATGAGCTTACTCATCAGTGGTACCCCACCCCCACATGTGTTCATTTCGCTCAAAATTCGATTTTTCCGAATATTCGGATTACTAAAATAACATCAAGCCATAATGAACGCTATATTTTTGCTGAAGAAAACATGTACAAAATGGCCAAACGTTGAACTTGACTTTTTGTACTGACCAAAAAAAGAGTTTCGTTTGCCATTATATTGTGTGGCGATAAATGATAAAAAAAAAGTTGTCGTCTGCCAGCAAAGAGAGAAATTAATAATATGTTTTGACCGATGTCATACTGTACAGTGGTTTTTCTCTGCAGTGTTGCAGTATAGCTGTCTGTTTGCTATGGCCAGGCGATATTGTCGTAGCTGAGCGGGTTCGAAACCTGGATTATGTATGTACATCATTCATAACTCGGAACGCAATCAAATTGCATCGTATGTTCAGTCGCGTAGCTAGGCCTAACTATGAACTACGCACCATTCTAGGGGGTCTGGGGGCATGCCCCACCCGGAGATGTTTTTTTCGCTATATGGTCTCAGGTGACTTTTGCCTACTATTAACATCAGCTACAATCAATATGTGTTGGCATTTCGTTTATGTCTGCTTTCTTGTGAATGATCAATGTCAGTGTCCCCCCTTACCCCCTTACGATCCAGTTTGTATTGCATTTTCGCATTTATTTCATTTTCATAATAAATCTTACGCACATGCGTAAGCCTAGCTACGCGCCTGATGTTGTACCAAACATATTTCTATTTCTATTGAAATCGCATAGAACTATATATATAGGGAGAATAATAATGCTTTGATTGCCGTGTAAAGCTTCCGGAGTCACATAGATCATCCACCTTATGGAATCATGACCCCCGCCCCATATATTGACCTAGGATTATAGAATATTGACCATACTTATGGAATCATGACCCCCGCCCAATATATTGACCTAGGATTATAGAATATTGACCATACTTATGGAATCATGACCACCGCCCAATATATTGACCTAGGATTATAGAATATTGACCATACTTATGGAATCATGACCCCCGCCCCAATATATTGACCTAGGATTATAGAATATTGACCATACTTATTGAATCATGACCCCCATATATTGACCTAGAATTATAGAATATGTACACTCCGTATTGAATCAGTACGCCCCCCCCCCATCCTCCCAGCATACAAAAATAACACTGCTATCTACATGAACTATGAAATTAACAATTATTAATAATATTATAATGAAACAATGTATGAAAAAACACACATACCCAACTTAATTGGTATTTGAAACCATCTCAAAATAAATATAATATATAAAATAGCCTCTGATGAGATATAGGACATATCATTACGCCTCTCATGTCTGCAAAGCGTATATGTATGTGGTAATTCCGGGGAAACCATGTTTTGTTGTATTAACAGTATAGACAATTTGTTGTACCGGATCTGTGTATTTTGTTGTATAAACTATGCACAGTATAGACAATTTGTTGTACCGGATCTGTGTGTTTTGTTGTATAAACTATGCACAGTATAGACAATTTGTTGTACCGGATCTGTGTGTTTTGTTGTATAAACTATGCACAGTATAGACAATTTGTTGTACCGGATCTGTGTGTTGTATAAACTATGCACAGTATAGACAATTTGTTGTACCGGATCTGTGTGTTTTGTTGTATAAACTATGCACAGTATAGACAATTTGTTGTACCGGATCTGTGTGTTTTGTTGTATAAACTATGCACAGTATAGACAATTTGTTGTACCGGATCTGTGTGTTTTGTTGTATAAACTATGCACAGTATAGACAATTTGTTGTACCGGATCTGTGTGTTGTATAAACTATGCACAGTATAGACAATTTGTTGTACCGGATCTGTTTGTTGTATAAACTATGCACAGTATAGACAATTTGTTGTACCGGATCTGTGTGTTTTGTTGTATAAACTATGCACAGTATAGACAATTTGTTGTACCGGATCTGTGTGTTTTGTTGTATAAACTATGCACAGTATAGACAATTTGTTGTACCGGGTCTGTGTGTTTTGTTGTATAAACTATGCACAGTATAGACAATTTGTTGTACCGGATCTGTTTGTTGTATAAACTATGCACAGTATAGACAATTTGTTGTACCGGATCTGTGTGTTTTGTTGTATAAACTATGCACAGTATAGACAATTTGTTGTACCGGATCTGTGTGTTTTGTTGTATAATTTATGCACAGTATAGACAATTTGTTGTACCGGGTCTGTGTGTTTTGTTGTATAAACTATGCACAGTATAGACAATTTGTTGTACCGGATCTGTTTGTTGTATAAACTATGCACAGCATAGACAATTTGTTGTACCGGATCTGTGTGTTTTGTTGTATAAACTATGCACAGTATAGACAATTTGTTGTACCGGATCTGTGTGTTGTATAAACTATGCACAGTATAGACAATTTGTTGTACCGGATCTGTGTGTTGTATAAACTATGCACAGTATAGACAATTTGTTGTACCGGATCTGTTTGTTGTATAAACTATGCACAGTATAGACAATTTGTTGTACCGGATCTGTGTGTTTTGTTGTATAAACTATGCACAGTATAGACAATTTGTTGTACCGGATCTGTGTGTTTTGTTGTATAAACTATGCACAGTATAGACAATTTGTTGTACCGGATCTGTGTGTTGTATAAACTATGCACAGTATAGACAATTTGTTGTACCGGATCTGTGTTTTTGTTGTATAAACTATGCACAGTATAGACAATTTGTTGTACCGGATCTGTGTGTTTTGTTGTATAAACTATGCACAGTATAGACAATTTGTTGTACCGGATCTGTGTGTTTTGTTGTATAAACTATGCACAGTATAGACAATTTGTTGTACCGGATCTGTGTTTGTATAAACTATGCACAGTATAGACAATTTGTTGTACCGGATCTGTTTGTTGTATAAACTATGCACAGTATAGACAATTTGTTGTACCGGATCTGTGTGTTTTGTTGTATAAACTATGCACAGTATAGACAATTTGTTGTACCGGATCTGTGTGTTTTGTTGTATAAACTATGCACAGTATAGACAATTTGTTGTACCGGATCTGTGTGTTTGTTGTATAAACTATGCACAGTATAGACAATTTGTTGTACCGGATCTGTTTGTTGTATAAACTATGCACAGTATAGACAATTTGTTGTACCGGATCTGTGTGTTTTGTTGTATAAACTATGCACAGTATAGACAATTTGTTGTACCGGATCTGTGTGTTTTGTTGTATAAACTATGCACAGTATAGACAATTTGTTGTACCGGATCTGTGTGTTTGTTGTATAAACTATGCACAGTATAGACAATTTGTTGTACCGGATCTGTTTGTTGTATAAACTATGCACAGTATAGACAATTTGTTGTACCGGATCTGTGTGTTTTGTTGTATAAACTATGCACAGTATAGACAATTTGTTGTACCGGATCTGTGTGTTGTATAAACTATGCACAGTATAGACAATTTGTTGTACCGGATCTGTGTGTTGTATAAACTATGCACAGTATAGACAATTTGTTGTACCGGATCTGTTTGTTGTATAAACTATGCACAGTATAGACAATTTGTTGTACCGGATCTGTGTGTTTTGTTGTATAAACTATGCACAGTATAGACAATTTGTTGTACCGGATCTGTGTGTTTTGTTGTATAAACTATGCACAGTATAGACAATTTGTTGTACCGGATCTGTGTGTTTTGTTGTATAAACTATGCACAGTATAGACAATTTGTTGTACCGGATCTGTGTGTTTTGTTGTATAAACTATGCACAGTATAGACAATTTGTTGTACCGGATCTGTGTGTTTTGTTGTATAAACTATGCACAGTATAGACAATTTGTTGTACCGGATCTGTGTGTTTTGTTGTATAAACTATGCACAGTATAGACAATTTGTTGTACCGGATCTGTGTGTTTTGTTGTATAAACTATGCACAGTATAGACAATTTGTTGTACCGGATCTGTGTGTTGTATAAACTATGCACAGTATAGACAATTTGTTGTACCGGATCTGTGTGTTTTGTTGTATAAACTATGCACAGTATAGACAATTTGTTGTACCGGATCTGTGTGTTTTGTTGTATAAACTATGCACAGTATAGACAATTTGTTGTACCGGATCTGTGTGTTTTGTTGTATAAACTATGCACAGTATAGACAATTTGTTGTACCGGATCTGTGTGTTTGTATAAACTATGCACAGTATAGACAATTTGTTGTACCGGATCTGTGTGTGTTGTATAAACTATGCACAGTATAGACAATTTGTTGTACCGGATCTGTTGTTGTATAAACTATGCACAGTATAGACAATTTGTTGTACCGGATCTGTTTGTTGTATAAACTATGCACAGTATAGACAATTTGTTGTACCGGATCTGTGTGTGTTGTATAAACTATGCACAGTATAGACAATTTGTTGTACCGGATCTGTTTGTTGTATAAACTATGCACAGTATAGACAATTTGTTGTACCGGATCTGTTTGTTGTATAAACTATGCACAGTATAGACAATTTGTTGTACCGGATCTGTGTGTTGTATAAACTATGCACAGTATAGACAATTTGTTGTACCGGATCTGTGTGTTGTATAAACTATGCACAGTATAGACAATTTGTTGTACCGGATCTGTTTGTTGTATAAACTATGCACAGTATAGACAATTTGTTGTACCGGATCTGTGTGTTGTATAAACTATGCACAGTATAGACAATTTGTTGTACCGGATCTGTTGTTGTATAAACTATGCACAGTATAGACAATTTGTTGTACCGGATCTGTGTGTTGTATAAACTATGCACAGTATAGACAATTTGTTGTACCGGATCTGTTTGTTGTATAAACTATGCACAGTATAGACAAGTTGTTGTACCGGATCTGTTTGTTGTATAAACTATGCACAGTATAGACAAGTTGTTGTACCGGATCTGTGTGTTGTATAAACTATGCACAGTATAGACAAGTTGTTGTACCGGATCTGTGTGTTGTATAAACTATGCACAGTATAGACAAGTTGTTGTACCGGATCTGTTTGTTGTATAAACTATGCACAGTATAGACAATTTGTTGTACCGGATCTGTGTGTTGTATAAACTATGCACAGTATAGACAAGTTGTTGTACCGGATCTGTTTGTTGTATAAACTATGCACAGTATAGACAAGTTGTTGTACCGGATCTGTTTGTTGTATAAACTATGCACAGTATAGACAAGTTGTTGTACCGGATCTGTGTGTTGTATAAACTATGCACAGTATAGACAAGTTGTTGTACCGGATCTGTGTGTTGTATAAACTATGCACAGTATAGACAATTTGTTGTACCGGATCTGTGTGTTGTATAAACTATGCACAGTATAGACAATTTGTTGTACCGGGTATGTGTGTTGTATAAACTATGCACAGTATAGACAAGTTGTTGTACCGGATCAGTGTGTTGTATAAACTATGCACAGTATAGACAAGTTGTTGTACCGGATCTGTGTGCTGTATAAACTATGCACAGTATAGACAATTTGTTGTACCGGGTCTGTGTGTTGTATAAACTATGCACAGTATAGACAAGTTGTTGTACCGGATCTGTGTGTTGTATAAACTATGCACAGTATAGTCAAGTTGTTGTACCGGATCTGTGTGTTGTATAAACTATGCACAGTATAGACAATTTGTTGTACCGGGTCTGTGTGTTGTATAAACTATGCACAGTATAGACAATTTGTTGTACCGGGTATGTGTGTTGTATAAACTATGCACAGTATAGACAATTTGTTGTACCGGGTCTGTGTGTTGTATAAACTATGCACAGTATAGACAATTTGTTGTACCGGGTCTGTGTGTTGTATAAACTATGCACAGTATAGACGAGTTGTTGTACCGGATCTGTGTGTTGTATAAACTATGCACAGTATAGACAATTTGTTGTACCGGATCTGTGTGTTGTATAAACTATGCACAGTATAGACAAGTTGTTGTACCGGATCTGTGTGTTGTATAAACTATGCACAGTATAGACAAGTTGTTGTACCGGATCTGTGTGTTGTATAAACTATGCACAGTATAGACAATTTGTTGTACCGGATCTGTGTGTTGTATAAACTATGCACAGTATAGACAATTTGTTGTACCGGATCTGTGTGTTGTATAAACTATGCACAGTATAGACAATTTGTTGTACCGGATCTGTGTGTTGTATAAACTATGCACAGTATAGACAATTTGTTGTACCGGATCTGTTTGTTGTATAAACTATGCACAGTATAGACAATTTGTTGTACCGGATCTGTTTGTTGTATAAACTATGCACAGTATAGACAATTTGTTGTACCGGATCTGTTTGTTGTATAAACTATGCACAGTATAGACAATTTGTTGTACCGGATCTGTGTGTTGTATAAACTATGCACAGTATAGACAATTTGTTGTACCGGATCTGTGTGTTGTATAAACTATGCACAGTATAGACAATTTGTTGTACCGGATCTGTGTGTTGTATAAACTATGCACAGTATAGACAATTTGTTGTACCGGATTGCATATGCTGAATGTTATGTTAATAATGTTTATTTATTTGTGACATCTTGTGTATCTAACAATGTTTTATTTGTGACATCATTGTTGTATTACTATAAACACATGTTTTATTTGTGACATCATTGTTGTATTACTATAAACACATGTTTTATTTGTGACATCATTGTTGTATTACTAAAACACATGTTTTATTTGTGACATCATTGTTGTATACTATAAACACATGTTTTATTTGTGACATCATTGTTGTATTACTATAAACACATGTTTTATTTGTGACATCATTGTTGTATTACTATAAACACATGTTTATTTGTGACATCATTGTTGTATTACTATAAACACATGTTTTATTTGTGACATCATTGTTGTATTACTATAAACACATGTTTTATTTGTGACATCATTGTTGTATTACTATAAACACATGTTTTATTTGTGACATCATTGTTGTATTACTATAAACACATGTTTTATTTGTGACATCATTGTTGTATTACTATAAACACATGTTTTATTTGTGACATCATTGTTGTATTACTATAAACACATGTTTTATTTGTGACATCATTGTTGTATTACTATAAACACATGTTTTATTTGTGACATCATTGTTGTATTACTATAAACACATGTTTTATTTGTGACATCATTGTTGTATTACTATAAACACATGTTTTATTTGTGACATCATTGTTGTATTACTATAAACACATGTTTTATTTGTGACATCATTGTTGTATTACTATAAACACATGTTTTATTTGTGACATCATTGTTGTATTACTATAAACACATGTTTTATTTGTGACATCATTGTTGTATTACTATAAACACATGTTTTATTTGTGACATCATTGTTGTATTACTATAAACACATGTTTTATTTGTGACATCATTGTTGTATTACTATAAACACATGTTTTATTGCAGATTTAAGTGTAGTATTAAAGCATTGACGTATTAAAGCAAAGACAATGTTTTGTTGCAGATTTAAGTGTAGTATTAAAGTATTGACGTATTAAAGCAAAGACAATGTTGTGTTGTTGGAAGAAAGCAAAGACAATGTTGTGTTGTTGGAAGAAAGCAAAGACAATGTTGTGTTGTTGGAAGAAAGCAAAGACAATGTTGTGTTGTTGGAAGAAAGCAAAGACAATGTTGTGTTGTTGGAAGAAAGCAAAGACAATGTTTTGCTGTTGGAAGAAAGCAAATAACAATGTTGTGTTGTTGGAAGAAAGCAAAGACAATGTTTTGCTGTTGGAAGAAAGCAAATAACAATGTTTTGTTGTTGGAAGAAAGCAAATAACAATGTTTTGTTGTTGGAAGAAAGCAAATAAAACAAGGCGAAACAGAAACTCGTAAGTTCAAAGTCTAAAAGTATTTATCTGAAAGTGTTGCTTGAGGTTACCCAAAAGTAAAAATTGTAGTGTGTGTTTATTATAGTGTCACCCCTATCGAAAGGACCAACCATTGACACCTCTTATGAAAATCAGTACTTCCCGAATCCTATCCTTGAAGGCCAGATGTCAGGCTGATAGGCAACCTGTAACCATGATTTAACTAGCTGGCGGCTCATCCACCGGCCATATATATCGGAATAAACCCCTGAAGGGGTTGGAACTTTGGACATCCCGCTCCGTAGGCGGACACCGTAACCACTAGGCCACGGAGACGGTGCCTGTCCAATTAAACAACAGTAAACGTAAATCTGAAGTCTCGAAATGGAAATTATAAAATGTTGCTCGAATGTCAGCATGCCGTGATGCACAAAGGAAAAAAGTAAATCCGAAGTCTCAAGACAGAGACCCATTGCAGATTCTCCTGGTTCTGTTGCATGCACGGTTTAAAGCACCAACACGAGACTTCGGGTTAAAGTACTATCTGAAAGACTGTTAATATTATTAGAGTCAGACGGTGGATCGAACCTAATATCCCTGGATTCACAGTCCAACATGTTACCACTGGACTACCGACCCGTCTATAAGGCTGTAATGCAAAACGACATCTTGTTTTAAATGTTTGATTTTCAAGTTTAATATTGGGGGATCTACACGCTTGTTGTGAATGAATATATAGGTACAATGTTATACATGTAGCTTCAGCTGCTAAATTAGATAACGCCGGTTACACTCAACGATCTCCAGTTAGAAAGTTCTAACAAAGGTCAAATCATCACGGATACTGAGGACAAGATTAAATATCTAGAGTACGTAACTAATGTATGTATGTTCCATTAATGTCAAACCCCTTGCGGGGGGGGACCTAGACATGTTTTCCTGGGCATACTTAGCCGAACTAAGTGGTTAACCAGTACTAAGCAACGTGTGTGAGGTGCCTTGCTCAATAACACTACATACGTGGCCTGACCGAGTATCGAACCCGGGACCGTTCGATTCCAAATCCGACGCTCTACCTGCACTGGATGACTTAGTTTAATCATACTTTATTGCTACAAAATATGACAATTCAAAGAAATGCAAACGGGTCGGACCACAAGTTATAGCATCATTAGTTACAGCCCTTCCCGATAATATTCTGTCGATAGTTAAGTTCATGTACCAGATGAAATGATAACATTCAAGGAAAACGGTTTGATAAAAGCTACTTTTAGCTTCCTACTTGATCCTTAGCATGATGTATTTCATGTATGTATGTCGATGTATGTTATATGTGAGTTATGTTTTGCAATAAATACTGTTTAAAGCAGCATTACATCGTATGAAATAAAAGATATTTGAAAAAATTTTACACATAGGTAGCAATGCTGCTACACATTCTAACATTATACTTTGTATGTTTATGTTCATTTGGTAAACAGTGTTTTTTTGCGATAAAACAAACTCGAAACCGAAAGTAGGACTTTCCGAGTCGATCGGTCACGCACTTATTTACAACCGGAATGCATCGTCCGCACTTGTTTGCATTCGGAATGCATCGTCCCCATTTGTCCCACATTATCTGTTTTAATTAAATTACTTGATATGTTGATTCATACCTCTGTTAGCTAAGTCTTTTAGGGAAATTTCTACATCCCCGCGAGGGGTTCGATATTAGAGGAAAATAGATAGATAGTTTTCATGTTCAAAATATATACGTTGTTTTCTACATCCTCTGTTGCTTCACGCATGCGCACTGTGCGTGTTTACATTTCGTGTGTTGATAAACAAAATCGCGTATACGACGGTTTAAATTTATTGGAATTTTATCGTTTCTGAGCGACTATTTCGATTTTTGTACACACACACACACACATTAGTATTTATATTTTACCCAAAACATCCTTTATTACGATGTAATGCTACTTTAAACCAAATAATAACATTAATAGAACCTCAAAGGAAAAGGCTAATAATACGAGTACTATGCGTACACTAATAACAACTCGTGCATCAACCAATGCGTAGACATTTATATTATTTTATGTGACAATATAATACATGTATGTCTTTTATTTCTGTCTTGTGAAATTATTTCATACTGTTTTGTTTATCGTCGCTACCGGTTGCCCATATGAGCGACTGGCAGTTTACCTAACAACACCTTTCCTGGGCAGACTCCAACCTCCGTCAGAAACTGCCAACTGTTTCATATAAATAGACATGGTCTTATCGGGGCTCGTACCAATGAACATCAGTGATGATAGGTTACAGTGGTATACAAGTCAGCGATCCTAACCACTCGACCACGAAGGCGGACTAATTTATACTGTTTATTGAGTGCCGTATATATTGCGTTAGTATTGTCTCAAATGGGAATCGATTATCAACAGATCCTTTTAAAATTAATACAAATGTATAAGGAGATGACAACTGTAAGCTGCATAGCTTTCTGTCCAATTCCTTATTTCAACTGTTGTATATAATCATGTACATGATAGTACAAAAATATAAATAAATATGTTTACTGGTAGTTCAGTGCAGGAAGGGTACATACTTAGTCGCAGCTCCGGAGGCCGATCTTGGTCTTGGACACTGACAGTAATCTCGTCCAGTTGCTTCCACTTAACCACTGTTCTTATCAAGGAACGTATTACAATGCTGTTCAAGGGCACTGACATACTGTTACAGAACGTACTGCACTTGGTTTCTTAACTGTATGCTTATTTGTCTTATCTGTTCAAATTTTTAGAAAACGTTATGGGAAATGAAATGGCGAAATGAATTGTTTGCAAAATTTCATCCATACATGTACTTTGCTCCAAATTCCGACACCACCATTTATACAAATGTTTGACCTCAGGCGTAGGTATGAATAGTGACATCCGACTGCCATCTTTGACAAACATTGAATATCACTACAAATGCTACCTGGCCATTATCACGCAACTTTATAAAGTCATTTCATTTTAACTCGGCTAGTGGACACCTGTAATTTACAGGTACACACTAAAAGCGCATTGCATGAAATGCATGATACCATCCTATACCACATAACCAATCGGAGTGGACACAAAATATCGTACCCATTTTTGAACCAGTATGGCTAAATATGAGCTTGACAATACTGGTACGGACCTGAGTCGAGCGAGATGTGTCATTATGGTGTACATTGATATGAAAAACCTGGGTCTTGTGCATGACACGTCCTGTCATTATGATATACGTGTGAGGAGTATTTGAAAAAACGTTCAAACGGCTTAAAATGTGTAGTGGCAACGTAACGTGACACGATGGATCGACACATGTGCAAATCAATATACTCCACTTTCTTCGAAACTGTGCAGTAAAGGGTATGAAATGTCTCCGTGTAATGTTCAACATGAAAGTATGGGTATGAACACGCATTTTAGTTGCCCTTGAAAAATGACCATGTGAAACAAACAAACAACAAACAATGGTATAAGATTTGTAATTTGAACCCACAACTGGCAGTGACAGATTGCGTTACTCTACCCTCCCGCAGCATCTCTCCCCTGTGCATTTAGACGGTTAGTGAAGTACTTTTTGGAGGATATTGCAATGATACAGACAGAGACCAATTCCAGAGTATCCTCTGGTTCATGTACGTGCATGGTGTAAAGCACCGAAACAGACATTGGTTTAAAGTTCCATCCTAATGACTAGGATATACAGTGAAACCTGTGTTAGCAGCCAATCTAGGAATGTGGCTACCGAGCACAGATGGCTGCTTAATAGTTGTCAAATGATACATAATAGCTTTCTAGTGTCTACCGATTAAAAAGTTGTTGTATCCATAATTTACATTTTGTCTTGAACATATTTAATGATCAGGACACAGTTGATAAATTACACGGTGCCACCTGTGGTGTTCCACTAAAGGCCCATTTTGAAGATGTCTGCAAATAATTAACGACTACAGGAAACCCATGATCGTTGTCATCATTCTATCTATCATAAAATTCCTTAGATGTTAAACCCCTCGCAGGGATGTAGTCATATTCAATGATGTATTACAGTAATTTATTTTGATTTCAACCCTTTATTGGCTTTTCCACTTGAAATGTACTGCCTGTTTCATATTAGGCCATACTATAAAGTGACACCACGTCACTTTGCATGATGACGTCACGTCATTTAGCATTACGGTCTATTAAATTATATAAAGTGAAACTACGTCATTTTGCATGATGACGTCATGTCATTTAGTAAGACGGTCTATGGAATTATGTAAAGTGAAACTACGTCATTTTGCATGATGACGTCATGTTATTTAGTAAGACGGTCTACGGAATTATGTAAAGTGAAACTACGTCATTTTGCATGGATGATGGCGTCACGTCATTTAGCAAGACGGTCTATGAAATTGTATAAAGTGATACCACGTCATTTTACATGGTGACGTCACGCAATTTAGCATGACGATATATGGAATTATATCTTCTTTACGTATGTCGTTGCTTATCAACTATGTATTTACCGAGTTGCACAATGTCGTGTACATCACAAAGTGTCCTTATTTCGAAGAGTTTGAAATTTAGCTTAGTTTAGTTTATTTCCAAAATTTACTTTAGGATAAGAACCCCGTGAGCACATAGCATATACGTGTATGTTATTTCCTTGTTAGTCTACCGGAAATTTCGAAAATTAACTAAACTAATCCATAAACCTTTCGAAATAAGGCCAGCTTGTTGTAGCAGTATATAACGGAATATCTATCTATCTATCTTCCTTTAATGTCGAACCCCTCGCGGGGACGTAGACATGTTGCGCGTCAAAAACCGCTAAGAAGTTAAAAGTATAATTTAAAAGGTATGAAAATAAGTTGTGGTAAAAGTTTAAAAGCAGCTACGCAGAACAACTAGGGACTGGCATGTTCAATATGGCAAACTGCCGTATTGAATTGCTCTATGGTAGGGAGATGGACACTGTCAGGAGGGAGGTGGTTCCAATGATAGATTGTTCTTGGAAAGAAGGAGAACTTGTAGTAGTCTGTTGTTGCTGTAATTAACCTATAGCTTAAGGAATGGCAATGGCGAGTAGGACGGGAGAGGGGAACTAGGTAATTTTCAATGGGAATAACAACAAGATCATTATGAATTTTATACATAAGGGATAACCTATAGTCAATACGCCGTTGATCTAGTCTGCGTAGATTTAGGGAATGTAGCATGTCTGTAACACTAGAGGTACGATAGAAGTCAGCCTTTATCCAACGGGCTGCTCTTCGCTGGACACCTTCATTTATGCTGTGTTCCGATGGATCATTATTTCCAAGTAAACCCCATTTGTTGTACGTTAATGAATACGATGTCCATTGAACAAAAAGGACCTACACAAACAATTGTCACGTGACTGCTTTTCGTATTTTCTATAGTTTAATCATGTTGTGGTTCGATTTGACAGCTCAATAACAATATTGATGATTACGACGCTTGCTTTCCATATTAACCGCTTAATGCAAACTGCAAGGGTCGCAGTGACCCAGATGAGGTGTCAGAATATCAAAGGAGCAGAACGAACTGCAGTGGGAGTCGGTGTGTGTGTGTGTGTGCGATCATATCCGTAAACACTTTGGTAACCCACAGGGGCTGGTGAATGCGTATCGGGGTTGGATGTTTATTATAAACATGTTCTCCTAGTACTGTAACCGCTTGGCAAGGCCACGCTCAACGTGTGTTCCCCTCTCTGAACCTGGAACACAGGATGTCCGACAGGTTTGTTTGCAAACCTCACTTTATATTTATCTTAACGTTACACATTTTTAATAAATAAAATATAATTACAATTTAGATGTTGTACAAAATACCAATGCAAACAAGACAATGCCTATGGCTAGTGAACAGTAAATACACACACATACTACTATTAAAAATAATTAGGGATGGCAACGAATGGTGATTGTGATATTCGAATATTCGAATATTCGGATGATCTTCCGAACGAATATTCGCAAATTTCTCCAACTTTCGATTTCCACTACAGTTAGTACCTGTAAAACAAATGCTTCTGAGTTTGTGTCCCGTCAACTAGACTGCATTAATCAAGTAGTGACCCCTGTAAGGTGTGAACAACATGTCATCACCCTCCTTTGTTATTTGGAGCCAAATCGCGATGACATTTCGCACCTTCGGGCACGCATTGGGTCATTCTTTGTTTTCGAAACTTAATTGATTGAAATTTAAACAAACATATATATCCTTTTAAGTTATGATTTAACTGCAATTGATTAAAATTTGATTTGAATTTTTTTTTTAATATTCGAATATGGTTTTAATATTCGAATATTCGGACGTTCGAACGAATATTCGAACATTCGTTGCCACCCCTAAAAATAATACATATAGAATATTATAAATTTTAATTTATTTGGCGAGCTGGAGTAAATATACAAGTTACTTTTTAGACGACATTAGATAACAAACTTTCGTAAGTTCAGCCATTGTATATTTGCCAAATATTTAGAACGTATATCGAGTACATTTGGCATGTCAATAAATGGTACATTGTACTCGGATGATATTTCTACATCCTTCGTATTGCATTGTTGTCGTATAACACCAGTACAAATGTGGGCGGCTAACTATTTATGTTGCTGTTAGAATGTGTGTGTGTTTTACATTTATTTATCGTCACTACCGGTTACCCATATAGAGATTAGTCATTTTATATAGTGCAATGATACAGACAGACCCATTCCAGAATCTCCTCTGGTTCTTTTACGTGCACGATGTATAGCACCGACACGAAACCTCGGTTAAAGTCGCGACCGAAATACTATGATATGAGTTATTTTAGTATGGTATAGCAATTGGATCTAACCAATGACCCCTGGATTTCGGGGTAAATCAACCTATCGGAATTGGCGACGAACGTACCATCACACATAGTCCATGGTCATATGATCGAACCCGGGTTGCATTGGTGAGAACCAAGCGAGCTAACCACTGCGCTAATCGGACAGCCACGGGTAGTGCAGACCGGCATGTTGTTTCTTTATAAATATAAGCGGAAATGTGAAAGACAAGCCCCTGTGGATATTGCTAGGTGTTTAAGGACGCTGACAGGATCTGTAAAGACCGCTATTAATGAGTGGGAGATGATAAGTGCCCGTCCTTTATACTGCATCGGGGCAGGTTCTTATACCGTAAAGCACGCAAGATTATGTTGTAATAAATCCATCGATGGCATATTAAACAGATCCCATTATGTAGCTAATGAATGAAATAACCCACAGATGCGCAAAATTGATGACCCAAGTAATTGTATAAACTAATGTTGCATATCACGTAAGAAAGATGCATTTAGCAGTGTTCCTGACTTCGTGTGTGTGTGGAGGGGGGACTCTTCATAAGGAATGGTTCCTTGGATGTGCGATCTGTCTAAAGAAGGGTTATAATTTTGCCAGATATGTCTAAAGTAGGGCAAGGTCACATCCACCCACCCAGTGCATTCAATGAGACCCCGCTCCTGGTTAAGTGGGTCGTTTTCTCTGACGTGGTCCATTGTCTTTGATGATGGTCGTTTTCTCTGACGTGGTCCATTGTCTTTGGTGACGGTCGTTTTCTCTGACGTGGTCCATTGTCTTTGGTGACGGTCGTTATCTCCGGTACTGCTCGTTCTCTTAAGTTTAAACTGTATTTACTTTACAATGATTGCGAAGCATGTTTTAACAACTTATATCAATCACTCTCGTTGGCGCAGATGAAAGCGTATATGTGGTCATTCGTGTGGGAGGAAACTGGACACCCGGTGAAAAGCCACCTGCCCGATCTGGCGACCACCGTACCATCTCACATTCTTCCCGGTCCGAGGATCGAACTCAGGTTACATTGATGAAAAGCGAGCGCGCTAATCAGACAGCCTCGTTCTCTAATACTGCCAGCATGTGTGTCTTAATCCATTAGTATAATTAATTATACCAGTTTTGTATTTACGCCATTAGTCTATATATAAATGAAATGAAATAGTGCACTGGTTGTTTAATTTGACCATTGCTCAATGTCAATAGTGACTCACGTGTGCCAGCCAACAGAAGGAGCAATGGACATCGGTGTCAAATTTATTATTTTATACCAAAGGAAAATATTCCCTTTGAAGATTTTTACTTCAACACAGTCGCTAAAATGCATGGGTCAGCGGTTTTTCCATTTCTCTGTGTTTGCAATTACTCCAACGGCTTGAATGAAATTCGGGTCAAAGTCCGCTTTCCTCTGCTGCTCATCGATAAAGACCGAGGCCAGCCGAGAAACATTAAATTGAAATGCTAGATAATCTCGACTGACATTTTTGGGACAAATACCGTAACATTTGACCAAACACGGACTATTTTTGTCTTGGTAACTTAATAAGTTACATCTGTCGGGCGTTCTGACACGCTGCGCGCATATTAGTCCGCTCTGGTAAAGGTTAGTTCTCTTTGTTCATGGTTGAAATCTCGTCTGCTGGATCATTGTTTTAATATTTGTTACATTTTTGAAGAATTAAAGATAAATATGCTCATACAGGCGAATTCAATATAATCCCCGGAGAGAGAGAGAGATATGGAGAGAGAGAGAGAGAGAGAGAGAGAAGAGAAGAGAGAGAGAGAGATAGAGAGGAGAGAGAGAGAGAGAGAGAGAGAGAGAGAGAGAGAGGAGAGAGAGGGAGAGAGAGAGAGAAGATAGAGAGAGAGAGAGAGAGAGAGAGAGAGGAGGAGAGAGAGAGAGAGAGGATAGAGAGAGGGAGAGAGAGAGAGAAGAGAGAGAGAAGAGGAGAGAGAAGAGAGAGAGAGAGAGAGAGAGAAGAGAGAAGAGAGAGAGAGAGAGAGAGAGAGAGAGAGAGAGATAGTAAAGTAGGGATTGTATTTAGGGTGAGGAGGCGTTTGCAAAGGGGAAATTCCGTTTCGTAAATAAAAACATACATACACCAACTGCAACTACATGTATATCAATAAACATAATGATTTGGCCGAAATTGTGAAAGCTCTATGATATAAACAGTCCTCATTTTCATTCTGACAGAGGGTGTGGTTTGGTTGTGTGGCTAAGCGGTCGTTGACTTCGAATCTCACTTGGTATGTTGACTTCTTTCGTGTGAAAATGCTATCCAGCTGGCGTGTGGAAGGTCGGTGAGATAATAATAAGATATTGGTTAAACACCAAAGGCAAGGAAGGTTAAACACCAAAGGCAAGGAAACACACATACTTACACAACTACTGGTTTCAACATTCCTGGGCAGCCAAGGAACCGTGATAACGAGACATATTTATGTAATCATCACAAGTGTATGGCTACTCACAGACGGATATGTAGCCTAGTGGTAAACACGCTGGACTGGTAAACCAGGGATCGCAAGTTCGATACCCCGTCTGACCCTAATAAAATTAACAGTCTTTCAGATGGGACGTTAAACCGAGGTCTCGTGTCGGTGCTGTACACCGTGCACGTAAAAGAACCAGAGGAATGGAATGGGTCTCTCTCTGTATCATTGCACTATCCTCCAATAATCTAAAATGACTAATCTCTTCAGGAGGCGTCGCTCATATGGACAACCGGTAGCGACGATAAATGAACGTAAAACACACACACACAGTCTGGCTACTCTACAACATGTTGAGCTGTTATTGTATTTGTGAATTGGATTAACGTGTAATACAATGTAATGCATGTAATTTTATTTTACAACGATTACGAAACAAACTTTATATCAATTTATATTAATTACGCTAGTTGGCGCAGACGAAATCAAATAATAATAATAAGACTTTATCTTACCGGAGAACTCATTAATCTACCATGAGGCCGTTAAACCGAGGTCTCGCACATATACAAATCAAATGCAATCAAAAGATAGGACTATAAGTCGGCACATTGGAATTATATAGAAATGTTAAAGCTGCAAATTTAATAGAGAAACTATATATAATATGTAATGGAATATGATGATACATAGATTTGGCTAGTAGAGTAGAAAAGTGGATTGAGTGAGTGAGTATTTGGTTTAACGGCGCATCAGCACAGTTCAGGCTATATCGCGCCGGGTTAAGTATATTGTATACAAGATATCTACAATTAAAAATATTATGTAGATAACATACTGTATGTATTAAAATTGTAACAAAATTTATCAAGCTGTAAAAATGATAATAATAAAAAAGTGGAATGAGACAATTAATTGCAATAAATCTATGTAACAATGTACATATGTGATTTATATAGGTATGTGGTCCTTGGTGTTGGAGAAGACCCACCTATCCGATCCGGCACAACAGTATCATCTCATAGTACGAGACACGAACATGGGTTTCATTGGTGAGAAGCGAGCGTGCGAACCGCTGCACTAATTGGACAGTCGCAAGAGCAAATGTATAATGGCGGCCAGTCTATCAATGCACCTCATTTTTGAAGTCATATTTATTACACTTTCCGGAAATCTCAGTCATTGCAGACGGATCTGTAGCCCAGTGGTTAACACGCTGGACAGGTAATCCAGGGATCGCAGGTTCGATCTCCCGTCTGACCATAATAAAATTCTTCAACTGGGACTTTAAACCGAAGTCTCGTGTCGAGACTCTGGAATGTGTGTATGTCTGTATCATTGCACTATCCTCAAAAAATCTAAAATGACTAATCTCTTCAGGAGGCGTCGCTCATATGAGCAACCGGTAGCGACGATAAATAAACGTAAAACACACACACACAATCATTGCCGATTTTGTTACCTAATCCACCTCTTGCACACACGATATAACTATGTTCTTGTGTATTGTTGTTATATTAGATACCTTTACTTACCCCCCTCCCCCCCCCCTCGGTTAGTCGGGGCGAAACCTCCCAGAAGTATGGGAGTCATTTTATTTGTTGGTGGATAATGCAAGATAAACGAAGATGCCCCAACGATTGCGAAGCAAGTTTTCACAACTTATATTAATTACTCTCGTTGGCGTCGATTAAAGGGTAAAGGTGGTCATTCGTGTCGTAGGAAAGCGGAATACCCGGAGAAAACCCACCTGTCCGATCTGGCGACCACCATCTCACATACTTCCCGGGTTGCATTGGTGGAAGCGAGCGCGCTAACCACTGCGCTAATCGGACAGCCCCAATTCAAGAATTCCCTCGATCTTTTACATGCCCGGTGTACAGCACCGATACACGAGACCTCGGTTTATATGACTTCCCATCTGAAAGACTGTTTGTTAATAGTAATACGGTCAGACGGGGGTGGGGGCGTTCATAAACGATACATGTTCTCGTGTACATATCAAATTGATTCTTATCGACCCACACGTGACCTTCCAAAGCATTTTAGAAATGCCATCTCGTCTCAATCGTCTGCTTCACTCAGCACGGCAATATTTCAGTTCTATCCTTATCAGAATGTTCCAATTAGATTGCCGTAACACGGACCCTAAGGCGTGATTCTAGATCAGTTAAATGCTTGATTTAATTAACTAAATTATAGAAAATGTGCTGTTTCCATTTTTGCAGCACTTTGGTGTTGAATAATGCTTGTCATGGTGACCTTAAACAATGACCATTAGAATGATTACTCAGCAAATTACCGTCGAAATGCCACGGTTGTCGGATATGTACGATACCACGTGATGCCGATACTAATCATAATCCTGCAATATCGAATAAGTTATTTTTTTAAATTTTAAACATTTTTTTTATCCGGTTGCCCTTCGAAATGTCGGGGCTAGATCTACCCATCCAGAAGTACATTTGGTCATTTTAGGTTTTGGAGGATGCTGTAAGATACAGCAGCCCAAGGCTAGGATTTACCTGAACACTTTTCTGTAATATACCGAATTTTCGACTGTCCTGTGTGTGATGGAGGAAAAGCATTTGTCTAGGGGCGAACAGACACCCAGGTGAAACCACAGCCCGTCCACAAGCCAACTGGATAGCTTTCCTTATTTCAGGGACTGGATAGCTTTCCTTATGTCAGGGACTGGATAGTTTTCCTTATTTCAGGGATCTGTGACTAAAAATACAACGACGTTAGCCATCCTGCCAGGAAAGATCCTATATGTACATGCATAGTGTATAAAAATAACAAAAAGATGGGAAAACCGGAAACCTTATGTACCGTATTTAATAGATGTGTTTTTGGCTTGGTGGTTCATTATCGCTTAGGTCATATGGCGACTTTCCAGCGATTATGTGTAGAGGTAGACCCCCGGTGCCCCTTCCAGCAGTGATTCAGGCACGATCGTGCGCTCGGGTGGAACCACCGACCTTCCTCAATACAGCTGAATAGTGTCCTCTCTTGAAATCATTCGATACCACCATTGGGATTAAAACCTACAACAGGTGATTTGAAGTCAAAGACTACTGACAAATATTGGCAACATCAATAGAATGTTGGGTTCTTTAGAATGATGTACTAGTTGTTAATAAATAACTATTTAACAGTTCAACACATTTCAATTTTCGATGAGCATTGATTGGGGTTTTGCGCCATAGTCAGCGTTGTCTATGTTTGAAGCTGATGTCAGCGTTGTCTATGTTTGAGGCTGGGGTCATCGTTGTCTATGTTTGAGACTGATGTCATCGTTGTCTATGCTTGAGACTGATGTCAGCTTTATCTATGTTTGAGACTGATGTCAGCGTTGTCTATGTTTGAGACTGATGTCAGCGTTGTCTATGTTTGAATGTTTGAGACTGATGTCAGCGTTGTCTATGTTTGAATGTTTGAGACTGATGTCAGCTTTATCTATGTTTGAGGCTGATGTCAGCTTTGGTCAATGTTTATCGCATGGGTCAGTTTTGTCTATGTTTGGATCCGGGGTCAGTTTTATCTATGTTTGTTGCCGGGTTCAGCTTTATCTATGTCTGTAGTCGGGGTCAGCTGTGTCTATTTGTGGCACCATATTCAGTTGTGTCTATGTTTCAAACATTGGTCAGCTTTGACACTGCTTGAGCCAGGATCAGCTTTGTCTATTCTATATTTGGTGCCGGGATCAGCTTTGTCTATTCTATATTTAGCGCCGGGATCAGCTTTCTCTATTCTATATTTGGCGCCGGGATCAGCATTGTCTATTCTATATTTGGAGCCAGGATCAGCTTTGTCTATTCTATATTTGGCGCCGGGATCAGCTTTGTCTATTCTATATTTGGCGCCAGGATCAGCATTGTCTATTCTGTATTTGGAGCCAGGATCAGCATTGTCTATTCTATATTTGGAGCCAGGATCAGCTTTGTCTATTCTATATTTGGAGCCAGGATCAGCTTTGTCTATCCTATATTTGGAGCCAGGATCAGCTTTGTCTATTCTATATTTGGCGCCGGGATCAGCTTTGTCTATTATATATTTGGCGCCGGGATCAGCTTTGTCTATTCTATATTTGGCGCCGGGATCAGCTTTGTCTATTCTATATTTGGCGCCGGATCAGCTTTGTCTATTCTATATTTGGCGCCGGGATCAGCTTTGTCTATTCTATATTTGGCGCCGGGATCAGCTTTGTCTATTCTATATTTGGCGCCGGGATCAGCTTTGTCTATTCTATATTTGGCGCCGGGATCAGCTTTGTCTATTCTATATTTGGCGCCGGGATCAGCTTTGTCTATTCTATATTTGGCGCCGGGATCAGCTTTGTCTATTCTATATTTGGCGCCGGGATCAGCTTTGTCTATTCTATATTTGGCGCCGGGATCAGCTTTGTCTATTCTATATTTGGCGCCAGGATCAGCTTTGTCTATTCTATATTTGGCGCCGGGATCAGGTTTGTCTATTCTATATTTGGAGCCGGATCAGCTTTGTCTATTCTATATTTGGCGCCGGATCAGCTTTGTCTATTCTATATTTGGAGCCAGGATCAGCTTTGTCTATTCTATATTTGGCGCCGGGATCAGCTTTGTCTATTCTATATTTGGCGCCAGGATCAGCATTGTCTATTCTGTATTTGGAGCCAGGATCAGCATTGTCTATTCTATATTTGGAGCCAGGATCAGCTTTGTCTATTCTATATTTGGAGCCAGGATCAGCTTTGTCTATCCTATATTTGGAGCCAGGATCAGCTTTGTCTATTCTATATTTGGCGCCGGGATCAGCTTTGTCTATTATATATTTGGCGCCGGGATCAGCTTTGTCTATTATATTTTGGCGCCGGGATCAGCTTTGTCTATTCTATATTTGGCGCCGGGATCAGCTTTGTCTATTCTATATTTGGCGCCAGGATCAGCTTTGTCTATTCTATATTTGGCGCCGGGATCAGCTTTGTCTATTCTATATTTGGCGCCGGGATCAGCTTTGTCTATTCTATATTTGGCGCCGGTCAGCTTTGTCTATTCTATATTTGGCGCCGGGATCAGGTTTGTCTATTCTATATTTGGCGCCGGGATCAGCTTTGTCTATTCTATATTTGGCGCCGGGATCAGGTTTGTCTATTCTATATTTGGCGCCGGGATCAGCTTTGTCTATTCTATATTTGGCGCCGGGATCAGCTTTGTCTATTCTATATTTGGCGCCGGGATCAGCTTTGTCTATTCTATATTTGGCGCCGGGATCAGCTTTGTCTATTCTATATTTGGCGCCGGGATCAGCTTTGTCTATTCTATATTTGGCGCCGGGATCAGCTTTGTCTATTCTATATTTGGCGCCGGGATCAGCTTTGTCTATTATATATTTGGCGCCGGGATCAGCTTTGTCTATTCTATATTTGGCGCCGGGATCAGCTTTGTCTATTCTATATTTGGCGCCGGGATCAGCTTTGTCTATTCTATATTTGGCGCCAGGATCAGCTTTGTCTATTCTATATTTGGCGCCGGGATCAGGTTTGTCTATTGTCTGATATTATTGGGGGTGTTATGTATGAAAACAGCCTGAAATGTAATTCCGGCGATTGTAAAATTGGAATTTGTCACTCCGCTATTATCTGTGTTTACATTACCATGTATAATGTCCGACTTTGAAGTCAGTGGTCAATTTGTGTAATATTGTTAATTAGTCGAAACGAAAATATTTCAATAGTTCTTGAAAAGTCTTCCGCCTACTTGGACCGTGAAAACTATGCTAATTAAGCAGATCAAAGGGCCGCTGATGCAGAATGCAGGCTCTCGGAACGTTAAAGGGTAAATGGGAACAGCAGGGTATCTCACTGATTCTGATCTAGGTCACGAATACGGATCGATCAAAAAGACCCGTTTCTTTCTGGTCACAGATCTTTTACATTTCATATTGGGTTCGAACATACAATATTAAGTTCTGGTCTATAAAATATTCGCTCTCAAATCTCTAGAATTTGATCTGTCTATGATATTGGGGTGTATAAAACATTCGTTGTCGAATGATATGTTAGGTTCGTCTGTGTTCTTTGGGTCAATACGTTATAACAGTATATACATGACCAAGAACAATGGACAGTTCTTATAACAGTATATGCATGACCAGGAAACAATGGACATTTCTTATAACAGTATATGTATGACCAGGAAACAATGGACATTTCTTATAACAGTATATGTATGACCAGGAAACAATGTACAGTTCTTATAACAGTATATGTATGATCAGGAAACAATGTACAGTTCTTATAACAGTATATACATGACCAGGAAACAATGTACATTTCTTATAACAGTATATGTATGACCAGGAAACAATGGACAGTTCTTATAACAGTATATACATGACCAGGAAACAATGGACAGTTCTTATAACAGTATATACATGACCAGGAAACAATGGACAGTTCTTATAACAGTATATACATAACCAGGAAACAATGGACAGTTCTTATAACAGTATATGTATGACCAGGAAACAATGGACATTATACAATAATGGAAAAAGTGTAATATTGTAAGTATAAATTTCATTGCGAAACAACTTTAATAACTTATATGTGGTCATTCGTGTGTAGGGAACCAGGAATACCGGACGGGGAACCACCAGTCCGATGTTGCAACCACCGTAAAATCTCACATACTTCCCGATCCGAGGATCGAACATGGGTTGTATTGATCAGTGCTAATCCAACGACTAGAGTGGTAAACTTGTATAGTAGGGTAATAAACTAACGAAAATATGAGAGGTTCTTATGTTTTCATTGGGTATATGAGTTTTCCGTGTCACACGAAATGTTAGGTTAGTCGCTTTTCTCTGGGTGTACACGTTATTCTCTGTTAATAGTTTAACGTTTGGTTCTTCTGCATTCCTTGGCTCCGAATATACGGTTCAGAATATACACAGTCTGGCAGATGGTGTCACAACCAGGTTATGGTCTCTCGCTCTCATAATAAAGACTGCCTAATAAATTAGTCAAACTATTACAAAACTAATGACTACTTTGCCGAACTGGCATTAGCTTGACGGGGTCTGACATTTCCATTTCAAATTTGAAATTAGTTCAATTATCGTTCGACCATTTCTGACTAATGAAGATAGTTACCCCGCACTGATTGTAACAGATGGTCAGCCATTGATTGGGCCTAAAAAAGTAAAACGTTTGCAAGATATGACTTAGTTATTGACCACACGGTCATTGTTAGATATCGACCAGTCTCTGGGAAAGTATTTTCGGCGGATGAATACAAATTATACGGCTCGGTAAAATTTAACACCTGCGACTTTGTGGAAAATTCAATTAGGTCATGACACTAATTTTGAGGACATTTTGGGACACTAAGGAGATGGTGGTTATAACGTATAACATATAAGTAGATTGTTATCGGTTTCCAATTCATTGATGGTGAATTTAAAACATTTGTCATAGACATTTTTTGTATTATTGTGCACACTATCCAACCCGGATGTAACTATTCTGTATATATCCACTGTGAAAATTTGTGTGTTTTACGTTTATTTATCGTCGCTACCGGTTGCCCATATGAGCGACGCCTCCTGAAGAGGTTAATCATTTTAGATGTTTGGAGGATAGTGCAATGATACAGACATTCCATGGTCTACTCTGGTTCTTTTACGTGCACGGTGTACAGCACCGACACGAGACCTCTGTTTAAAGTCCCACTTGAAAGACTGTTAATTTTATTAGGGTCGGACGGGGGATCGAACCTGCGATCCATTGATTAGACTATTTCGAGAAATATGGTTTAGAATCGGAGACGTAGGTTCGAATCCTACTGGGACTTCGAATTCTTTTCATTTGCGGAAGCTATCCAGCTGACATGCGGAAGGTCGGTGGTTCTATCCTAGTATCAGCATCTGCCTGAAATACTGTTCGAATGGACACTGATGTATTCCTCCACCAATAAAAACTGCTGAGCAATACAATGGAGCAATCTAACTGGTTTCATTCAGTAACCAACAGTTATGTGTGGCGTCCGTGGTCCAGTGGTAAAGCGTCGAATTTGGAATCCAACGTTCCTGGATTCGATACAGGCCATGTATATAGTGTCATTGAGCAAGGCAGCATAATTACTTTATTTTCCTAGAATCTGACGATTACAAGACATTCCAGGAAGAAAACGGTATTACGCACTGTATTTTTATACACATTTATTATAGCTCGATTGCGAAACAAGTGAAATCAAATTTCAGCAAATGCAGACAATACATACGCAGCTGCTTCATCACAATTAACCTCGAACTTAAAACAAGTCGCAGTCCAGCGTGTCCGGATGTACATGTCTGTTCATCAATTTATCTGCTTTATTTTATACAACGTAAGAAGTGCGTTTTCACTGTGTTAATGGTCATCCAAATTTATATATTTTGGAAATAAACAACGAACCTAACACCTTTTTATATCATATACATGTATTTGAATACTAATAACCTATAATTATGCTCTTTTGTAAAATTCCATGTCACTGCCTGTTTCTACTGTTTAATTGCTATAAACATGTGTCTGTTTTATGCAATAAACTTATTGTATTGTATTGTATTGTATTGTATTTAAAATATTGTTTTAGTTCTAGGCCGAAGAAAAAATCAAATGAGATGACCATTTCAGCGGAGTCCAGTCATTGTTTTCTTTAAATAACAATTGTTGACCGCCATCGTACCTAATAACATGTTAGACGACCGTTGGACTTTACACGACAATTATCAAACACCCGCGAAATGAACATCTTTAGACATGATTTATGAGGCCTGTTATCATATGTGGTCAAAAATAGTTTACAAAGGGCACAAAAGAGATATTCATTAATGGTGTTTTATAGTCCAAAAGTTTTGAATTTCTAACACCCGATTTCCCAAAAAATTGAAATCAATTTTAAAATTATTGCTTTCGCCTCCGGACAATGACAAAAGGTTTTCGTCCCAGCGGTCACCCAATGATTATTTGCATGAAATAAAGTTACACAGTTTAAACTGTCCGAAATTTCGTAAAAGGGTCGGTATCAAATTTCTCTGAAAGCCACGAGAATTAACGAGCAGACGTGATTATTCTGCAAGGACAAATACGGACGGTCGCCATGACCCAATAGGATTATGGGAATAAACCGGGTAATACTGACATGGGCAGTGATATTTGGCGTAATGGAACAACACGCTGAATACTGTTTTTAAATTTGATATCTTGATATTCTCTTTGTCTCGACCGTTTGAAAGATACGATTTAAAATTGGCCTAACAATAAACAATATCAAGCCGTGCCGCCATTCTGTCTTGCGAGAAATCACAAGGCGATCCTGTAATTCTGCCTTGCGGGTTGGACATAGCTACCAACAGACGACCAGCCTTACTGCTTTGTGAGATGGGTATATCAACCAACATCTGCCTTGCGTGATGGGTATAGACTCCACCAGGCTGTCCCGCCATTTTGCCTTGCTGTTTGGACATAGCGACCAACAGAAAACAAACCATTCTGCCTTGTGGGATGATATAGCCAGCATCCTTCCGTCCTTCCATTCTGTCTTGTGGGATGGATATAGCCAGCATCCTTCCGTCCTGCCATTCTGCCTTGTGGGATGATATAGCCAGCACCCTTCCGTCCTACCATTCTGCCTTGTGGGATGGGTATACCCAACACCCTTCCGTCCTTCCATTCTGCCTTGTTGGATGGGTATACCCAACACCATTGCGTCCTTCCATTCTGCCTTGTTGGATGGGTATACCCAACACCATTGCGTCCTTCCATTCTGCCTTGTTGGATGGGTATACCCAACACCCATCCGTCCTTCCATTCTGCCTTGTTGGATGGGTATACCCAACACCCATCCGTCCTTCCATTCTGCCTTGTTGGATGGATATACCCAACACCATTGCGTCCTTCCATTCTGCCTTGTGGGATGGGTATACCCAACACCCTCCCGTCCTTCCATTCTGCCTTGTTGGATGGGTATACCCAACACCATTGCGTCCTTCCATTCTGCCTTGTTGGATGGGTATACCCAACACCATTGCGTCCTTCCATTCTGCCTTGTGGGATGGGTATACCCAACACCCTTCCGTCCTTCCATTCTGCCTTGTTGGATGGGTATACCCAACACCATTGCGTCCTTCCATTCTGCCTTGTTGGATGGGTATACCCAACACCATTGCGTCCTTCCATTCTGCCTTGTTGGATGGGTATACCCAACACCCATCCGTCCTTCCATTCTGCCTTGTTGGATGGGTATACCCAACACCCATCCGTCCTTCCATTCTGCCTTGTTGGATGGATATACCCAACACCATTGCGTCCTTCCATTCTGCCTTGTGGGATGGGTATACCCAACACCCTTCCGTCCTTCCATTCTGCCTTGTTGGATGGGTATACCCAACACCATTGCGTCCTTCCATTCTGCCTTGTTGGATGGGTATACCCAACACCCATCCGTCCTTCCATTCTGCCTTGTTGGATGGGTATACCCAACACCCTTCCGTCCTGCCATTCTGCCTTGTTGGATGGATATACCCAACACCATTGCGTCCTGCCATTCTGCCTTGTTGGATGGGTATACCCAACACCCATCCGTCCTTCCAGTCTGCCTTGTCGGATGGGTATACCCAACACCCTCCGCCCTTCCATTCTGCCTTGTGGTATTGCCACCACCAACCGTTACAATGTGATGTCAAAATTGAACAAATGTTGTTGTTTTATCCCATTTTAACATAAGCAAATCAGTAAGACACACATCGGGGTTAAGCTTCCAATCATGAGAAATATGTGTTCCCTCACTTGCTATGATTTCTGATGGACATACCTGTTTAAACTGGAAGCACAACAACGGACTATTTTCCTGCCATGTCACACTGCGGATGAATACAATCAGGATATATTTGATTTCTATCTTGGTTCCCGATACTAAGTAACTCTTATTTATACTCAAAACAAACTTTACGATGGTTACATCAGACTCACGTTGGTGCGTAGTTACATAATCTTCTAGCATCGTGATGATATTGAACCGGGGTGATCGAAGTGTTTGCTTAACGAACTAATCTAGAACACGACTTTGAACTTCCGGTTTCCCATGCGGACATCCGGTAATGACGATCGATCCATTTCACTCGTATTACCTGAATCTAGCTTTATTTGTAGACCGACTGTTGTAGATTTAACTAATGCACAACTCTTCTACAATCGGATTACGCATGGGCAGTTTGACTTCCGTTGCCATAATAAATGCCTTACTGGCCCACTATCCGGACTTGATCATGACATAAACAACAACAACAACAACAACAACCGCAAATAACTCCCTGTTAGGAAAAATAACAACTTCAGTATTCTCTATGGACATGTATCTAAAGGCCAGTGTTACCAGACAATCATGTCGACACTGTGCATTAGGGTCACTACGGACAATGAGGACTTCGAATAAACAAAACACATGCATTATAAAATGCTTGATTATAACGTGTCGCACTGTCGATTAATATAAAGTGGTGGTCAGATTCAACTTTCGTGAGAATCGAGTTGATGTGTCAGTTTGATTAGTTTGATGGTGCGATGCACGGCGTTTATTTCGGTTTGCTAATGTTTGTAATTGGTAACATTGTATATAGAGTAGCCATTGCTAAGGATCTTATGTAAACTGCACGATTAGTGCCGTGGTTAGCACACTCGCTTCTCACCAATGTAACCCCGGTTCGATCCTCGGATCTGGAAGTATGTGGGATGGCACGGTTTGCACCAAATCGGACAGTTGGGTTTATCCTGGTACTCCGGTTTCCTTCCACACGAATCGGCCACATTACGCGTTTATCCGCGACAACAACAGTGATTAATATAAGTTGTTAAAGCTTGTTTTGCAATCGTTGTAAGCTTAATAAAGTTTATAATTTAAGTTTTTATATCCGAATAGAGCAAATACACAACCAATATAATTATGTATCAAGTCGTTGTTATTCTCATAATATATTTGTCATTTAGTTTTGTGTGAGTAGTGTAAGGTACAGACGATCCGGTTAGATGATGAGCCAGATCCAGAAGCATATCCAGTTAGATGATGAGCCAGATCCAGAAACATATCCGGTTAGATGATGAGCCAGATCCAGAAGCATATCCTGTTGGATGACGAGCCAGATCTAGAAACATATCCGGTTGGATGACGAGTCAGATCTAGAAACATATCCGGTTAGATGACGAGCCAGATCCAGAAGCATATCCGGTTATATGACGAGTCAGATCTAGAAACATATCCGGTTAGATGACGAGCCAGATCCAGAAACATATCCGGTTATATGACGAGTCAGATCTAGAAACATATCCGGTTAGATGACGAGCCAGATCTAGAAACATATCCGGTTAGATGACGAGTCAGACCCAGAAGCATATCCGGTTAGATGACGAGCCAGATCTAGAAACATATCCGGTTAGATGACGAGTCAGATCTAGAAGCATATCCGGTTAGATGACGAGCCAGATCCAGAAACATATCCGGTTAGATGACGAGCCAGATCCAGAAGCATATCCGGTTAGATGACGAGCCAGATCTAGAAACATTTCCGGTTAGATGACGAGTCCGATCCAGAAGCATATCCGGTTAGATGACCAGCCAGATCAAGAAGCATATCCGGATGGATGACGAGCCAGATCTAGAAACATATCCGGTTAGATGACGAGCCAGATCCAGAAGCATATCCAGTTAGATGACGAGCCAGATCTAGAAACATATCCGGTTAGATGACGAGTCAGATCCAGAAGCATATCCGGTTAGATGACGAGCCAGATCTAGAAACATATCCGGTTAGATGACGAGTCAGATCCAGAAGCATATCCGGTTAGATGACGAGCCAGATCAAGAAGCATAATATTGTTATGGTGAAACCGGGCAGGGAGTCGAACCTGTGATCATTGGACCCGCAGTCCAACGAGTCGATTAGCTACTGGAGCACCGTCCTGTCTCTCACACACGAACATGTTTTATTTCCTTGCGAGCATCTTTGCCATCGCGTGTCAATTACTAAATGTAAGACTGTAATCTCATGAACGATGAACGCATGTTAATTTGTGTGGTCATGTTACCCTATCGGGCAATGGCAACATTTATGAGGACATTGTGAATTGTAGTTATTTAATGAAAGGGTTGGGGTGTTAATAAACGTAATTGATCTAAGGGGTCATAGTCTATATTGTAGCAATCGTATGCATCAATCAATCAATCAATCAATCAATCAATCAATCAATCAATCAATCAATCAATCAATCAATCAATCAATCAATCAATTAACCAAGCAAGCAAGCAATATATCAATATCAATCAATTAATCAATCAATCAATCAATCAATCAATCAATCGATTAACCAAGCAAGCAAGCAATATATCAATATCAATCAATTAATCAATCAGACAAGAAGCAATCCATCCCATCCATCCATCCACGCATCCCTCCGTCCTACTGAAATGTTCCAAAGGAACGACTGGTGCAGTCTCCGAACTGTACCACAAACCATTATGTCCTGATGGTGTAGGTATGTATGTATGTTCCATTAATGTCAAACCCCTTCGGGGATCTAGACATGTTTTCCTGGGCAGGCTTAGCCGACCTAAGTGGTTAACCAGTACTAAGAAATGTGTGTGTGAGGTGCCTTGCTCACTGACACTACATACGTGGCCTGACCGAGTATCGAACCCGGGACCGTTCGATTCCAAAGCCGACGCTCTACCACTGGACCACTGGACCACGGACGCCACACGTTTGTTTGTAAAACATTAGCTCTATTCATTCTAGTCATTACTGGGGTAGGAAGCATGAAACACGCAACTAATCAAATAAGTTGATTACTTTAAAGAGAGGTTTCATTTTCATCTGAGTTCGCTAAACACGATTACTAACTATAAAACTTCAAAACAGCCGCCATCTTGACATAGTTTTTGTAGTAAGGCGCGAAAATAGTCAACAAAACAGCCGCAATCTTGACATAGTTTTTGCAGTAAGGCGCGAAAATAGTCAACTATTGAACACAATACGGTCATGGAAATGCGGTTAGCGCGATACAATTGCTTTCATTTATTGACGTTTTTATGTTGTGGGGACATGAATTGTCCGAAATATTTATTCAGAAATGTTGAAAAGAAAAGATAAACACGGACGTCAGCTGGGCATGAATAGATGGTCATCATCAGATACTGCGACTATATCCGCAAACAAGTCGAACGTTCACACTCCCACATTTGCCACATACGTAGTCGTGTAGAGAAAATAGTTCCTGAAACAAATAGCAAAAGTGTATGGACCGAAATTGTTATATGTTATATTTCGGGTTTTACGCCTGCATCAGCACCATTTCGGGCTATATCGCCGGCGGGCAGTTTACCTAACAACACCTTTCCTGGGCAGGCTCCAGCAGTTAACCAGTACTTGGGTGCACCAACCTCCGTAAGAAACTGCCAACTTTTTCATATAAATGAAACACGGCCTGAGCGGGGCTCGAACCCGTGACCATCAGTGATGATAGGTTACAGTGGTATACACGTCAGCGACCTTAACCACTCGACCACGGAGGCGGACTCCGAAATTGTACCTTGAGCATACGTACGGGCAGAGAAAATGATTCCTGCATATAACTGTAAAAGATTATATGTGCCGAGGAAAATATTTCCAAAATATAATGGTACAAGAGTATATGTGTAAAGAAAATAGTTCCTAAATGAAATGATGCAATAGTGTGTGTTCAGGGGTAAATGGTTCCAAAATATAATGATGCAATAGTGTGTGTTCAGGGGGAAATGGTTCCTAAATATAATGATGCAAGGGTGTGTGTTCAGGGGGAAATGGTTCCTAAATATAATGATGCAAGAGTGTGTGCGCAGGGAAAATAGTTCCTAAATGAAATGATGCAATAGTGTGTGTTCAGGGGGAAATGGTTCCTAAATATAATGATGCAATAGTGTGTGTTCAGGGGAAAATGGTTCCTAAATATAATGATGCAAGAGTGTGTGTTCAGGGGGAAATGGTTCCTAAATATAATGATGCAAGGGTGTGTGTTCAGGGGGAAATGGTTCCTAAATATAATGATGCAAGGGTGTGTGTTCAGGGGGAAATGGTTCCTAAATATAATGATGCAAGAGTGTGTGCGCAGGGAAAATAGTTCCTAAATGAAATGATGCAATAGTGTGTGTTCAGGGGGAAATGGTTCCTAAATATAATGATGCAAGGGTGTGTGTTCAGGGGGAAATGGTTCCTAAATATAATGATGCAAGGGTATATGTTCATAGAAAATAGTTCCTGAAAGTAATTGTGCAAGAGCATATGTGCTGAGAAAAGAATGTGCGTGTGGAAAATAGACCCCGAATGGCATGATACAAGATCATGTGTTTCGATAAAATAGTTCATAAATGGAATAGCACAAGATCATGTGTTTTAAGAAAATAGTTCCTAAATGGAATAGCACAAGAGTATGTGTTTTGATAAAATAGTTCCTAGTGGAATAACACAAGAGCATGTGTTTTGAGCAAATAGTTCCTAAATGAAATAACACATGAGCATGTGTTTCGATAAAATAGTTCCTAATGGAATAACACAAGAGCATGTGTTTTGAGAAAATAGTTCCTAAATGAAATAACACATGAGCATGTGTTTCGATAAAATAGTTCCTAAATGAAACAACACAAGAACATGTGTTTTGATAAAATAGTTCCTAGTGGAATAACACAAGAGCATGTGTTTTGAGAAAATAGTTCATAAATGACATGGTCCAAGAGTATGCATTTAGAGAAAATAGTTCCTACATAGGATATAATGTCCGTAAGAATAAATGTGCCTTCAGTGCCTCCATAGTCGAGTGGTTAAGGTACCTGACTTGCATACCACTGTAACCTATCATCACTGATGGTCACGGGTTCGAGCCCCGCTCAGACCATGTCTCTTTATATGAAAAAGTTGAGTATCTTACGGAGGTTGGTGCACCAAGTACTGGTTAAGTTAACCGCTGGAGCCTGCCTACGATAGATGTTGTTAGGTAAGCAGCTCGTAGCTCAAATGGGCAACCGCTAGCGACGTTTAATAAACTTAAATAAAAAAAGGAAAATAGATGCCTTCAGGGTTTGGTTGATATGTGTAGTGACCAAAGAAACGGTTACTGGACAACTTAGGTACCTACGGTACCTGACTTGTTGACAATAAAAAGAACTTAATTCCATTCAATTGTCAACAATAATAACACTTGTTGTCATGGTCAAATTCTAAATCGTGTCCCTATTATGTCAGCCGTGAGTTTAGTGTATGACGCCAACGAGTGGGTCTTTTTGAAATATTTAATGACACGAATGGAGCGCAGACCACAAAGCATTATGGGATTCAGGACTCTTGAATGCATTGTCGTCTGCTTCAATAGCAAGAGTGACACTAAAGATGTTGTTCTTCATCACCGATCAATTAAGACTTAGTTCTCACCACACAGCTTTTAAAACGTTACCCACAATTCAATTCGTCAAGGGCATCCGTTGCATGTTGCTTTTCTACAATGTCACCGGGTTCAGTTCTGTTACGTCATATAATTATGTCACATGACCGAAATGGATTTAGTTTCGTATTTTACTATTTCCAGTCACGATGTTTCGAATTGGCTATAATTATATGACCTTGGTTACCCTAAAATAAGTATATTGGGGGATTAAATCCGACTAGTACATCTGTTCAATTTTCAGCAATTTAAATTAAGGTCAAAGACCGACAGGTTAAATTGGGGGAATTATTCATAAATTAGAGGCCATATTGGAAATGGGGGTTAGTTATCTGATGAAATGGATATCGCACAAATTAATTGTGTTTTAATTCTGAATGTCGTTGTAGAGGATGGGTGCATTTTAATTCTGAATGTCGTTGTAGAGGATGGGTGCATTTTAATTCTGAATGTCGTTGTAGAGGATGGGTGCATTTTAATTCTGAATGTCGTTGTTTAATTCTGAATGTCGTTGTAGAGGATGGGTGCATTTTAATTCTGAATGTCGTTGTAGAGGATGGGTGCATTTTAATTCTGAATGTCGTTGTAGAGGATGGGTGCATTTTAATTCTGAATGTCGTTGTAGAGGATGGGTGCATTTTAATTCTGAATGTCGTTGTAGAGGATGGGTGCATTATAATTCTGAATGGCGTAGTAGAGGATGGGTGCATTTTAATTCTGAATGTTGTAGTAGAGGATGGATGCATGTTGTAGAGGATGGGTGCATGTAGTAGAGGATGGGTGCATGTAGTAGAGGATGGGTGCATGTAGTAGAGGATGGGTGCATGTAGTAGAGGATGGGTGCATGTAGTAGAGGATGGGTGCATGTAGTAGAGGATGGATGCATGTTGTAGAGGATGGGTGCATGTTGTAGAGGATGGGTGCATGTTGTAGAGGATGGGTGCATGTAGTAGAGGATGGGTGCATGTAGTAGAGGATGGGTGCATGTAGTAGAGGATGGGTGCATGTTATAGAGGATGGGTGCATGTAGTAGAGGATGGGTGCATGTTGTAGAGGATGGGTGCATGTTGTAGAGGATGGGTGCATGTTGTAGAGGATGGGTGCATGTTGTAAAGGATGGGTGCATATTGTAGAGGATGGGTGCATGTTGTAGAGGATGGGTGCATGTTGTAGAGGATGGGTGCATGTAGTAGAGGATGGGTGCATGTAGTAGAGGATGGGTGCATGTAGTAGAGGATGGGTGCATTTTAATTCTGAATGTCGTTGTAGAGGATGGGTGCATGTAGTAGAGGATGGGCGCATGTAGTAGAGGATGGGTGCATGTTGTAGAGGATGGGTGCATGTAGTAGAGGATGTGTGCATGTAGTAGAGGATGGGTGCATGTAGTAGAGGATGGGTGCATGTAGTAGAGGATGGGTGCATGTTATAGAGGATGGGTGCATGTAGTAGAGGATGGGTGCATGTTGTAGAGGATGGGTGCATGTTGTAGAGGATGGGTGCATGTTGTAGAGGATGGTTACATGTTGTAAAGGATGGGTGCATGTTGTAGAGGATGGGTGCATGTTGTAGAGGATGGGTGCATGTAGTAGAGGATGGGTGCATGTAGTAGAGGATGGGTGCATGTAATAGAGGATGGGTGCATGTTGTAGAGGATGGGTGCATGTAGTAGAGGATGGGTGCATGTTATAGAGGATGGGTGCATGTTGTAGAGGATGGGTGCATGTTGTAGAGGATGGGTGCATGTTGTAGAGGATGGGTGCATTTTGGGATAACTGTTTCCAGACTATTCTGTTTATATTTTGTAGAAATAAATTAGTTTAGTCACATTAATGTACATCGTTCACACTACATGGTTTATATACCAGAAAGCACATTGCCTCTCAAATAAGATACATACTTTATATACCAGAAAGCACATTGCCTCTCAGATCAGATACATGATTTATATACCAGAAAGCACATTGCCTCTCAGATCAGATACATGGTTTATATACCAGAAAGCACATTGCCTCTCAAATAAGATACATAATTTATATACCAGAAAGCACATTGCCTCTCAGATCAGATACATGATTTATATACCAGAAAGCACACTGCCTCTCAGATCAGATACATGATTTATATACCAGAAAGCACATTGCCTCTCAGATCAGATACATGGTTTATATACCAGAAAGCACATTGCCTCTCAGATGTGTGTGTGTGTGTGTATGTGTGTGTGTGCGTGCGTGCGTGCGTGCGTGCGTGCGTGACGTTTATTTATCGTCGCTACCGGTTACCCATATGAGCGACGCCCCCTGAAGATATTAGTCATTTTAGATTTTTGGAGAATAATACAATGATACAGACAGACCCATTCCAGAGTCTCCTCTGGTTCTTTTGCGTGCACGGTGTAAAGCACCGATATGAGAGCTCGGTTTTATGTCCCATCTGAAAGACTGTTAAATTTATTAGAGTCAGACGTGGGATCGAACCTCCGATCTCTGGATTACCAGTCCAGCGTGTTACCACTGGACTACAGATCCGTCTTGTGGGGATTATTTCAAGCTTTCAAGTTATCGTTTGAATTCATCAGCACAAATAATCAAATATTTGTACCATAAGTAAAACTCAAATTTTCACAATGAAAAGAATGACTCGGCATGATTCACCGCCAATAAATCCATTATATAGCAGGATGGGCCAAATGATGGCCAATCGCCTACATTGTATATATTAATCATATTTTAATATAAAAAAATGCATTAACGGAATTGAATAGATAACTGGATCTCTATATTTTCACTTATGAACCGTGAATACAAAGAAAATAATTTTGCAAATGTTATGATATTTAAACTTTTCACCCCGGCACATTCGGACACAGTGCAACCCAAC
The DNA here is from genome assembly GCA_014843695.1 of Archivesica marissinica. Classification (NCBI taxonomy): domain Eukaryota; kingdom Metazoa; phylum Mollusca; class Bivalvia; order Venerida; family Vesicomyidae; genus Archivesica; species Archivesica marissinica. The sequence goes on from CM026392.1 coordinate 4,894,461, forward strand.
CAGCTAAGCCTATCCATGTTTATTATACGACCTCACAAAGTAGTCTGCGGCACCCATGGCGTGAATATGAGTAATGAGCGCTTTCGTGTAAGCAAAAATAGCTTCGAGAAATTGCAGGGCAGTATGTTTCTGATGCATATGACCAGGTCACACGTGTCAGCTTCCGGTTCCAAATATTAGAATTATCATTTAATTACTGCAATTCATGCATAATTATGTTTTCAAAAGGTCCCCGTATATTTTACATTGTGCGGCCAATGGTGCTTGCATAACTCTCGTTATCTCATAAATAATCCCATAATTCCTGATGCATACTTCGGTTTTGACCCTACCATGTGTATATGACCTTTACAACACGGATACACGACTAGGTATACTCAGACGCCTGTTTCTGAACCATCCTCCGCAGTGAAACCATCCTCCGCAGTGAAACCATTCTCCGAGCCTCCGTGGTGAAACCATCCTCCGAGCCTCCGTGGTGAAACCATCCTCCGAGCCTCCGTGGTGAAACCATCCTCCGAGCCTCCGTGGTGAAGTGGATTCGGTGTCCCCATCGCAATCGATAGGTTGTGGGTTCGAACGCCACCAAAACCACGGTGGTATATACAAATTTATTTTAGCTCGATTGCGAAACAAGTTCTTATAACATATTAATCGCTCTCGAGACCTCATTTCTGATGGAATCCATCGCCACGAGGGAGAGAGAGAAGAGGCAATGTGGTATTTAAATGCCTTGCCTTAATGGCACAATCGTAACGGCTATATACACCTCTGTGCAAACTACGGGCATTTCGCACACACTATCACGATGGCAATGTCCTTAGACAAGATTCTTAATCAACATAACCTCTTCTCTCTCCCTCGTGGTCAAAACAAAATAAAAGTGTCTCGACATAAATGTACACCGTACACACGAATGTCAGACTGAATCACTGACAGACGTTCATAAGGACTTTGTTTGTACAACAAATAACCTTGACGATCCAGAGATCAAATTATAAAAGAAGACCTATATAATTTCCAGCCGGTCACTGTGCGCTTTCTAGTGGCCATAATGTTTAAATTATAGTTTTAAGTGGTCAAATCGTGATTTACTGACCATCGGGTAGATCACATTTCTTGCAATTCTAGATTGACGAACATACTGAAAATAGGACAGTGACAGTAGAATTATATTTCTTTCTTTGTCATGCGGAGAGAATCGTACGGAAACCAGGGAAGCGTCTTTGTTCCACGGGCGGGTGAAAAATCTCCTAATTATTACTTATATATCCTCTAATTATGACTGTACCTCCTAATTATGACTTATTGTCTCCTAATTATGCTTTGCTATCTCCTAATTATGATATTTTATCCCCTAATTATGACATGTATTTCCTAATTATAACTTTTTATCTCCTAAATATGACTATTTATCTAATGATGATATTTTAAGGGGCAAAAGATGACGTTTCCGGACCTACTGTACTACAGTGAAACCGCGGTATATAAAGACCACCCGCAGGTATAGCACAAGTGGTGTCCGCCCCCGTGATCGAGACGAAACGAGTGTCCGCCTCCGTGATCGAGGTGATACGAGTGTCCGCCTCCGTGATCGAGATGAAACGAGTGTCCGTCTCCGTGATCGAGACAAAACGAGTGTCCGCTCAGTGATCGAGATGAAACGAATGTCCGCCTCCGTGATCGAGATGAAACGAGTGCCCGCCCATGTGATCGAGACGAAACGAGTGTCCGCTTCCTTGGTCGAGACGAAACGAGTGTCCGCCTCCGTGATCGAGATGAAACGAGTGTCCGCCTCCGTGATCGAGATGAAACGAGTGTCCGCCTCCGTGATCGAGATGAACGAGTGTCCGCCTCCGTGATCGAGACGAAACGAGGTCCGCCTCGTGATCGAGATGAACGAGTGTCTGACCCAGTGATCGAGACGAAACGAGTGTCCGCCTCCATGATCGAGACGAAACGAATGTCCGCCTCCGTGATCGAGACAAAACGAGTGTCCGCCTCCGTGATCGAGATGAAACGAGTGTCCGCCCCTGTGATCGAGATGAAACAAGTGTCCGCCTCCGTGATCGAGACGACAGTTTCTTACGGAGGTTTGTATTGATCATTATATCATTGTAACCTGGACGAAATAATTACGTAGGGAGTGAGGAAGGTGAGTCTGTCATTTTGAACCAAGAATCTCCATCTTGTGAATTTCTCCATGACGTCACGTCATATTACATTACGTCATAGGAATAATAACATAATTGACCTATTTGGCTGCCAACTGAAATAAACAGCAATAAAATATAAAGACGAATCCTGGCACCCCTTCTTTATCCCTTACGGCTATCACGATATACTCTTAGATAAATGTATTTGTATATGTGTAATGGGGTCATCCTTTAGACTGGGTGTATTCTGGGATGTAATGGCAAATATTATGATAATACGGTAGACATTTAATGCTTAATCTCTTAATCTCCCGCAATACAAAACAAAATTGAATAAGGCTTCATATATATCCGATACTGTACCGGGTTTGACAGACGTACCCTATAACCTCATACGTGCAACAGTTGAACTAGAAATCCACCGAATGGTACGGCAAATCAGATTGGCTAGGACCTGATTAACATCACCTGAACTCGGATAAGTGCATAAGTTAAATTCACCAAATGTAGACATTAAGTACACAGTTGATTTCATAAAAATATACACCATTCGAACTTAATAAAATGGTACACGTCGGGGTCAACCTTTAAGTAGTTGTAAGATCGAAGCCCGCCAGAACCGAAGTGTGGTGTCCCGTTAGGTAAGACACTTAAATCCACACGGTCTCTTGTATCTCCCTCCTGGCGATGGTTTCCATCAGGGATGGGGTTTCGAGAGCGATTAAACCACTGCTGTTAGGACTTCTTTCGCAACCGAGGTAACAGAAATTTACATAAACTAAGCATCGACGGATGAGCGACCATTGGTCCCTTTCTTACCGTATCTTCGGGCGACCTTTGGTCCCTTTCTTACCGTATATTCGGAGGAGCTTTGATCACTTTCTTACCGTATCTTCGGGCGACTTTTGGTCGCTTTCTTACCGTATATTCGGAGGAGCTTTGATCACTTTCTTACCGTATATTCGGGCGACCTTTGGTCGCTTTCTTACTGTATATTCAGCCGACCTTTGGTCCATTTCTTACCGTATCTTCGGCCGACCTTTGGTTCCTTTCTTACCGTATCTTCGGCCGACCTTTGGTCCCTTTCTTACCGTATATTCAGTCGACCTTTGATCCTTTTCTTACCGTATCTTCGGCCGACCTTTGGTTCCTTTCTTACCGTATCTTCGGCCGACCTTTGGTCCCTTTCTTACCGTATATTCAGTCGACCTTTGATCCTTTTCTTACCGTATCATCGGCCGACCTTTGGTACCTTTCTTACCATATATTCGGGGCGACCTTTGGCCCCTTTCTTTCAGTATATTCAGCCGACCTTTGGTACCTTTCTTGCCGTATCTTCGGCCGACCTTTGGTACCTTTCTTAGCGTATCTTCGGCCGACCGTTGGTCCCTTTCTTAACGTATCTTCGAGCGACCTTTGGTCCCTTTCTTACCGTATCTTCGGCCGACATTTGATGCCTTTCTTAACGTATCTTCGGCCGACCTTTGATCCATTTCTTACCGTATCTTCGGCCGACCGTTGATCCCTTTCTTACCGTATCTTCGAGCGACCTTTGGTCCCTTTCTTACCGTATCTTCGGCCGACCGTTGGTCCCTTTCTTACCGTATCTTCGAGCGGCCGTTGATCCCTTTCTTACCGTATCTTCGAGCGACCTTTGGTCGCTTTCTTAACGTATCTTCGGGTAACCTTTGATCCCTTTCTTACCGTATCTTCGAGCGACCTTTGGTCCCTCTCTTACCGTATCTTCGGCCGACGTTTGATCCCTTTCTTACCGTAACTTCGGCCGACCTTTGGTCCCTTTCTTACCGTATCTTCGGGGCGACCTTTGGTGCCTTTCTTACCGTATCTTTGGGTGACCTTTGATCCCTGTCTTACCGTATCTTCGGCCGACCTTTGATCCCTGTCTTACCGTATCTTCGGCCGACCTTTGGTCCCTTTCTTACCGTATCTTCTGCCGACCTTTGATCCCTGTCTTACCGTATCTTCGGGCGACCTTTGGTCCCTTTCTTACCGTATCTTCGGGTGACCTTTGGTCCCTTTCTTACCGTATATTCAGCCGACCTTTGATCATTTTCTTACCGTATCATCGGCCGACCTTTGGTACCTTTCTTACAGTATATTCGGGGCGACCTTTTGTCACTTTCTTTCCGTATGTTCAGGCGACCTTTAGTACTTTTCTTGCCGTATCTTCGGCCGACCTTTGATCCCTTTCTTAACGTATCTTCGGCCGACCGTTGATCCCTTTCTTACCGTATCTTCGGCCGACCGTTGGTCCCTTTCTTAACGTATCTTCGAGCGACCGTTGATCCTTTCTTACCATATCTTCGGGCGACCTTTGGTCCCTCTCTTACCGTATCTTCGGCCGACCTTTGGTCCCTTTCATACCATATCTTCGTCCGACCTTTGGTCCCTTTCTTAACGTATCTTCGAACGACCTTTGGTCCCCTGTCTTACCGTATCTTCTGGCGACCTTTGATCCCTTTCTTACCGTATGTTCGGCCGACCTTTGGTCTCTTTCTTACCGTATCTTTGGGTGACCTTTGATCCCTTTCTTACCGTATCTTCGGCAGACCGTTGATCCCTTTCTTACCATATCTTCGGGCGACCTTTGGTCGCTTTCTTAGCGTATCTTCGAGCGACCTTTGGTCCCTTTCTTACCGTATCTTCGGGCGACCTTTGGTGCCTTTCTTACCATATCTTCGGGCGACCTTTGGTCGCTTTCTTAACGTATCTTCGGGTGACCGTTGATCCCTATCTTACCTATCTTCGAGCGACCTTTGGTCCCTCTCTTACCGTATCTTCGGCCGACCTTTGATCCCTTTCGTACCGTAACTTCGGCCGACCTTTGGTCCCTTTCTTAACGTATCTTCGAGCGACCTTTGGTCCCTGTCTTACCGTATCTTCGGGCGACCTTTGATGCCTTTCTTACTGTATCTTTGGGTGACCTTTGATCCCTGTCTTACCGTATCTTCGGCCGACCCTTGATCCCTGTCTTACCGTATCTTCGGCCGACCTTTGGTCCCTTTCTTACCGTAACTTCGGCCGACATTTGGTCCCTGTCTTACCGTATCTTCGGGCGACCTTTGGTCCCTTTCTTACCGTATCTTCGGGTGACCTTTGATCCCTTTCTTACCGTATCTTCGGCCGACCTTTGGTCCCTTTCTTACCGTATCTTCGGCCGACTTTTGGTCCCTTTCTTACCGTATCTTTGGGTGACCTTTGATCCCTGTCTTACCGTATCTTCGGCCGACCTTTGGTCCCTTTCTTACCGTATCTTTGGGTGACCTTTGATCCCTGTCTTACCGTATCTTCGGCCGACCTTTGGTCCCTTTCTTACCGTATCTTCGGGCGTCCAGGCTTATATAGATCGTGTTTTCAGTGTAATATTAGTAAGTATGAAATATATATATATATATATATACAAAATTGTGATCCACAAACATGTAGTAAAGATAGGATGGTCGACCGTGGCTGAATTACTGCTCGGCAGAGAAGGGGCCCTGTACCTTCATCCACCAACAATAGCTGGAGAGTGGCCATACGACCCCCCCCCACACATACACACACGCACGCGCGCGCGCACACACGCACGCACCATGCACGCACGCACACACGCGCACACACACACGCACGCACACACGCACACGCACGCACGCACGCGCACACGCACGCACACACGCACACACGCTCGCACACTAAAACAGACAAAAATCAATGGAGATACACGATCCTATATCCATAATATAACACGAGACCATCACGTGATGAGGCATTCCGCATGCTGTACACTGATTTACGCTTATTGTTTTCCCCATCATTACAGATGAGGGATCACTAATGAGAGAGGTCAACTTGACCGCAGAACAGACATTATGGTATGCTGTCGACCGACGTGTATACCCCTCTGCCCAGTAATTAGCTACGTCTCTTGAAGATAAGGTTTCATCAAATTAGATTCATCTGTCTAATGTTGTTTATTGCTAAACAAATTGCTTATCATTGAGTTCTAGGTGACTATCCTTAATACAACATGTTCATGGTCGGAAGTGCATCAGCGCATGCGTACTTCCTTCATAGTCAAATGCATCATGGAACCCTCGTTGAGCTGTATTCATTCCCTTATTTGGCCAAATTCATTCAATGTTTGACCTTCCTTGTATTTAGCCAAGCACTTTGTTGAGCTTAGCCAAGCACATTTCTGCGTTTAGACAAGCACATTCCTGCATTTAGCAAAGCACATTTCTGCGCTTAGACAAGCACATGCCTGTATATAGCAAAGCACATTTCTGCGTTTAGACAAGCACATTCCTGCATTTAGCAAAGCACATTTCTGCGCTTAGACAAGCACATTCCTGCATTTAGCAAAGCACATTCCTGCATTTAGCAAAGCACATTTCTGCGTTTAGACAAGCACATGCCTGCATTTAGCCAAGCACATTTCTGCATTTAGACAAGCACATTCCTGCACTTAGCAAAGCACATTTCTGCGCTTAGACAAGCACATTACTGTATATAGTAAAGCACATTTCTGCATTTAGACAAGCACATGCCTGCATTTAGCAAAGCACATTTCTGAGTTTAGACAAGCACATGCCTGTATATAGTTTTGTTTGGTGTGTTTGGTTTTGGGCAAAGCACATATCTGCGCTTAGACAAGCACATGCCTGCATTTGGCAAAGCACATGTCTGCGCTTAGACAAGCACATGCCTGTATATAGCAAAGCACATTTAATATAATACAATACAAAATACAATACAATGCATTGAAATACAATAATAGAATCCACTGAAATACAATACAATGCAAAATAAAATACTATACAATGCAATACAATATGCAATACAATGCAATACAATACAAAATGCAATACAATACAATACAAAATGCAATACAATACAATACAAAATCAATACAATACAATACAAAATACAATACAATACAATACAAAATGCAATACAATGCAATACAATACAAAATGCTATACAATACAATACAAAATGCAATACAATGCAATACAATACAAAATGCTATACAATACAATACAAAATGCAATACAATGCAATACAATACAAAATACAATACAATACAAAATGCAATACAATGCAATACAATACAAAATACAATACAATACAAAATGCAATACAATGCAATACAATACAATATACAATACAATACAAAACAATACAATGCAATACAATACAAAATGCTATACAATACAATACAAAATGCAATACAATGCAATACAATACAAAATACAATACAATACAAAATGCAATACAATGCAATACAATGCAAAATGCTATACAATGCGCTGCAATACACTATAATGCAATACAATTCAAAATGCTATACAATGCGCTGCAATACATTATGATGCAATACAATACAATACAATATGCTACACAATGCGCTGCAATACACTATAATGCAATACAATACAATACAAGATGCTACACAATGCGCTGCAATACACTATAATGCAATACAATACAACACAAAATGCTATACAATGCGCTGCAATACACTATAATACAATGTAATACAATACAATACAAAATGCTATACAATGCGCTGCAATGCACTATAATGCAATACAATACAATACAAAATGCTACACAATGCGCTGCAATACACTATAATGCAATACAATACAATACAAAATGCTATACAATGCGCTACAATATACTATAATGCAATACAATACAAAATGCTACACAATGCGCTGCAATACACTATAATGCAATACAATACAATACAAAATGCCAAACAATGCGCTGCAATACACTATAATACAATACAATACAAAATGCGATACAATGCGCTGCAATACACTATAATGCAATACAATACAAAATGCGATACAATGCGCTGCAATACACTATAATACAATACAATACAAAATGCGATACAATGCGCTGCAATACACTATAATGCAATACAATACAAAATGCGATACAATGCGCTGCAATACACTATAATGCAATACAATACAAAATGCGATACAATGCGCTGCAATACACTATAATGCAATACAATACAAAATGCTATACAATGCGCTGCAATACATTATAATGCAATACAATACAATTCAAAATGCTATACAATGCGCTGCAATGCACTATAATGCAATACAATACAATTCAAAATGCTATACAATGCGCTGCAATACACTATAATGCAATACAATTTAAAATGCTATACAATGCGCTGCAATACACTATAATGCAATACAATACAATACAAAATGCGATACAATGCGCTGCAATACACTATAATGCAATACAATACAAAATGCGATACAATGCGCTGCAATACACTATAATGCAATACAATACAAAATGCGATACAATGCGCTGCAATACACTATAATGCAATACAATACAAAATGCTATACAATGCGCTGCAATACATTATAATGCAATACAATACAATTCAAAATGCTATACAATGCGCTGCAATGCACTATAATGCAATACAATACAATTCAAAATGCTATACAATGCGCTGCAATACACTATAATGCAATACAATTTAAAATGCTATACAATGCGCTGCAATACACTATAATGCAATACAATTTAAAATGTTATACAATGCGCTGCAATCCACTATAATGCAATGCAATACAATACAAAATGTTATACAATGCGATGCAATACATTATAATTCAATACAATTCAAAATGCTACACAATGCGCTACAATACACTATAATTCAATACAATACAATTCAAAATGCTATATAATGCGCTGCAGTACACTATAATGCAATACACTTTAAAATGCTATACAATGCGCTGAAATACACTATAATGCGGGCGAGCGATATGGCGAACCGTCACTGGACGAGGCGAGACAGTGCGGGCGGCTGGTTGAGTGTCACGGGACGAGGCGGGACAGGACGGGCGGCGGGTTGAGTGTCACGGGACGGGGCGGGACATGACGGGCGGCGGGTTGAGTGTCACGGGACGAGGCGGGACAGGACGGGCGGTGGGTTGAGTGTCACGGGACGTGGCGAGACAGGACGGTCGGCGGGCGATGCGTCACGGGACGAGGCGAGACAGGTCAGGATGAGATGAATGGGAGGGAGGGATGTAAGGTCCGTGGTTGTAAGTGTCTAGCCCAAGGCCACCACTAGCGCAGCTCCGGCAAGGCCCAAACCACTGGCCACAAATGGCGGACACCGCAACCATTACACCACGGAGACGCAACGTATCCGGGTTTTGTAAATGTATGGCAATGGGATGCAGAACAGTCCCTATGACCTGATGAAAGATTTGATAGTCAGTAAACCCGTGTTTTATTCGAAACTTGTTGTAAACTTAGAGCTCGGAATGACCTAGTTAATCATTTTATTTGTTCATATCAGATATACCACAGGGATTCGGCACGTTTGGGGGTACTAGTATATATATTTAAGTACAGGGATTCTACTCTGTGGGATGTCAGATTTCGCATCGATCAGTAAAATGGCCATATCTAAAACAATTTTGTACAAAGCTGTCCAAATATAACGCCTATCCCGAGTCTTTATATTGTTCTTCAAATAAAACACAACTTTAAGCTGCATGCATGTATACTTTGCAAACAATTGCCACATGCATTGGCCATAGCAGGTCACATTTCCATACTAGGACACGGGTTCTGTCAGCAACAAAAAAAATCTTCGACGGGAGAGTTTTAACTGTGAATAACATTATCAATAAAATGTGTTTCCACTAACCTGTATGTTTATTCGGCAAAAATGTACGTCAAAAAGAGATTTCGTAGCATTTTCAATTTGTTTTGAAAAATTCTAAAGCGGCGCAATTCGCGTTGAAACGAGCGTTCTGATTGGATTATGATTGTTCTTCATATATAAACAAACATCTTGTTACATTCTAATAATCCAATCAGAACGCTCGTTCCACCTCCCCGTCTGACCATACTAATGTTAGCAGTCGGATTTTAAACCGAGATCTCACCGTGCACGTCTGTATCACTGCCATATCCTCCACAATCTAAAATGACTAATCTCTTCAGGAGGCGTCGTGCATACGTGCAGCCGGTAGCGACGATAAATAAACGTCAAGCACACACATCCAAAGTCATTGACGTATGCCAAAGAAAAAGTTACCAACTTGTTTTATTTCACCAACTTCTTGTGTGTTTGTTTTATTTCACAAACTTCTTGTGTGTTTGTTTTATTTCACAATCTTCTTGTGTGTTTGTTTTATTTCACAAACTTCTTGTGTGTTTGTTTTATTTCACCAACTTCTTGTGTGTTTGTTTTTTTTATGTTTAACGTCGCACCAACAGAGTTGGTCATGGCGGCTCTCCAGCTAATATTGGTGGAGGAAGACACAGAATGCCCCTCCGTGCAATATATCAGGATCGAACGGGCACACGGGTTAGAACCACCGACCTTTCTCAAGCCAGCTACATGACTTACTCGCATGAAATAAGTACTCGCCCAGTGGGATTCGAACTTACCGCGATGAGGGACAAGCGATTTGAAATCATTTATAAAGTTATTTTTAATATAGTGAAAGTAAAACATACTCCAAACCACAGGAGCGTGACGTGTTATTCACGGCCATAAATTGCATAGATCTATCTATCACGATATCGCCACACTAAACTTCGGTGACCAGAGCCCACACTAAGCTACGATGACCAGAGACAACACTAAGCTACGATGTACGGAGCCCACACTAAGCTACGATGACCAGATACAACACTAAGCTACGATGACGAGAGCCCACACTAAGCTACGATGTACGGAGCCCACACTAAGCTACGAAGACCAGAGCCAACACTAAGCTACGATGACAAGAGCCCACACTAAGCTGCGATGTACGGAGCCCACACTAAGCTACGATGACCAGAACCCACACTAATCTACGAAGACCAGAGCCAACACTAAGCTACGAAGACAAGAGCTCACACTAAGCTACGATGTACGGAGCCCACACTAAGCTACGATGACCAGAGCCCTCACTAAGATACGATGACAAGAGCCAACACTAAGCTACGATGACAGGAGCCCACACTAAGCTACGATGTCCGGAGCCCACACTAAGCTACGATGTACGGAGCCCACACTAAGCTACGATGTACGGAGCCCACACTAAGCTACGATGTCCGGAGCCCACACTAAGCTACGATGTACGGAGCCCACACTAAGCTACGATGTACGGAGCCCACACTAAGCTACGATGTACGGAGCCCACACTAAGCTACGATGTACGGAGCCCACACTAAGCTACGATGTCCAGAGCCCACACTAAGCTACGATGACCAGTGCCCAAACTAAGCTACGATGACCAGAGCCCACTAAGCTACGATGTACGGAGCCACACTAAGCTACGATGTACGGAGCCCACACTAAGCTACGATGTACGGAGCCCACACTAAGCTACGATGTACAGAGCCCACACTAAGCTACGATGAACAGAGCCCACACTAAGCTACGATGAACAGAGCCCACACTAAGCTACGATGACCAGAGCCCACACTAAGCTACGATGACCAGAGCCCACACTAAGCTACGATGTCCGGAGCCCACACTAAGCTACGATGACCAGTGCCCACACTAAGCTACGATGACCAGAGCCCACACTAAGCTTCGATGACCAGCTCCCATACCAAGCTACAATGACCAGATCCCATACCAAGCTACAATATCGCCACTTTAAACAACGATGACCAGTTCCCATACCAAGCTACAATGACCAGATCCCCATACCAAACTACAATATCGCCACACTAAGCTACCATGACCATATCCCATACCAAGCTACGATGATCAGATCCCATACCAAGCTACAATATCGCCACACTAAGCCACGATGACCAGATCCCATACCAAGCTACGATGACCAGATCCCATACCAAGCTACAATATCGCCACACTAAGCTTCGATGACCAGATCCCATACCAAGCTACAATATCGCCACACTAAGCTATGATGACCAGATCCCATACCAAGCTACAATATCGCCACACTAAGCTTCGATGACCAGATCCCATACCAAGCTACAATATCGCCAGTGGCCCACACTAAGCTTCGATGACCAGATCCCACACACTATCGTCCGACTGCTTATAACGACGCTCACATGAAACGACGCGGCTTATGTTTTGACCTCGTTTTCAATATTCACAATATCCGGTGACGTTATTTTCATCTGCAGTGGTTGTAAACATGATACGGGATTCCCCAGACTAAATGTGGAAAGTGAGAGATTACAAGATAATTTTTATATCAGTGTTATTGCAATCAGTCTGTTTTAACAGCAAATTTCAAATGCAACTTTGTGCATTTCATTAAATAGCTAATATTTTGCAATATGCTACTGCAAACATAACAATTTGTGGTCTGTCTGCTCAGCTAAGCTCTGCGTATCGGTAGGTCACGTGACAATTGATTCACTGTTAGGAAAGGTGTATGCGTTATATACGTTATTGCTGTGATCCCTCTGTGATAGTAAAATAGATCTCGAACTAATCAATATCTGTGCAGGCTCACAAACGCAAGAATAAACAGTATGCAGCAACGTCTATGACCACTGTTTTTATGCATGTACGGACTACTGGGAGTGCTATAAGGACAACAGCAAGGCATACTTTCTAGTTAAATGTTATTATTTACAAATTGTTCATTTATAGTTTATATACGGCAAAACAGGGACACTTTTCCTGTTTATTAGCATAATTAAATAAAGGCATGTTGTACACTCAGTTTTAATGCAATTTAGTGATGCAGAATTAATTTTCAGGCTAGTTTGAGATGACGTATAATACATGTAATGCGCAGAGCAGATACAGGAGAGTGAATTAACTATATTTAGAACGACATTAGTCAACCAATGAAATGCGTCGTAATAGACGTTCCTCGGCTCAGAGGAATTCCCAATAGCGGCATGAGTCCATGTGATATTTTGACACTAAATAAGCGTAATAAGCATAATTTGTCGCGTTGAATATGTAGAAAAGGATCTATTTATACAGATAATACACTATTTACATGAGTTCATTCGTTTTATGTTAAGTCATTGTTGATTCTTCGCTTAGATGCGTCGGAACACGGTATTCAAGGATATATAAAACAATTATAGAGGGGGATTTCTGTGATCAAGATACACACCTGGCCAAATGGCACGCCGCCTCTGTCACCGCAGTGGCGTAGCTGTCTTTACGCGACAAGGCCCGGGCACATTTTCCTTCATATTTTAAGTTTGTAGTGTTGTTATTGCCAGTAGAAATATTAAACCCCATCTGATCACAACTTTCACATCAATACCGAGCCAGCCACGTCACAACTGTGAGCAAACACATAATGTTAAACGAAATACGCCGTGACACCTTGTTGATACAACTTGGGGTAACAAAGATCATTCAAGAAACGAAAGTCATACCATCATGTTTAACCGGTTCAAATATTTTATCATGGTAGATCTGCACCAGTCCATAGCAAACTATGTGAAACTCTAATCGTCTTAAATCGTCTAGACTAAAACTTACGTCATATTACGTCATTAATTACGTCACATCGCATACAGAAAGCTCTCATGGTACTTAGGATCTTGTGTCAAATTTACAATTCTACATTAATTAATCTATTCGTCACAAAGGGGTTGTATAACCTCCCCCCGACTTGAGTGCGTGTTCCGATAAGTTCGTATGCGTACCGAATGACCTCCTCCGATGACAATGACTTTGATTTTATTTTCGTCAAAGAAGTTAATTACTCTTAAGAAATGTCCAGACCATTTAGAATCTAGATCGACCACAACAAGATAAATTAGCATTCATACATGATATAGAGTGGTGCTCGGCGTATTCCTATGCTCGGCGTATTTTTTCCATTTACATCCATATTTAAAATATTTAAATAGTGTTAGCCTATTTTCGCTGACAGATAGCATTCCGTTGTGCGTACCGGTAGCCTAATGCAACTGTCACCTGACTGGTTCAGTAGCAGAATATTAACAGACAACTTGTTGGGAGAATTGTTTCCACCGAAATATGCGGTTTATATAAATGAGCATTTCAGGTAGCTATCCGAATTTGATGTTACTAAGTCAAAATAATATATTCAGCATTTACCCGTGCATAAATTTAAAAAACCATGTACGCCGTGCATAGGTGCCCTAAAGTATCTAGTTCCCCATGGAAACAGGTGCCGTTGCGATAGTTGTATTGAGGCCCATGGTGACGTAATGAAGCTAAAAATTTCAACAACAATTTTTGGAAAGTTGTGTTCACGACTTAAGAAAATAATAATATATGGCAAGGGCATTTAATGTTTTATACCTGTTATTATTTGTGGGATTTGCGACGAGTATAGGTTCCACCACTCTATACATAAAATTATTACTAAAATTTAGTCATTTCAATAGCTTTTTAAATCATGACAACAAAAATTCAAGAATGTTATATAAATATATATTTGTGGTTTAAAGTTGCGCCGAAGAAGCTCAGTATAGGTCATTTGACGACTATCCAGCCATTATTGGCAGAGGAAAACTCCGGGTGTCCTTCCATTATTGGCAGAGGAAAACTCCGGGTACCTTCCATTATTGGCAGAGGAAAACTCCGGGTGCCCTTCCATTATTGGCAGAGTAAAACTCCGGGTGCCCTTCCATTATTGGCAGAGGAAAACTCCGGGTGTCCTTCCATTATTGGCAGAGTAAAACTCCGGGTGCCCTTCCATTATTGGCAGAGGAAAACTCCGGGTGTCCTTCCATTATTGGCAGAGTAAAACTCCGGGTGCCCTTCCATTATTGGCAGAGTAAAACTCCGGGTGCCCTTCCATTATTGGCAGAGTAAAACTCCGGATGCCCTTCCATTATTGGCAGAGTAAACTCCGGGTGCCCTTCCATTATTGGCAGAGGAAAACTCCGGGTGCCCTTCCATTATTGGCAGAGGAAAACTCCGGGTGCCCTTCCATTATTGGCAGAGTAAAACTCCGGGTGCCCTTCCATTATTGGCAGAGGAAAACTCCGGGTGCCCTTCCATTATTGGCAGAGGAAACCTCAGGGTGCCCTTCCATTATTGGCAGAGGAAAACTCCGGGTGCCCTTCCGTTATTGGCAGAGGAAAACTCAAACATCAAAGAAGGCCAATTAAAAATTATATATATTTAGATTTTAGCAAATTCGAATTGAAAAATTGAAAGCTTCAAAATATAATAAGAACTTCGGTGATCGGATTTTTGTTGGGGCATTTTTTATGTTTATTATTAGAAACAGAAGCCGATGTAAAGTCTGTACTGTAGTCCAATTTGAACGCCATAATGGCTTCCTAAACACTTAGTTTATACAAATTTATTTTAGCTCGATTTTGAAACAAGTTCTTACAACTTATATTAATCACTCTCGAGACCTCATTCCTGGTGGAATCCATCGCCACGAGGGAGAGAGAAGAGGCAATGTGGAATTTAAATGCCTTGCCTAAGGGCACAATCGTAACGGCTCCAGCGGGGCTCGAACTCCGGACCTTTCGCACCTGAAGCGAACGCGCATCCACTTAACAACGGCAGTTGGATGTTCATCAATTACGAGCCACGTGCATTAATAATATTAATATTGTGTATTTTATCCGACAATGATTTCTATTTTTATTTTATACATTTCTACGACATAATCAAAAATGGTGCAACATTAACATTATAATAACCTAACTAGTCCTTCAATGGCCAGACATTGTTGTACAGTTATTGCGCAAAATTAAGTAACGATTTGTAAGTTTATTTGCGCACTGTTTGCTACCTAACGATTTCCATTTATTGCGATCAGTGGCGAGATAATTTGGTTTCTCGCGAGATAATTTGGTTTCTCGCCAGGGGGCGCAGTCAGGTGTCAACACGAGGTCCCAATAGGGTATTGTGGCGGAAATCCTGACAGGGTCATAGAGTGCGTCCTCGATATGGTGTCGTCTGCATACATTGGTAAAATCGATGAGCATGATAAAGAATGCCTTGTCCAAAGAGTGGATCTGACCACTTATACAGCATACTTATACAGCCGTATTTATCGAGTGATATATGTGTACCTATTGACTTCGTTCTTGTAGGGTTGCTTAAAGTCGCCTCCGTGAGGCATGTGGACGACTGGTTTCTCGAGAGCATTTATATTTCCTACGTTACTTCTGGTTACACCAGGAGTAAGGCATCTTCTTCCTCAGGGTGGCAAGTCCTGAGGTGCTGCTTGCTTCTTTCGAAAACAGGTCCTTTGTAGTGCCACCCTCCTCACTGTTGGTCATCCCGCAGCAGCATATAAACGGAACTGACAGTTAGACGACTTGTCGTCTCTGTCGCTCCAGGGTCTGTCCATACCAACACCACCTCCGTAAAACGGCGGTGGTGAAGAGTGTGTCCCTTGTTGCAATTTCGACGGCCAGAAGATCCCAGTAGACTACGCTGCTGCTGCGAGATGTGCCCCGACCGTACACGCCTATAGACGTGTCTTCGGCATGGTTCCGGTGAAACTTATATTTATTATCTTATGCCAGATCATATAAATAATAATATTATACGTACTAAGCAAATATAACAGTTGCTAGACCAAATATTCCTTATGACATTTTTATTATACAGTATTTTGTTTGTTTTTATGACGGAAAGGATGGGTGGGTTGAGCATATTTTGAGGGCGTCATGGTAGATTGACTTAATTGTTCGTTAAATAAAGTTTGTATTATTATGCCTATTTTTCTGAAATACGTGTTATCTACTAGTATTAAATTTAAATAATAATTCCTGGTATTACATATGTACGTAACATTAGACCACTTGCTCAAGTTTTGAACATCTACTACCAAATTGCTCTGCTCTGCTCTGCATTTATTGATTTTTTTGTGAGAAATCATCTGTAATTTTGAAGACATATACGTGTATATTTTAACTCATATTCCTGTTCAAACGGACGGTCACAATTTCCGGACAAGTTGCTATCATACAATTGTACTTGTTACTCAAGTTTTACAGTAATAAAACGATCAGTTTTAACATTTTTAATGTACTTTAACATTGCTGAAAAATGTATAATCTTATATTGTGTGATTTACGTTTATTTATCGTCGCTACCGGTTGCCCATATGAGCAACGCCTCCTAAAGAGATTAGTCATTTTAGATTTTTGGAGGATAGTGCAATGATACAGAGAGAGACCCATTCCAGAATCTCCTCTGGTTCTTTTACGTGCACGGTGTAAAGCACCGATACGAGACCTCTGTTTAACGTCCCATCTGAAAGACTGTTCATTTTATTAAGGTCAGACGGGGGATCGAACCTGCGATCCCTGGATTACCAGTCCAGCGTGTTACCACTGGACTATATATCCGTCTTATTTTGAATAGGATTGTCTCTTTTATCGTTTCGCTCTCTTCGTAGCGCAGTTTCTCCCACTATAAATAATACTAGCCATCACTATTAGCATGTTTTATAAAACAGAAATATAACATTACGAAAACTAACACTAGAAATTAATTGGCAACAGAAACATAGCTTTGTATATAGATACTTTCCATTTAAAGAAAGCTAGCATAACTGGCCAACTCAAATGTTCATATTTCCACCATCATGTCTCTGGGTAGGGGTATCGAATAAGTTCATGTGCATAAACTATCGGACGGGGAAGTATGTGAGATGGTATGGTGGTCGCCAGATCAGACAGGTGGGTTTTCTCCGGGTACTCCAGTTTCCTCCCAAACGAATGACCACATTTACGCTTTCATTAGCGCCAACGAGAGTGATTAATATAAGTTGTTAAAACTTGCTTCACAATAGTTGTAAAATAAATAAAGTTTAAACTGTTATCCAGTTGACTTGTGGAAGGTCTGTGGTGCTACTCGGGTTCAGAGAGAAATATATTAAGATGAACGGAAGCTGGTTTTACTAACCAATAGTGTAACATTATAATTTGAAATAAAAGTGCATAGAATTTGGACATTAAAGCGACATTACATCGCAAAAAGCAAATAAAATGCTTTTTTTCACGTATAAATGCGCTGCTACTATACACATTCTTCATTAACACGAACACTAACATTGAATCAATAAACAGTGTTTTTGTGGTCTACAATCTTTCAAAATTGAAAGTAGGATAATCATATAACGATAAATCTGTACTATGCATCGTGTTATTCAGGATACACGCGGTATATTACGCATGGATGTCGACCCTATTTACATTATTTTGTTATGTAAACAAACCGCGTATACGACGTTTGTTTATTAGTTGAAATACTCAGTTTTGGGGGCAAATATTTGGGGGGGGGGGGGAATTTATATACCATATAATAGGAAATTACATTCTGCAGAAATTTGCGTTTTCATTGATGTAGTGTAGCTTTAAGTAGTGTACAGTTACAACTTAAACACATTCTTAAACACGTGATTACTATATTGAGGTCAGGTGACATTTTATCTCTCACTTACACTGTGTGTTTTTGCGTTTATTTTTTATTGTTGCTACCAGTTGCCCATGTGAGCGACGCCTCCTGAAGATATTAGTCATTTTAGATGTTGGAGGATAGTGCAATGATACAGACAGAGACCCATTCCAGAGTATCCTCTGGTTCTTTTACGTGCACGGTGTATAGCACTGACACGAGACCTCGGTTTAATGTCCCATCTGAAAGACTGTTAATTTTATTAAGGTCAGACGGGGGATCGAACCTGCGATCCCTGGATTACCAGTCCAGCGTTTTACCACTGTTTACGTGCTCAGTGTAAAGCACCAATGCGATACCTCGGTTTAAAGTTCCATCTGAAAGACTGATCATAGTATTAGAGTCAAAGAGGGGATCAAACCTGCATCTCCTGGATTCGTAGTAAAAGAAATACAGTCCAACCTGTGTTAGTAGTCACCTCTATTAAGCAGTCAACCTGTATTAAGCAGCCAGTTTCCAGATTCCCAATATGTTGTTTTATTATATATTTGACCTCTATTAAGCAACCACCTGTGCTAAGCAGCCACTTTCTGAGATTCCCTTGGCTTGCTGCTTAAGACATTTTAATGTAGTTCTTCTTTTGTCTAAAATGGAGGGTTGTAACTGTGGCTGGCTTTGTTTGTGTTGTAATTTCTCAGTGACATGAAAATATGAGACATTACAGTTACTGCCCCTGAATACTCATAAAAGTAGATTGGTCCTCTTAATTGGTTTCCTCTGTTTTTATCGTTATTTCCTTGGCACCACATGCTATCCATTTTCATCCGTTTTTTCATCTTATAATTATTATCGACAGATATCCTACAGTATATTCAGTGGATACATTACTGTAAATATGCGTTATCAATTAATTAACAAGATTTTGAGAATATCACATTGGTCATATCGCAACATCTGGTTAGGGAACAACAGTAAAAACAAAGGATTCCAACTAAAAGGATCAATAGACATTTCTAGATTACCAACGGAGGCAATTAGCACTAACAGCGGTGTATCTCAATGGATTTGAAGAAAAGTGCAAATGATTTACAGTTATCGTATCCATACATAAATTACAGTAACATTAATTGCTTTAAATAAATTTCTGGAAAAATTTGACAGTTAATGAAATGCTTCTCTTAAAAATAGTGTAATGGGGCTTGTTGTTGGTTACAACTCCACAGAGCATGTATAGTTCATATATAGTTTATACAAATATATGTTAGCTCGATTGCGAAACAAGTCCTTGCAACATTATATTAATCACTCTCGAGACCTCATTCCTGTGGAGAGAGAAAAGGGCAATGTGGAACTTAAGTGCCTTGCCTAAGCGCATAATCGTAATGGCTCCAGCACGGCTCGAACTCCGAACCTTTCGGACCTGAAACCAACGCGCTATCACGACACCCACAAGTTCATATACTGCAACGGCTGCATCATATTTACACTCTCTGCACCTAAAGTCAATACATTCCGTTGACCTTTGCCGACATCGGTGCATCACGGCACCTGTTGATATCAATAGTAACATTGCGCACACTGAAAGTAGTTCTACATTCATTGTTTAGCCGTATCCATGGTACCAGACGTCCAAATTACGGGCCAATTATTTGACCAACGATTTTCGATATGTCGTTACGCAAAACCGTTTAAAGGTCAATACGTTGATAAAGTGGGGACTTAATCTCGACGACAGTTGAACTAGTGTATAATTACACTGGACATTGGTGTTACTTAACCAAATTCCCCGTTCGGCCAAACAAAAAAAGGTGACCACATAAAGTCGTTAATATTGACCTACTTTTACCCCAGTGTATTGCTGGACCTTAATGTTGGGACCATGTACTTGTACAAAGGACATTAACTGTAATGAAGCGCTAGCAAACAGACGTATTAATAAACTGAAGTATGTTCCACCTATTGCGGGGTCATAATATAAGCCATACATGAGTGTATAATTATTGCTATCGAGCAATCGAAAGAAGGGGTCGCTCCCTAAATTGATATTAGTTTAGTTTATGCAATATCTGTATTCAAGTATAACATAACACCGGAATATACCACGAATCTGATTAACATTAAAAATTAAACAATGGGGAGCAGTGTCTGTCTGGCGTTTTTTTTATACTTTGTTTATTTTACAACGATTGCGAAACAAGTTTTAACAACTTATATTAATCACTCTCGTTGGCTCGGATGAAAGCGTATATGTGGTCATTCATGTGGGAGGAAACCGGAGTACCCGGAGAAAACCCATCTGTCCGATCTGGCGACCACCGTACCATCTCACATACTTCCCTGTCTGGCGTTATTATAGCACATTAAACATTGTCCATTTCATGTTCAGTCGGACGAGCAATCTCCATTGGATTATGTGAGATCGGACAGTGGTATGAACCCTAATGATTTTAATGTATAATATCGATTGCATATTATTGCATCATTATTTACAGACGGATCTGTAGTCCAGTGATAACACGCTAGACTGGTAATACTCCAGGGATCGCAGGTTCGATCCCCCGTCTGATCCTAATAAAATTAACAGTCTTTCAGATGGGACTTTAAACCGAGGTCTCGTGTCGGTGCTGTACACCGTGCACGTAAAAGAACCAGAGTAGGCTCTGGAATGGGTCTCTGTTTGTATCATTGCACTATCCTCCAAAACCTTAACTGACTAATCTCTATAGGGGGCGTCGCTCATATGGGCAACCGGTAGCGACGATAATAAACGTAACGCACACGCATCATTACCGAAGATATATGAGCGGTGTGGGTATGTTTATATGGGATACATGTATACTCTTACTGTACATTTCTGTACACTGTATAACGTGTTTGTTGTATTGTGGGCCGATGGCCTTTAGTTACTAATAAATATCTTTGAACCTTAAATAGTTGTAACAATATAGTTAGGATTGGGGGAAATGTACATAGTAACGTATATGAATGAATCCCTTCCCTGTATTACAATAACATACACAAATCTATATATGCTATGACAGGTTCAATTGATCTTCAGGTCCGGGGTGTGGGGTGGGGTCTCCTTGACACTATATAGTGGTCTGGCCTATGCAAATATGACACTAACTTTACACAGATCTGGCAATACCCTATCTTAGATATATTTATGATAGTATGAGGATTCACAGATATATGATACAGACTATAGTGTGACTTGAGACACGAGGATTCCCGGATAGATGATACAGACTATAGTGTGACTTGTGACACGAGGATTCCCGGATAGATGATACAGACTATAGTGTGACTTGAGACACGAGGATTCCCGGATAGATGATACAGACTATAGTGTGACTTGAGACACGAGGATTCCCGGATAGATGATACAGACTATAGTGTGACTTGAGACACGAGGATTCCCGGATAGATGATACAGACTATAGTGTGACTTGTGACACGAGGATTCCCGGATAGATGATACAGACTATAGTGTGACTTGTGACACGAGGATTCCCGGATAGATGATACAGACTATAGTGTGACTTGTGACACGAGGATTCCCGGATAGATGATACAGACTATAGTGTGACTTGAGACACGAGGATTCCCGGATAGATGATACAGACTATAGTGTGACTTGAGACACGAGGATTCCCGGATAGATGATACAGACTATAGTGTGACTTGAGACACGAGGATTCACGGATAGATGATACAGACAGTAGTGTGACTTGAGACACGAGGATTCCCGGATAGATGGTACAGACAGTAGTGTGACTTGAGACACGAGATTCCCGGATAGATGATACAGACTATAGTGTGACTTGAGACACGAAGATTCCCGGATAGATGATACAGACTATAGTGTGACTTGAGACACGAGGATTCACGGATAGATGGTACAGACAGTAGTGTGACTTGAGACACGAGGAGTCCCGGATAGATGGTACAGACAGTAGTGTGACTTGAGACACGAGGATTCACGGATAGATGATACAGACTATGGTGTGACTTGAGACACGAGGATTCACGGATATATGATACAGACTATAGTGTGACTTGAGACACGAGGATTCACAGATATATGATATAGACTATAGTGTGACTTGAGACTCGAGGATTCACAGATATATGATATAGACGATAGTGTGACTTGAGACACGAGGATTCACGGGTAGATTCTATACCATATAAACATGCTAATACCGTGAGTGAGATATGAGACCGAGGGCTAGATTCTATACCATATAAACATGCTAATACCGTGAGTGAGATATGAGACCGCGGGCTAGATTCTATACCATATAAACATGCTAATACCGTGAGTGAGATATGAGACCGCGGGCTAGATTCTATACCATATAAACATGCTAATATCGCGGTATGAGATATGAGACCGCGGGCTAGATTCTATACCATACAGACATGCTAATACCGTGAGTGAGATATGAGACCGCGGGCTAGATTCTTACCATATAAACATGCTAATATCGTGGTGTGAGATATGAGACCGCGGGCTAGATTCTATACCATATAACATGCTAATACCGTGAGTGAGATATGAGACCGCGAGCTAGATTCTATACCATATAAACATGCTAATACCGTGAGTGAGATATGAGACCGCGGGCTAGATTATATACCATATAAACATGCTAATACCGTGAGTGAGATATGAGACCGCGGGCTAGATTCTATACCATACAGACATGCTAATACCGTGAGTGAGATATGAGACCGCGGGCTAGATTCTATACCATACAGACATGCTAATACCGTGAGTTAGATATGAGACCGCGGGCTAGATTCTATACCATACAGACATGCTAATACCGTGAGTGAGATATGAGACCGCGGGCTAGATTATATACCATACAGAAATGCTAATACCGTGAGTGAGATATGAGACCGCGGGCTAGATTCTATACCATACATACATGCTAATACCGTGAGTGAGATATGAGACCGCGGGCTAGATTCTATACCATACAGACATGCTAATACCGTGAGTGAGATATGAGACCGCGGGCTAGATTCTATACCATACAGACATGCTAATACCGTGAGTGAGATATGAGACCGCGGGCTAGATTCTATACCATACAGACATGCTAATACCGTGAGTGAGATATGAGACCGCGGGCTAGATTCTATACCATACAGACATGCTAATACCGTGAGTGAGATATGAGACCGCGGGCTAGATTCTATACCATACAGACATGCTAATACCGTGAGTGAGATATGAGACCGCGGGCTAGATTCTATACCATACAGACATGCTAATACCGTGAGTGAGATATGAGACCGCGGGCTAGATTCTATACCATATAAACATGCTAATCCCGTGAGTGAGATATGAGACCGCGGGCTAGATTCTATACCATATAGACATGCTAATACCGTGAGTGAGATATGAGACCGCGGGCTAGATTCTATACCATACATACAAGCTAATACCGTGAGTGAGATATGAGACCGCGGGCTAGATTCTATACCATACAAACATGCTAATACCGTGAGTGAGATATGAGACCGCGGGCTAGATTCTATACCATATAGACATGCTAATACCGCGTTGTGAGATATGAGACCGCGGGCTAGATTCTATACTATACATACATGCTAATACCGTGAGTGAGATATGAGACCGCGGGCTAGATTCTATACCATACAGACATGCTAATACCGTGAGTGAGATATGAGACCGCGGGCTAGATTCTATACCATACAGACATGCTAATACCGTGAGTGAGATATGAGACCGCGGGCTAGATTCTATACTATACAGACATGCTAATACCGTGAGTGAGATATGAGACCGCGGGCTAGATTCTATACCATACAGACATGCTAATACCGTGAGTGAGATATGAGACCGCGGGCTAGATTCTATACCATACAGACATGCTAATACCGTGAGTGAGATATGAGACCGCGGGCTAGATTCTATACGATATAGACATGCTAATACCGTGAGTGAGATATGAGACCGCGGGCTAGATTCTATACTATACATACATGCTAATACCGTGAGTGAGATATGAGACCGCGGGCTAGATTCTATACCATATAGACATGCTAATACCGTGAGTGAGATATGAGACCGTGGGCTAGATTCTATACCATATAGACATGCTAATACCGTGAGTGAGATATGCGACCGCGGGCTAGATTCTATACCATACAGACAAGCTAATACCGTGAGTGAGATATGAGACCGCGGGCTAGATTCTATACCATATAGACATGCTAATACCGTGAGTGAGATATGAGACCGCGGGCTAGATTCTATACCATATAGACATGCTAATACCGTGAGTGAGATATGAGACCGCGGGCTAGATTCTATACCATACAGACATGCTAATACCGTGAGTGAGATATGAGACCGTGGGCTAGATTCTATACCATATAGACATGCTAATACCGTGAGTGAGATATGCGACCGCAGGCTAGATTCTATACCATACAGACAAGCTAATACCGTGAGTGAGATATGAGACTGTGGGCTAGATTCAATACTATACATACATGCTAATACCGTGAGTGAGATATGAGACCGTGGGCTAGATTCTATACTATACAGACATGCTAATACCGTGAGTGAGATATGAGACCGCGGGCTAGATTCTATACCATACAGACATGCTAATACCGCGTTGTGAGATATGAGACCGCGGGCTAGATTCTATACCATATAGACATGCTAATAGTGAGTTAGATATGACGTGGGCTAGATTCTATACTATACATACATGCTAATACCGTGAGTGAGATATGAGACCGCGGGCTAGATTCTATACCATACAGACAAGCTAATACCGTGAGTGAGATATGAGACCGCTGGCTAGATTCTATACGATATAGACAGGCTAATACCGTGAGTTAGATATTAGACCGCGGGCTAGATTCTATACTATACATACATGCTAATACCGTGAGTGAGATATGAGACCGCGGGCTAGATTATATACCATACAGAAATGCTAATACCGTGAGTGAGATATGAGACCGCGGGCTAGATTCTATACCATATATACATGCTAATACCGTGAGTTAGATATTAGACCGCGGGCTAGATTCTATACTATATATACATGCTAATACCGTGAGTGAGATATGAGACCGCGGGCTAGATTCTATACCATACAGACATGCTAATACCGTGAGTGAGATATGAGACCGCGGGCTAGATTCTATACCATATAGACATGCTAATACCGTGAGTGAGATATGAGACCGCGGGCTAGATTCTATACTATACATACATGCTAATACCGTGAGTGAGATATGAGACCGCGGGCTAGATTCTATACCATACAGACATGCTAATACCGTGAGTGAGATATGAGACCGCGGGCTAGATTCTATAATACATACATGCTAATACCGTGAGTTAGATATGAGACCGCGGGCTAGATTCTATACCATATAGACATGCTAATACCGTGAGTGAGATATGCGACCGCGGGCTAGATTCTATACCATACAGACAAGCTAATACCGTGAGTGAGATATGAGACCGCGGGCTAGATTCTCTACCATATAAACATGCTAATATCGCGGTGTGAGATATGAGACCGCGGGCTATATTCTATACCATATAAACATGCTAATACCGTGAGTGAGATATGAGACCGCGGGCTAGATTCTCTACCATATAAACATGCTAATATCGCGGTGTGAGATATGAGACCGCGGGCTAGATTATATACCATATAAACATGCTAATACCGCGTTGTGAGATATGAGACCGTGGGCTAGATTCTATACTATGCATACATGCTAATACCGTGAGTGAGATATGAGACCGCGGGCTAGATTCTATACCATACAGACATGCTAATACCGCGTTGTGAGATATGAGACCGCGGGCTAGATTCTATACCATATAGACATGCTAATACCGTGAGTTAGATATTAGACCGCGGGCTAGATTCTATACTATACATACATGCTAATACCGTGAGTGAGATATGAGACCGCGGGCTAGATTCTATACCATACAGACAAGCTAATACCGTGAGTGAGATATGAGACCGCGGGCTAGATTCTATACGATATAGACAGGCTAATACCGTGAGTTAGATATTAGACCGCGGGCTAGATTCTATACTATACATACATGCTAATACCGTGAGTGAGATATGAGACCGCGGGCTAGATTATATACCATACAGAAATGCTAATACCGTGAGTGAGATATGAGACCGCGGGCTAGATTCTATACCATACATACATGCTAATACCGTGAATTAGATATGAGACCGCGGGCTAGATTCTATACCATATAAACATGCTAATACCGTGAGTGAGATATGAGACCGCGGGCTAGATTCTATACCATATAGACATGCTAATACCGTGAGTGAGATATGAGACCGCGGGCTAGATTCTATACTATACATACATGCTAATACCCTGAGTTAGATATTAGACCGCGGGCTAGATTCTATACCATATAAACATGCTAATATCGCGGTGTGAGATATGTGACCGCGGGCTAGATTCTCTACAATATAAACATGCTAATATCGCGGTGTGAGATATGAGACCGCGGGCTAGATTATCTACGATATAAACATGCTAATATCGCGGTGTGAGATATGAGACCGCGGGCTAGATTATATACCATACAGACATGCTAATACCGTGAGTGAGATATGAGACCGCGGGCTAGATTCTATACCATACAGACAAGCTAATACCGTGAGTGAGATATGAGACCGCGGGCTAGATTGTATACCATACAGACATGCTAATACCGTGAGTGAGATATGAGACCGCGTGCTAGATTCTATACCATACAGACATGATAATACTGTGAGTGAGATATGAGACCGCGGGCTAGATTCTATACCATACAGACAAGCTAATACCGTGAGTGAGATATGAGACCGCGGGCTAGATTCTATACCATACAGACATGCTAATACCGTGAGTGAGATATGAGACCGCGGGCTAGATTCTATACTATACATACATGCTAATACCGTGAGTGAGATATGAGACCGCGGGCTAGATTCTATACCATACAGACATGCTAATACCGTGGGTGAGATATGAGACCGCGGGCTAGATTCTATACCATACAGACATGCTAATACCGTGAGTGAGATATGAGACCGCGGGCTAGATTCTATACGATATAGACATGCTAATACCGTGAGTGAGATATGAGACCGCGGGCTAGATTCTATACTATACATACATGCTAATACCGTGAGTGAGATATGAGACCGCGGGCTAGATTCTATACCATACAGACATGCTAATACCGTGAGTGAGATATGAGACCGTGGGCTAGATTCTATACCATATAGACATGCTAATACCGTGAGTGAGATATGCGACCGCGGGCTAGATTCTATACCATACAGACAAGCTAATACCGTGAGTGAGATATGAGACCGCGGGCTAGATTCTATACCATATAGACATGCTAATACCGTGAGTGAGATATGAGACCGCGGGCTAGATTCTATACTATATAGACATACTAATACCGTGAGTGAGATATGAGACCGCGGGCTAGATTCTATACCATACAGACATGCTAATACCGTGAGTGAGATATGAGACCGTGGGCTAGATTCTATACCATATAGACATGCTAATACCGTGAGTGAGATATGCGACCGCAGGCTAGATTCTATACCATACAGACAAGCTAATACCGTGAGTGAGATATGAGACTGTGGGCTAGATTCAATACTATACATACATGCTAATACCGTGAGTGAGATATGAGACCGTGGGCTAGATTCTATACTATACAGACATGCTAATACCGTGAGTGAGATATGAGACCGCGGGCTAGATTCTATACCATACAGACATGCTAATACCGCGTTGTGAGATATGAGACCGCGGGCTAGATTCTATACCATATAGACATGCTAATACCGTGAGTTAGATATTAGACCGCGGGCTAGATTCTATACTATACATACATGCTAATACCGTGAGTGAGATATGAGACCGCGGGCTAGATTCTATACCATACAGACAAGCTAATACCGTGAGTGAGATATGAGACCGCTGGCTAGATTCTATACGATATAGACAGGCTAATACCGTGAGTTAGATATTAGACCGCGGGCTAGATTCTATACCATACATACATGCTAATACCGTGAGTGAGATATGAGACCGCGGGCTAGATTATATACCATACAGAAATGCTAATACCGTGAGTGAGATATGAGACCGCGGGCTAGATTCTATACCATACATACATGCTAATACCGTGAATTAGATATGAGACCGCGGGCTAGATTCTATACCATATAAACATGCTAATACCGTGAGTGAGATATGAGACCGCGGGCTAGATTCTATACCATATAAACATGCTAATACCGTGAGTGAGATATGAGACCGCGGGCTAGATTCTATACCATATAAACATGCTAATACCGTGAGTGAGATATGAGACCGCGGGCTAGATTCTATACTATACATACATGCTAATACCGTGAGTTAGATATGAGACCGCGGGCTAGATTCTATACCATATAGACATGCTAATACCGTGAGTGAGATATGAGACCGCGGGCTAGATTCTATACCATACAGACAAGCTAATACCGTGAGTGAGATATGAGACCGCGGGCTAGATTCTATACATATAACATGCTAATATCGGGGTGAGATATGAGACCGCGGGCTAGATTCTATACCATACAGACATGCTAATACCGGGTGAGATATGAGACCGCGGGCTAGATTTATACCATATAGACATGCTAATACCGTGAGTTAGATATGAGACCGCGGGCTAGATTCTATACTATACATACATGCTAATACCGTGAGTGAGATATGAGACCGCGGGCTAGATTCTATACCATACAGACATGCTAATACCGTGAGTGAGATATGAGACCGCGGGCTAGATTCTATACGATATAGACATGCTAATACCGTGAGTTAGATATTAGACCGCGGGCTAGATTCTATACTATACATACATGCTAATACCGTGAGTGAGATATGAGACCGCGGGCTAGATTCTATACCATACAGACATGCTAATACCGTGAGTGAGATATGAGACCGCGGGCTAGATTCTATACCATACATACATGCTAATACCGTGAGTTAGATATGAGACCGCGGGCTAGATTCTATACCATATAAACATGCTAATACCGTGAGTGAGATATGAGACCGCGGGCTAGATTCTATACCATACAGACATGCTAATACCGTGAGTGAGATATGAGACCGCGGGCTAGATTCTATACCATATAAACATGCTAATACCGTGAGTGAGATATGAGACCGCGGGCTAGATTCTATACCATACATACATGCTAATACCGTGAGTTAGATATGAGACCGCGGGCTAGATTTTATACCATACAGACATGCTAATACCGTGAGTGAGATATGAGACCGCGGGCTAGATTATATACCATACAGAAATGCTAATACCGTGAGTTAGATATGAGACCGCGGGCTAGATTTTATACCATACAGACATTCTAATACCGTGAGTGAGATATGAGACCGCGGGCTAGATTCTATACCATACAGAAATGCTAATACCGTGAGTGAGATATGAGACCGCGGGCTAGATTCTATACTATACATATATGCTAATACCGTGAGTTAGATATGAGACCGCGGGCTAGATTCTATACTATACATACATGCTAATACCGTGAGTTAGATATGAGACCGCGGGCTAGATTCTATACCATACAGACATGCTAATACCGTGAGTGAGATATGAGACCGCGGGCTAGATTCTATACTATACAGACATGCTAATACCGTGAGTGAGATATGAGACCGCGGGCTAGATTCTATACTATACATACATGCTAATACCGTGAGTTAGATATGAGACCGCGGGCTAGATTCTATACCATATAAACATGCTAATACCGTGAGTGAGATATGAGACAGCGGGCTAGATTCTATACGATATAGACATGCTAATACCGTGAGTTAGATATTAGACCGCGGGCTAGATTATATTTGTGTGGTGGTTGGGGGTGGTTGGGTTTTTACCATATAGACATGCTAATACCGTGAGTGAGATATGAGACCGCGGGCTAGATTCTATACCATACATACATGCTAATACCGTGAGTGAGATATGAGACCGCGGGCTAGATTCTATACTATACATACATGCTAATACCGTGAGTTAGATATGAGACCGCGGGCTAGATTCTATACGATATAGACATGCTAATACCGTGAGTTAGATATTAGACGCGGGCTAGATTCTATACTATACATACATGCTAATACCGTGAGTTAGATATGAGACCGCGGGCTAGATTCTATACCATACAGACATGCTAATACCGTGAGTTAGATATGAGACCGCGGGCTAGATTCTATACCATACAGACATGCTAATACCGTGAGTGAGATATGAGACCGCGGGCTAGATTCTATACCATACAGACATGCTAATACCGTGAGTGAGATATGAGACCGCGGGCTAGATTCTATACCATACAGACATGCTAATACCGTGAGTGAGATATGAGACCGCGGGCTAGATTCTATACCATACAGACATGCTAATACCGTGAGTGAGATATGAGACCGCGGGCTAGATTCTATACCATATAGACATGCTAATACCGTGAGTGAGATATGAGACCGCGGGCTAGATTCTATACCATATAGACAAGCTAATACCGTGAGTGAGATATGAGACCGCGGGCTAGATTCTATACCATATAGACATGCTAATACCGTGAGTGAGATATGAGACCGCGGGCTAGATTCTATACCATATAGACATGCTAATACCGTGAGTGAGATATGAGACCGCGGGCTAGATTCTATACCATACAGACATGCTAATACCGTGAGTGAGATATGAGACCGCGGGCTAGATTCTATACCATATAGACATGCTAATACCGTGAGTGAGATATGAGACCGCGGGCTAGATTCTATACCATACAGACAAGCTAATACCGTGAGTGAGATATGAGACCGCGGGCTAGATTCTATACTATGCATACATGCTAATACCGTGAGTGAGATATGAGACCGTGGGCTAGATTCTATACCATACAGACATGCTAATACCGTGAGTGAGATATGAGACCGCGGGCTAGATTCTATACCATACAGACATGCTAATACCGCGTTGTGAGATATGAGACCGCGGGCTAGATTCTATACCATATAGACATGCTAATACCGTGAGTTAGATATTAGACCGCGGGCTAGATTCTATACTATACATACATGCTAATACCGTGAGTGAGATATGAGACCGCGGGCTAGATTCTATACCATACAGACAAGCTAATACCGTGAGTGAGATATGAGACCGCGGGCTAGATTCTATACGATATAGACAGGCTAATACCGTGAGTTAGATATTAGACCGCGGGCTAGATTCTATACTATACATACATGCTAATACCGTGAGTGAGATATGAGACCGCGGGCTAGATTCTATACCATACAGACATGCTAATACCGTGAGTGAGATATGAGACCGCGGGCTAGATTCTATACCATACATACATGCTAATACCGTGAGTTAGATATGAGACCGCGGGCTAGATTCTATACCATATATACATGCTAATACCGTGAGTGAGATATGAGACCGCGGGCTAGATTCTATACCATACAGACATGCTAATACCGTGAGTGAGATATGAGACCGCGGGCTAGATTCTATACCATAAGACATGCTAATACCGTGGTGAGATATGAGAC
Organism: Archivesica marissinica; assembly: GCA_014843695.1. NCBI lineage: Eukaryota > Metazoa > Mollusca > Bivalvia > Venerida > Vesicomyidae > Archivesica > Archivesica marissinica. The sequence continues at coordinate 4,926,705 of CM026392.1, forward strand.
CGCGGGCTAGATTCTATACTATACATACATGCTAATACCGTGAGTTAGATATGGACCGCGGGCTAGATCTATACATATAGACATGCTAATACCGTGAGTGAGATATGAGACCGCGGGCTAGATTCTATACCATACAGACATGCTAATACCGTGAGTGAGATATGAGACCGCGGGCTAGATTCTATACCATATAGACATGCTAATATCGTGAGTGAGATATGAGACCGCGGGCTATATTCTATACCATATATACATGCTAATACCGTGAGTGAGATATGAGACCGCGGGCTAGATTCTCTACCATATAAACATGCTAATATCGCGGTGTGAGATATGAGACCGCGGGCTAGATTATATACCATATAAACATGCTAATACCGCGTTGTGAGATATGAGACCGTGGGCTAGATTCTATACTATGCATACATGCTAATACCGTGAGTGAGATATGAGACCGCGGGCTAGATTCTATACCATACAGACATGCTAATACCGCGTTGTGAGATATGAGACCGCGGGCTAGATTCTATACCATATAGACATGCTAATACCGTGAGTTAGATATTAGACCGCGGGCTAGATTCTATACTATACATACATGCTAATACCGTGAGTGAGATATGAGACCGCGGGCTAGATTCTATACCATACAGACAAGCTAATACCGTGAGTGAGATATGAGACCGCGGGCTAGATTCTATACGATATAGACAGGCTAATACCGTGAGTTAGATATTAGACCGCGGGCTAGATTCTATACTATACATACATGCTAATACCGTGAGTGAGATATGAGACCGCGGGCTAGATTATATACCATACAGAAATGCTAATACCGTGAGTGAGATATGAGACCGCGGGCTAGATTCTATACCATACATACATGCTAATACCGTGAATTAGATATGAGACCGCGGGCTAGATTCTATACCATATAAACATGCTAATACCGTGAGTGAGATATGAGACCGCGGGCTAGATTCTATACCATATAAACATGCTAATACCGTGAGTGAGATATGAGACCGCGGGCTAGATTCTATACCATACATACATGCTAATACCGTGAGTTAGATATGAGACCGCGGGCTAGATTTTATACCATACAGACATGCTAATACCGTGAGTGAGATATGAGACCGCGGGCTAGATTATATACCATACAGAAATGCTAATACCGTGAGTTAGATATGAGACCGCGGGCTAGATTCTATACCATACAGACATGCTAATACCGTGAGTGAGATATGAGACCGCGGGCTAGATTCTATACCATACAGACATGCTAATACCGTGAGTGAGATATGAGACCGCGGGCTAGATTCTATACCATACAGACATGCTAATACCGTGAGTTAGATATGAGACCGCGGGCTAGATTCTATACTATACATACATGCTAATACCGTGAGTTAGATATGAGACCGCGGGCTAGATTCTATACCATACAGACATGCTAATACCGTGAGTTAGATATGAGACCGCGGGCTAGATTCTATACTATACAGACATGCTAATACCGTGAGTGAGATATGAGACCGCGGGCAAGATTCTATACTATACATACATGCTAATACCGTGAGTTAGATATTAGACCGCGGGCTAGATTATATACCATATAAACATGCTAATACCGTGAGTGAAATATGAGACAGCGGGCTAGATTCTATACTATACATACATGCTAATACCGTGAGTTAGATATTAGACCGCGGGCTAGATTCTATACTATACATACATGCTAATACCGTGAGTTAGATATGAGACCGCGGGCTAGATTCTATACCATACAGAAATGCTAATACCGTGAGTGAGATATGAGACCGCGGGCTAGATTCTATACAATACAGACATGCTAATACCGTGAGTGAGATATGAGACCGCGGGCTAGATTCTATACCATACATACATGCTAATACCGTGAGTGAGATATGAGACCGCGGGCTAGATTCTATACCATACAGACATGCTAATACCGTGAGTGAGATATGAGACCGCGGGCTAGATTCTATACCATACATACATGCTAATACCGTGAGTTAGATATGAGACCGCGGGCTAGATTCTATACCATATAAACATGCTAATACCGTGAGTGAGATATGAGACCGCGGGCTAGATTCTATACCATACAGACATGCTAATACCGTGAGTGAGATATGAGACCGCGGGCTAGATTCTATACCATACAGACATTCTAATATCGCGGTGTGAGATATGAGAACGCGGGCTAGATTCTATACCATATAAACATGTTAATACCGTGAGTGAGATATGAGACCGCGGGCTAGATTCTATACCATACAGACATGCTAATACCGTGAGTGAGATATGAGACCGCGGGCTAGATTCTATACCATATAGACATGCTAATACCGTGAGTGAGATATGAGACCGCGGGCTAGATTCTATACCATATAAACATGCTAATACCGTGAGTGAGATATGAGACGCGGGCTAGATTATATACCATATAGAATGCTAATACCGTGAGTGAGATATGAGACCGCGGGCTAGATTCTATACCATACATACATGCTAATACCGTGAGTGAGATATGAGACCGCGGGCTAGATTATATACCATATAGAAATGCTAATATCGTGGTGTGAGATATGAGACGCGGGCTAGATTATATACTATATATACATGCTAATACCGTGTTGTTAGATATGAGACCGTGGGCTAGATTCTATACTATGCATACATGCTAATACCGTGAGTTAGATATGAGACCGCGGGCTAGATTCTATACCATACAGACATGCTAATACCGTGTTGTGAGATATGAGACCGCGGGCTAGATTCTATACCATATATACATGCTAATACCGTGAGTTAGATATTAGACC
>CM026392.1:4930556-4966534 GCA_014843695.1 Archivesica marissinica
GTGGGGAATATACGAGTAATGTATTCCAGAAGTGGGTAGTGTAATCCAGCAGTGAGCAGTGGGGAATATACGAGTAGTGTATTCCGGCAGTGGGTAGTGTAATCCAGCAGTGAGCAGTGGGGGAATGTACGAGTAGTGTATTCCAGAAGTGGATAGTGTAATCCAGCAGTGAGCAGTGGGGAATATACGAGTAGTGTATTCCAGAGGTGGGTAGTGTAATCCAGCAGTGAGCAGTGGGAGGATATACTAGTAGTGTATTCCAGAAGTGGGTAGTGTAATCCAGCAGTGAGCAGTGGGGGATATACGAGTAGTGTATTCCAGAAGTGGGTAGTGTAATCCAGCAGTGGGGGAATATACGAGTAGTGTATTCCAGAAGTGGGTAGTGTAATCCAGCAGTGAGCAGTGGGGGAATGTACGAGTAGTGTATTCCAGAAGTGGGTAGTGTAATCCAGCAGTGGGTAGTGTAATCAGCAGTGGGTAGTGTATTCCAGAAGTGGGTAGTGTAATCCAGCAGTGAGCAGTGGGGAATATACGAGTAGTGTATTCCAGAAGAGGCAGTGGGTAGTGTAATCCAGCAGTGAGCAGTGGGGGAATGTACGAGTAGTGTATTCCAGAAGTGGGTAGTGTAATCCAGCAGTGAGCAGTGGGGAATATACGAGTAGTGTATTCCAGAAGTGGGTAGTGTAATCCAGCAGTGAGCAGTGGGGAATATACGAGTAGTGTATACCAGAAGTGGGTAGTGTAATCCAGCAGTGAGCAGTGGGGAATGTACGAGTAGTGTATTCCAGAAGTGGGTAGTGTAATCCAGCAGTGAGCAGTGGGGAATGTACGAGTAGTGTATTCCAGAAGTGGGTAGTGTAATCCAGCAGTGGGTAGTGTAATCCAGCAGTGAGCAGTGGGGAATATACGAGTAGTGTATTCCAGAAGTGGGTAGTGTAATCCAGCAGTGAGCAGTGGGGAATATACGAGTAGTGTATTCCAGAAGTGGGTAGTGGGGAATGTACGAGTAGTGTATTCCAGAAGTGCGTAGTGTAATCCAGCAGTGAGCAGTGGGGAATGTACGAATAGTGTATTCCAGAAGTGGGTAGTGTAATCCAGCAGTGGGTAGTGTAATCCAGCAGTGAGCAGTGGGGAATATACGAGTAGTGTATTCCAGAAGTGGGTAGTGTAATCCAGCAGTGAGCAGTGGGGAATATACGAGTAGTGTATTCCAGAAATGGGTAGTGTAATCCAGCAGTGAGCAGTGAGGGAATATACGAGTAGTGTATTCCAGAAGTGGGTAGTGTAATCCAGCAGTGGGGGAATATACAAGTAATGTATTCCAGAAGTGGGTAGTGTAATCCAGCAGTGGGGGAATATACGAGTAGTGTATTCCAGAAGTGGGTAGTGTAATCCAGCAGTGGGGGAATATACGAGTAGTGTATTCCAGAAGTGGGTAGTGTAATCCAGCAGTGAGCAGTGGGGAATGTACGAGTAGTGTATTCCAGAAGTGGGGGAATGTACGAGTAGTGTATTCCAGAAGTGGGTAGTGTAATCCAGCAGTGAGCAGTGGGGAATATACGAGTAGTGTATTCCAGAAGTGGGTAGTGTAATCCAGCAGTGAGCAGTGGGGAATATACGAGTAGTGTATTCCGGCAGTGGGTAGTGTAATCCAGCAGTGAGCAGTGGGGGAATGTACGAGTAGTGTATTCCAGAAGTGGATAGTGTAATCCAGCAGTGAGCAGTGGGGAATATACGAGTAGTGTATTCCAGAGGTGGGTAGTGTAATCCAGCAGTGAGCAGTGGGGGGATATACGAGTAGTGTATTCCAGAAGTGGTTAGTGTAATCCAGCAGTGAGCAGTGGGGGATATACGAGTAGTGTATTCCAGAAGTGGGTAGTGTAATCCAGCAGTGAGCAGTGGGGGAATGTACGAGTAGTGTATTCCAGAAGTGGATAGTGTAATCCAGCAGTGAGCAGTGGGGAATATACGAGTAGTGTATTCCAGAAGTGGGTAGTGTAATCCAGCAGTGAGCAGTGGGGAATATACGAGTAGTGTATTCCAGAAGTGGGTAGTGTAATCCAGCAGTGAGCAGTGGGGAATGTACGAGTAGTGTATTCCAGAAGTGGGTAGTGTAATCCAGCAGTGAGCAGTGGGGGAATATACGAGTAGTGTATTCCAGAAGTGGGTAGTGTAATCCAGCAGTGAGCAGGGGGAATATACGAGTAGTGTATTCCAGAAGTGGGTAGTGTAATCCAGCAGTGAGCAGTGGGGGAATGTACGAGTAGTGTATTCCAGAAGTGGGTAGTGTAATCCAGCAGTGAGCAGTGGGGAATATACGAGTAGTGTATTCCAGAAGTGGGTAGTGTAATCCAGCAGTGAGCAGTGGGGGGAATATACGAGTAGTGTATTCCAGAAGTGGGTAGTGTAATCCAGCAGTGAGCAGTGGGGGAATATACGAGTAGTGTATTCCAGAAGTGGGTAGTGTAATCCAGCAGTGAGCAGTGGGGGAATGTACGAGAGTGTATTCCAGAAGTGGGTAGTGTAATCCAGCAGTGGGTAGTGTAATCCAGCAGTGAGCAGTGGGGAATATACGAGTAGTGTTCCAGAAGTGGGTAGTGTAATCCAGCAGTGAGCAGTGGGGAATATACGAGTAGTGTATTCCGGCAGTGGGTAGTGTAATCCAGCAGTGAGCAGTGGGGGAATGTACGAGTAGTGTATTCCAGAAGTGGGTAGTGTAATCCAGCAGTGAGCAGTGGGGAATATACGAGTAGTGTATTCCAGAAGTGGGTAGTGTAATCCAGCAGTGAGCAGTGGGGAATATACGAGTAGTGTATTCCAGAAGTGGGTAGTGTAATCCAGCAGTGAGCAGTGGGGAATGTACGAGTAGTGTATTCCAGCAGTGAGCAGTGGGGAATATACGAGTAGTGTATTCCAGAAGTGGGTAGTGTAATCCAGCAGTGGGGGAATATACGAGTAGTGTATTCCAGAAGTGGGTAGTGTAATCCAGCAGTGAGCAGTGGGGAATGTACGAGTAGTGTATTCCAGAAGTGGGTAGTGTAATCCAGCAGTGAGCAGTGGGGGAATGTACGAGTAGTGTATTCCAGAAGTGGGTAGTGTAATCCAGCAGTGGGTAGTGTAATCCAGCAGTGAGCAGTGGGGAATATACGAGTAGTGTATTCCAGAAGTGGGTAGTGTAATCCAGCAGTGAGCAGTGGGGAATATACGAGTAGTGTATTCCGGCAGTGGGTAGTGTAATCCAGCAGTGAGCAGTGGGGGAATGTACGAGTAGTGTATTCCAGAAGTGGATAGTGTAATCCAGCAGTGAGCAGTGGGGAATATACGAGTAGTGTATTCCAGAGGTTGGTAGTGTAATCCAGCAGTGAGCAGTGGGAGGATATACTAGTAGTGTATTCCAGAAGTGGGTAGTGTAATCCAGCAGTGGGGGAATATACGAGTAGTGTATTCCAGAAGTGGGTAGTGTAATCCAGCAGTGCGCAGTGGGGGAATATACGAGTAGTGTATTACAGAAGTGGGTAGTGTAATCCAGCAGTGGGTAGTGTAATCCAGCAGTGGGTAGTGTAATCCAGCAGTGGGTAGTGTAATCCAGCAGTGGGTAGTGTAATCCAGCAGTGAGCAGTTGGGAATATACGAGTAGTGTATTCCAGAAGTGGGTAGTGTAATCCAGCAGTGGGTAGTGTAATCCAGCAGTGGGTAGTGTAATCCAGCAGTGAGCAGTGGGGAATATACGAGTAGTGTATTCCAGAAGTGGGTAGTGTAATCCAGCAGTGAGCAGTGGGGGAATGCACGAGTAGGGTATTCCAGAAGTGGGTAGTGTAATCCAGCAGTGGGTAGTGTAATCCAGCAGTGAGCAGTGGGGAATATACGAGTAGTGTTCCAGAAGTGGGTAGTGTAATCCAGCAGTGAGCAGTGGGGAATATACGAGTTGTGTATTCCGGCAGTGGGTAGTGTAATCTAGCAGTGAGCAGTGGGGGAATGTACAAGTAATGTATTCCAGCAGTGAGCAGTGGGGAATATACGAGTAGTGTATTCCGGCAGTGGGTAGTGTAATCCAGCAGTGAGCAGTGGGGGAATGTACGAGTAGTGTATTCCAGAAGTGGATAGTGTAATCCAGCAGTGAGCAGTGGGGAATATACGAGTAGTGTATTCCAGAAGTGGGTAGTGTAATCCAGCAGTGAGCAGTGGGGAATATACGAGTAGTGTATTCCGGCAGTGGGTAGTGTAATCCAGCAGTGAGCAGTGGGGGAATGTACGAGTAGTGTATTCCAGAAGTGGATAGTGTAATCCAGCAGTGAGCAGTGGGGAATATACGAGTAGTGTATTCCAGAGGTGGGTAGTGTAATCCAGCAGTGAGCAGTGGGGGGATATACGAGTAGTGTATTCCAGAAGTGGTTAGTGTAATCCAGCAGTGAGCAGTGGGGGATATACGAGTAGTGTATTCCAGAAGTGGGTAGTGTAATCCAGCAGTGAGCAGTGGGGGAATGTACGAGTAGTGTATTCCAGAAGTGGGTAGTGTAATCCAGCAGTGGGTAGTGTAATCCAGCAGTGAGCAGTGGGGAATATACGAGTAGTGTATTCCAGAAGTGGGTAGTGTAATCCAGCAGTGAGCAGTGGGGAATATACGAGTAGTGTATTCCGGCAGTGGGTAGTGTAATCCAGCAGTGAGCAGTGGGGGAATGTACGAGTAGTGTATTCCAGAAGTGGATAGTGTAATCCAGCAGTGAGCAGTGGGGAATATACGAGTAGTGTATTCCAGAGGTTGGTAGTGTAATCCAGCAGTGAGCAGTGGGAGGATATACTAGTAGTGTATTCCAGAAGTGGGTAGTGTAATCCAGCAGTGGGGGAATATACGAGTAGTGTATTCCAGAAGTGGGTAGTGTAATCCAGCAGTGCGCAGTGGGGGAATATACGAGTAGTGTATTACAGAAGTGGGTAGTGTAATCCAGCAGTGGGTAGTGTAATCCAGCAGTGGGTAGTGTAATCCAGCAGTGGGTAGTGTAATCCAGCAGTGGGTAGTGTAATCCAGCAGTGAGCAGTTGGGAATATACGAGTAGTGTATTCCAGAAGTGGGTAGTGTAATCCAGCAGTGGGTAGTGTAATCCAGCAGTGGGTAGTGTAATCCAGCAGTGAGCAGTGGGGAATATACGAGTAGTGTATTCCAGAAGTGGGTAGTGTAATCCAGCAGTGAGCAGTGGGGGAATGCACGAGTAGGGTATTCCAGAAGTGGGTAGTGTAATCCAGCAGTGGGTAGTGTAATCCAGCAGTGAGCAGTGGGGAATATACGAGTAGTGTTCCAGAAGTGGGTAGTGTAATCCAGCAGTGAGCAGTGGGGAATATACGAGTTGTGTATTCCGGCAGTGGGTAGTGTAATCAGCAGTGAGCAGTGGGGGAATGTACAAGTAATGTATTCCAGAAGTGGGTAGTGTAATCCAGCAGTGAGCAGTGGGAATGTACTAGTAGTGTATTCCAGAAGTGGGTAGTGTAATCCAGCAGTGAGCAGTGGGAATATATGAGTAGTGTATTCCAGAAGTGGGTAGTGTAATCCAGCAGTGAGCAGTGGGGAATATACGAGTAGTGTATTCAGAAGTGGGTAGTGTAATCCAGCAGTGAGCAGTGGGGAATGTACGAGTAGTGTATTCCAGAAGTGGGTAGTGTAATCCAGCAGTGGTAGTGTAAAGCAGTGAGCAGTGGGGAATATACGAGTAGTGTATTCCAGAAGTGGGTAGTGTAATCCAGCAGTGAGCAGTGGGGAATATACGAGTAGTGTATTCCGGCAGTGGGTAGTGTAATCCAGCAGTGAGCGTGGGGGAATGTACGAGTAGTGTATTCCAGAAGTGGGTAGTGTAATCCAGCAGTGGGTAGTGTAATCCAGCAGTGAGCAGTGGGGAATATACGAGTAGTGTATTCCAGAAGTGGGTAGTGTAATCCAGCAGTGAGCAGTGGGGAATATACGAGTAGTGTATTCCGGCAGTGGGTAGTGTAATCCAGCAGTGAGCAGTGGGGGAATATACGAGTAGTGTATTCCAGAGGTTGGTAGTGTAATCCAGCAGTGAGCAGTGGGAGGATATACTAGTAGTGTATTCCAGAAGTGGGTAGTGTAATCCAGCAGTGGGGGAATATACGAGTAGTGTATTCCAGAAGTGGGTAGTGTAATCCAGCAGTGCGCAGTGGGGGAATATACGAGTAGTGTATTACACAAGTGGGTAGTGTAATCCAGCAGTGGGTAGTGTAATCCAGCAGTGGGTAGTGTAATCCAGCAGTGGGTAGTGTAATCCAGCAGTGAGCAGTGGGGAATATACGAGTAGTGTATTCCAGAAGTGGGTAGTGTAATCCAGCAGTGAGCAGTGGGGGAATGCACGAGTAGGGTATTCCAGAAGTGGGTAGTGTAATCCAGCAGTGGGTAGTGTAATCCAGCAGTGAGCAGTGGGGAATATACGAGTAGTGTTCCAGAAGTGGGTAGTGTAATCCAGCAGTGAGCAGTGGGGAATATACGAGTTGTGTATTCCGGCAGTGGGTAGTGTAATCCAGCAGTGAGCAGTGGGGGAATGTACAAGTAATGTATTCCAGAAGTGGGTAGTGTAATCCAGCAGTGAGCAGTGGGGAATGTACCAGTAGTGTATTCCAGAAGTGGGTAGTGTAATCCAGCAGTGAGCAGTGGGGAATATATGAGTAGTGTATTCCAGAAGTGGGTAGTGTAATCCAACAGTGAGCAGTGGGGAATATACGAGTAGTGTATACCAGAAGTGGGTAGTGTAATCCAGCAGTGAGCAGTGGGTGAATGTACGAGAAGAGTATTCCAGAAGTGGGTAGTGTAATCCAGCAGTGAGCAGTGGGGGAATGTACGAGTAGTGTATTCCAGAAGTGGGTAGTGTAATCCAGCAGTGGGTAGTGTAATCCAGCAGTGAGCAGTGGGGAATATACGAGTAGTGTATTCCAGAAGTGGGTAGTGTAATCCAGCAGTGAGCAGTGGGGAATCTACGAGTAGTGTATTCCAGAAGTGGGTAGTGGGGAATGTACGAGTAGTGTATTCCAGAAGTGCGTAGTGTAATCCAGCAGTGAGCAGTGGGGAATGTACGAATAGTGTATTCCAGAAGTGGGTAGTGTAATCCAGCAGTGGGTAGTGTAATCCAGCAGTGAGCAGTGGGGAATATACGAGTAGTGTATTCCAGAAGTGGGTAGTGTAATCCAGCAGTGAGCAGTGGGGAATATACGAGTAGTGTATTCCAGAAATGGGTAGTGTAATCCAGCAGTGAGCAGTGAGGGAATATACGAGTAGTGTATTCCAGAAGTGGGTAGTGTAATCCAGCAGTGGGGGAATATACAAGTAGTGTATTCCAGAAGTGGGTAGTGTAATCCAGCAGTGGGGGAATATACGAGTAGTGTATTCCAGAAGTGGGTAGTGTAATCCAGCAGTGGGGGAATATACGAGTAGTGTATTCCAGAAGTGGGTAGTGTAATCCAGCAGTGAGCAGTGGGGAATGTACGAGTAGTGTATTCCAGAAGTGGGGGAATGTACGAGTAGTGTATTCCAGAAGTGGGTAGTGTAATCCAGCAGTGAGCAGTGGGGAATATACGAGTAGTGTATTCCAGAAGTGGGTAGTGTAATCCAGCAGTGAGCAGTGGGGAATATACGAGTAGTGTATTCCGGCAGTGGGTAGTGTAATCCAGCAGTGAGCAGTGGGGGAATGTACGAGTAGTGTATTCCAGAAGTGGATAGTGTAATCCAGCAGTGAGCAGTGGGGAATATACGAGTAGTGTATTCCAGAGGTGGGTAGTGTAATCCAGCAGTGAGCAGTGGGGGGATATACGAGTAGTGTATTCCAGAAGTGGTTAGTGTAATCCAGCAGTGAGCAGCGGGGGGATATACGAGTAGTGTATTCCAGAAGTGGGTAGTGTAATCCAGCAGTGAGCAGTGGGGGAATGTACGAGTAGTGTATTCCAGAAGTGGGTAGTGTAATCCAGCAGTGGGTAGTGTAATCCAGCAGTGAGCAGTGGGGAATATACGAGTAGTGTATTCCAGAAGTGGGTAGTGTAATCCAGCAGTGAGCAGTGGGGAATATACGAGTAGTGTATTCCAGAAGTGGGTAGTGTAATCCAGCAGTGAGCAGTGGGGGAATGTACGAGTAGTGTATTCCAGAAGTGGATAGTGTAATCCAGCAGTGAGCAGTGGGGAATATACGATTAGTGTATTCCAGAGGTGGGTAGTGTAATCCAGCAGTGAGCAGTGGGGGGATATACGAGTAGTGTATTCCAGAAGTGGTTAGTGTAATCCAGCAGTGAGCAGTGGGGGATATACGAGTAGTGTATTCCAGAAGTGGGTAGTGTAATCCAGCAGTGAGCAGTGGGGAAATGTACGAGTAGTGTATTCCAGAAGTGGATAGTGTAATCCAGCAGTGAGCAGTGGGGAATATACGATTAGTGTATTCCAGAGGTGGGTAGTGTAATCCAGCAGTGAGCAGTGGGGGGATATACGAGTAGTGTATTCCAGAAGTGGTTAGTGTAATCCAGCAGTGAGCAGTGGGGGGATATACGAGTAGTGTATTCCAGAAGTGGGTAGTGTAATCCAGCAGTGAGCAGTGGGGGAATGTACGAGTAGTGTATTCCAGAAGTGGGTAGTGTAATCCAGCAGTGAGCAGTGGGTGAATGTACGAGTAGTGTATTCCAGAAGTGGGTAGTGTAATCCAGCAGTGAGCAGTGGGGGAATGTACGAGTAGTGTATTCCAGAAGTGGGTAGTGTAATCCAGCAGTGGGTAGTGTAATCCAGCAGTGAGCAGTGGGGAATATACGAGTAGTGTATTCCAGAAGTGGGTAGTGTAATCCAGCAGTGAGCAGTGGGGAATCTACGAGTAGTGTATTCCAGAAGTGGGTAGTGGGGAATGTACGAGTAGTGTATTCCAGAAGTGCGTAGTGTAATCCAGCAGTGAGCAGTGGGGAATGTACGAATAGTGTATTCCAGAAGTGGGTAGTGTAATCCAGCAGTGGGTAGTGTAATCCAGCAGTGAGCAGTGGGGAATATACGAGTAGTGTATTCCAGAAGTGGGTAGTGTAATCCAGCAGTGAGCAGTGGGGAATATACGAGTAGTGTATTCCAGAAATGGGTAGTGTAATCCAGCAGTGAGCAGTGAGGGAATATACGAGTAGTGTATTCCAGAAGTGGGTAGTGTAATCCAGCAGTGGGGGAATATACAAGTAATGTATTCCAGAAGTGGGTAGTGTAATCCAGCAGTGGGGGAATATACGAGTAGTGTATTCCAGAAGTGGGTAGTGTAATCCAGCAGTGGGGGAATATACGAGTAGTGTATTCCAGAAGTGGGTAGTGTAATCCAGCAGTGAGCAGTGGGGAATGTACGAGTAGTGTATTCCAGAAGTGGGGGAATGTACGAGTAGTGTATTCCAGAAGTGGGTAGTGTAATCCAGCAGTGAGCAGTGGGGAATATACGAGTAGTGTATTCCAGAAGTGGGTAGTGTAATCCAGCAGTGAGCAGTGGGGAATATACGAGTAGTGTATTCCGGCAGTGGGTAGTGTAATCCAGCAGTGAGCAGTGGGGGAATGTACGAGTAGTGTATTCCAGAAGTGGATAGTGTAATCCAGCAGTGAGCAGTGGGGAATATACGAGTAGTGTATTCCAGAGGTGGGTAGTGTAATCCAGCAGTGAGCAGTGGGGGGATATACGAGTAGTGTATTCCAGAAGTGGTTAGTGTAATCCAGCAGTGAGCAGTGGGGGGATATACGAGTAGTGTATTCCAGAAGTGGGTAGTGTAATCCAGCAGTGAGCAGTGGGGGAATGTACGAGTAGTGTATTCCAGAAGTGGGTAGTGTAATCCAGCAGTGGGTAGTGTAATCCAGCAGTGAGCAGTGGGGAATATACGAGTAGTGTATTCCAGAAGTGGGTAGTGTAATCCAGCAGTGAGCAGTGGGGAATATACGAGTAGTGTAATCCAGAAGTGGGTAGTGTAATCCAGCAGTGAGCAGTGGGGAATATACGAGTAGTGTATTCCGGCAGTGGGTAGTGTAATCCAGCAGTGAGCAGTGGGGAATATACGATTAGTGTATTCCAGAGGTGGGTAGTGTAATCCAGCAGTGAGCAGTGGGGGGATATACGAGTAGTGTATTCCAGAAGTGGGTAGTGTAATCCAGCAGTGAGCAGTGGGGGAATGTACGGGTAGTGTATTCCAGAAGTGGGTAGTGTAATCCAGCAGTGGGTAGTGTAATCCAGCAGTGAGCAGTGGGGAATATACGAGTAGTGTATTCCAGAGGTGGGTAGTGTAATCCAGCAGTGAGCAGTGGGAGGATATACTAGTAGTGTATTCCAGAAGTGGGTAGTGTAATCCAGCAGTGAGCAGTGGGGGATATACGAGTAGTGTATTCCAGAAGTGGGTAGTGTAATCCAGCAGTGGGGGAATATACGAGTAGTGTATTCCAGAAGTGGGTAGTGTAATCCAGCAGTGCGCAGTGGGGGAATATACGAGTAGTGTATTCCAGAAGTGGGTAGTGTAATCCAGCAGTGGGTAGTGTAATCCAGCAGTGGGTAGTGTAATCCAGCAGTGGGTAGTGTAGTCCAGCAGTGGGTAGTGTAATCCAGCAGTGAGCAGTGGGGAATATACGAGTAGTGTATTCCAGAAGTGGGTAGTGTAATCCAGCAGTGGGTAGTGTAATCCAGAAGTGGGTAGTGTAATCCAGCAGTGAGCAGTGGGGAATATACGAGTAGTGTATTCCGGCAGTGGGTAGTGTAATCCAGCAGTGAGCAGTGGGGGAATGTACGAGTAGTGTATTCCAGAAGTGGATAGTGTAATCCAGCAGTGAGCAGTGGGGAATATACGATTAGTGTATTCCAGAGGTGGGTAGTGTAATCCAGCAGTGAGCAGTGGGGGGATATACGAGTAGTGTATTCCAGAAGTGGTTAGTGTAATCCAGCAGTGAGCAGTGGGGGATATACGAGTAGTGTATTCCAGAAGTGGGTAGTGTAATCCAGCAGTGAGCAGTGGGGAAATGTACGAGTAGTGTATTCCAGAAGTGGATAGTGTAATCCAGCAGTGAGCAGTGGGGAATATACGATTAGTGTATTCCAGAGGTGGGTAGTGTAATCCAGCAGTGAGCAGTGGGGGGATATACGAGTAGTGTATTCCAGAAGTGGTTAGTGTAATCCAGCAGTGAGCAGTGGGGGGATATACGAGTAGTGTATTCCAGAAGTGGGTAGTGTAATCCAGCAGTGAGCAGTGGGGGAATGTACGAGTAGTGTATTCCAGAAGTGGGTAGTGTAATCCAGCAGTGAGCAGTGGGGAATGTACGAGTAGTGTATTCCAGAAGTGGGTAGTGTAATCCAGCAGTGAGCAGTGGGGGAATGTACGAGTAGTGTATTCCAGAAGTGGGTAGTGTAATCCAGCAGTGGGTAGTGTAATCCAGCAGTGAGCAGTGGGGAATATACGAGTAGTGTATTCCAGAAGTGGGTAGTGTAATCCAGCAGTGAGCAGTGGGGAATCTACGAGTAGTGTATTCCAGAAGTGGGTAGTGGGGAATGTACGAGTAGTGTATTCCAGAAGTGCGTAGTGTAATCCAGCAGTGAGCAGTGGGGAATGTACGAATAGTGTATTCCAGAAGTGGGTAGTGTAATCCAGCAGTGGGTAGTGTAATCCAGCAGTGAGCAGTGGGGAATATACGAGTAGTGTATTCCAGAAGTGGGTAGTGTAATCCAGCAGTGAGCAGTGGGGAATATACGAGTAGTGTATTCCAGAAATGGGTAGTGTAATCCAGCAGTGAGCAGTGAGGGAATATACGAGTAGTATATTCCAGAAGTGGGTAGTGTAATCCAGCAGTGGGGGAATATACAAGTAATGTATTCCAGAAGTGGGTAGTGTAATCCAGCAGTGGGGGAATATACGAGTAGTGTATTCCAGAAGTGGGTAGTGTAATCCAGCAGTGGGGGAATATACGAGTAGTGTATTCCAGAAGTGGGTAGTGTAATCCAGCAGTGAGCAGTGGGGAATGTACGAGTAGTGTATTCCAGAAGTGGGGGAATGTACGAGTAGTGTATTCCAGAAGTGGGTAGTGTAATCCAGCAGTGAGCAGTGGGGAATATACGAGTAGTGTATTCCAGAAGTGGGTAGTGTAATCCAGCAGTGAGCAGTGGGGAATATACGAGTAGTGTATTCCGGCAGTGGGTAGTGTAATCCAGCAGTGAGCAGTGGGGGAATGTACGAGTAGTGTATTCCAGAAGTGGATAGTGTAATCCAGCAGTGAGCAGTGGGGAATATACGAGTAGTGTATTCCAGAGGTGGGTAGTGTAATCCAGCAGTGAGCAGTGGGGGGATATACGAGTAGTGTATTCCAGAAGTGGTTAGTGTAATCCAGCAGTGAGCAGTGGGGGGATATACGAGTAGTGTATTCCAGAAGTGGGTAGTGTAATCCAGCAGTGAGCAGTGGGGGAATGTACGAGTAGTGTATTCCAGAAGTGGGTAGTGTAATCCAGCAGTGGGTAGTGTAATCCAGCAGTGAGCAGTGGGGAATATACGAGTAGTGTATTCCAGAAGTGGGTAGTGTAATCCAGCAGTGAGCAGTGGGGAATATACGAGTAGTGTAATCCAGAAGTGGGTAGTGTAATCCAGCAGTGAGCAGTGGGGAATATACGAGTAGTGTATTCCGGCAGTGGGTAGTGTAATCCAGCAGTGAGCAGTGGGGAATATACGATTAGTGTATTCCAGAGGTGGGTAGTGTAATCCAGCAGTGAGCAGTGGGGGGATATACGAGTAGTGTATTCCAGAAGTGGGTAGTGTAATCCAGCAGTGAGCAGTGGGGGAATGTACGGGTAGTGTATTCCAGAAGTGGGTAGTGTAATCCAGCAGTGGGTAGTGTAATCCAGCAGTGAGCAGTGGGGAATATACGAGTAGTGTATTCCAGAGGTGGGTAGTGTAATCCAGCAGTGAGCAGTGGGAGGATATACTAGTAGTGTATTCCAGAAGTGGGTAGTGTAATCCAGCAGTGAGCAGTGGGGGATATACGAGTAGTGTATTCCAGAAGTGGGTAGTGTAATCCAGCAGTGGGGGAATATACGAGTAGTGTATTCCAGAAGTGGGTAGTGTAATCCAGCAGTGCGCAGTGGGGGAATATACGAGTAGTGTATTCCAGAAGTGGGTAGTGTAATCCAGCAGTGGGTAGTGTAATCCAGCAGTGGGTAGTGTAATCCAGCAGTGGGTAGTGTAGTCCAGCAGTGGGTAGTGTAATCCAGCAGTGAGCAGTGGGGAATATACGAGTAGTGTATTCCAGAAGTGGGTAGTGTAATCCAGCAGTGGGTAGTGTAATCCAGCAGTGGGTAGTGTAATCCAGCAGTGAGCAGTGGGGAATATACGAGTAGTGTATTCCAGAAGTGGGTAGTGTAATCCAGCAGTGAGCAGTGGGGGAATGCACGAGATGGGTATTCCAGAAGTGGGTAGTGTAATCCAGCAGTGGGTAGTGTAATCCAGCAGTGAGCAGTGGGGAATATACGAGTAGTGTTCCAGAAGTGGGTAGTGTAATCCAGCAGTGAGCAGTGGGGAATATACGAGTTGTGTATTCTGGCAGTGGGTAGTGTAATCCAGCAGTGAGCAGTGGGGGAATGTACAAGTAATGTATTCCAGAAGTGGGTAGTGTAATCCAGCAGTGAGCAGTGGGGAATGTACTAGTAGTGTATTCCAGAAGTGGGTAGTGTAATCCAGCAGTGAGCAGTGGGGAATATATGAGTAGTGTATTCCAGAAGTGGGTAGTGTAATCCAACAGTGAGCAGTGGGGAATGTACGAGTAGTGTATTCCAGCAGTGAGCAGTGGGGAATATACGAGTTGTGTATTCCAGAAGTGGGTAGTGTAATCCAGCAGTGGGGGAATATACGAGTAGTGTATTCCAGAAGTGGGTAGTGTAATCCAGCAGTGAGCAGTGGAGAATGTACGAGTAGTGTATTCCAGAAGTGGGTAGTGTAATCCAGCAGTGGGTAGTGGGGGGATATACGAGTAGTGTATTCCAGAAGTGGGTAGTGTAATCCAGCAGTGAGCAGTGGGGGGGGATATACGAGTAGTATATTCCAGAAGTGGGTAGTGTAATCCAGCAGTGGGGGAATATACGAGTAGTGTATTCCAGAAGTGGGTAGTGTAATCCAGCAGTGAGCAGGGGGGAATATACGAGTAGTGTATTCCAGAAGTGGGTAGTGTAATCCAGCAGTGAGCAGTGGGGAATATACGAGTAGTGTATACCAGAAGTGGGTAGTGTAATCCAGCAGTGAGCAGTGGGTGAATGTACGAGTAGTGTATTCCAGAAGTGGGTAGTGTAATCCAGCAGTGAGCAGTGGGGGAATGTACGAGTAGTGTATTCCAGAAGTGGGTAGTGTAATCCAGCAGTGAGCAGTGGGGGAATGTACGAGTAGTGTATTCCAGAAGTGGGTAGTGTAATCCAGCAGTGAGCAGTGGGGGAATGTACGAGTAGTGTATTCCAGAAGTGGGTAGTGTAATCCAGCAGTGAGCAGTGGGGGAATGTACGAGTAGTGTATTCCAGAAGTGGGTAGTGTAATCCAGCAGTGAGCAGTGGGGGAATGTACGAGTAGTGAATTCCAGAAGTGGGTAGTGTAATCCAGCAGTGAGCAGTGGGGAATGTACGAGTAGTGTATTCCAGAAGTGGGTAGTGTAATCCAGCAGTGAGCAGTGGGGAATATACGAGTAGTGTATTCCAGAAGTAGGTATTGTAATCCAGCAGTGAGCAGTGGGGAATGTACGAGTAGTGTATTCCAGAAGTGGGTAGTGTAATCCAGCAGTGAGCAGTGGGGAATATACGAGTAGTGTATTCCAGAAGTAGGTAGTGTAATCCAGCAGTGAGTGGCGTATTCTAGTAGTGGGTGATGTGCAAATGCCAAATTTCGGGGGGGAAATAAAAATAATAAAAACCTTTTTTAATTATTTTCCATACTTGCTTTTCTGGCAGTGTACTGCTGTACTGCTAGCAGTTAGCAGTGAGTAGTGTAATCCAGCAGTGAGTTATGTATTCTAGTAGTGAATGATGTGTATATGCCAAATGTCGAAAAATAAAAAAATATTTATTTTCCCCCGTACTTGCTTTTCCTGCAAATGAGCAGTGGGGAATGTACGAGTAGTGTATTCCAGAAGTGGGTAGTGTAATCCAGCAGTAAGTGGCGTAATCTAGTAGTGGATGATGTGCAAATGCCAAAGTTCGGGAAGCTTATGATTAATATGTAGCATATTAGTATATCCATACCCACATAATAATTGCAAATATTTGTTATTTTACTTTTGTCGCCAAAATTAGAAAGTTTTGGCCGAAATGGAAAATAGGCATTTATTAAAAAAATAAATAAATAAACGAAGACATTAAAATATCAATTTTATTTCATATTTTGGTTAATAATACATCGTACTAGTGATGTACCAAGTATGGACACATTCTATTATTGTAAACCTTTTTTTACAAAACTGTAGAGAACGCCTTTAAAATTAGTTCTCGTCAATGGATTCATGTACTTCAATATGATAAATACGACATATGTCTTTATTAAAAATAATGTTTTATAACAAAACACAATGTTAACGAAGTCGATGTAGTCCGACTAAGTCGGTAGATTGCTTGCAATAACGATCTGATCTAATGCACACTTCGATATATATCCATTTTAAAGACTGGATGGATTTTGACGATACTGGATATATAGAACAGAACATATTGTTTATTAGACAAAGCTCAGCAGGATAAGAATGCATTCTGTGTTACGGGTAACTCAACCCTTTAGTTCTATTTAAGCCTCACTGTGATATTTGATACAAGACTGATTTATGGTCCTAGAGTCTGCAGAGAAGAGACGAAGTGGAACATCTATGTCCCTTAGCCACATTTCTAGTTTTGATATAACTACTATAATCGACTATTTTGTTTGTCAGAGAAATAATGTTGTATGTGTTTTATCATGGAATATGTTTCTAGTATTATATTTGTAAGTGACTTATAGGCCCATTGGGCCGGGTGTATTTAATTGTATAATGTATATGTAAATATTGTCTGATATGTACACATGTCACTATAATTAACAAATTACTTACTTACTTACTTATACAATTTGCATGCAATGAAAAAAATAAAAGTTATATATAGAGGGTTGGTCGAGGAAATAGCCACGCCAATTGAGTTTTATTGTAAAAATTATGCATGTTTATAATGTAAGAATCATTAAAGATGGGCATATACCTTCAGTGGAACATAGGAACTATCATATTACCCTTTCACTGTGTGGAATCAAGCATTTCTTACATGCTCTTCACAAATCCATTAACCAACATGGTCACACATTTTTGGAATTTTCAAACGATTCGAGATTATGTGTCCTAAATGGTAGATTCAATGTACCAGACGATGATTATAACTCTGTCTCACGGTGTGTATGTGTGTGCGTGTGTGTGCGCGTGCGTGTGTTACGTTTATTATCGTCGCTACCGGTTGCCCATATGAGCGACGCCTCCTGAAGAGATTAGTCATTTTAGATTTTTGGAGGATAGTGCAATGATACAGACAGCGACCCATTCCAGAGTCTCCTCTGGTTCTTTTACGTGCACATGTAAAGCAATTATCTTATCTTATTATCTTATCTTACTATGATAAATTAACATCACAGTTATCGTTTGAATCTTAGACTGGAAAAAAGAATTACCATTATAATATGATGTCAGTGAACCCGACACAAAATACAGAATAGTGAACAATAGCAATGTAAAGTGCGGACCTAATTTTACTTAAGAACAGACTAGACCAAATTTCATAAAATATTAATGGTGGAGGCATTTCATGCTTACGGCTGGAAAACAACATGTGTAGACGTATTTATATGTTCTATATCGATCTAGGGGGTTTGCCCGACTGTATTGTCAACGATTAACCCTTACGCGTGACAAATCCAAAATGGCCGCCACCGAAAAGTGATAAATTCATTTATGGTCATAACTTTGGTACCAAACACGGTAAGAACATAAATGAAACATCATTTTGTGTGTTTTCTGGTACAAAGAATCCATTGAGATAATTAGTTAACCCTAAATATGCCAAGAAATCAATATGGCTGCCATAAGGCAAATTTGATCAATGATTACGTGCGATTCATAGAATCGTTTATATAGATTAGCGATTTAACTTCATCATAAATGACATGATTCTTATTTGGGATATATTAATTGTCAAGGATACAGTTGCATTTTATTTTGTCACTATAATCAACTTTGTACAGGAATGCAAATTAGCTTACCCGCAGTGTAGCTGAGTTCATGTGCCATCAGGTAGAATGTTCGGACATTCATCGCCATGCTTGTGACATTTACATTTATATGGCAATGTCATTTTTTCTGCAACTGTAGAGCCTACTCAGGCATCCCTTTGTACATCCACATGACATGATGTCTGAGCATGCTTTTGGAATGGGCGGTAGAGAGAGAGAGGGGTCAACCCATATCTGTTACAGTGGGAAGAACTGGAGAAGAAGACACGTGGGATTGTACACTGACAATTGCTCTATCAGTTTCCTCAATCGTCCTCAAGCATTCACAGGTCTAGTTTCGGGTCTGACGACTAGGGCTGTAATCGATCAGACAGTTCGACAGTAACAATGTCGTGTTATCTTCGAGTGCAGTGTATTTGGACTAATCGGATTGCAGCGGAACTGACCCACTTTCGATATGACGTCGCACTCATCTTTTTCCTTTCTTGCGCTTTGTCCTTGTTTCTGCTTTGTTCGACTCCGGTATGTAACGATCAAACGTAACATCAATTCTCTGAAAGGTGGTTCCTATTTCTAACAGTTGACGAGGCCTATATCCGAAGTTGATGGAACTGAAATGGTTTGTTGACCAATACAATGATATCCTAATACCCTGCTTTGGAGGACTGCATATATAAATGATACTTTT
Organism: Archivesica marissinica; assembly: GCA_014843695.1. Lineage (NCBI taxonomy): Eukaryota > Metazoa > Mollusca > Bivalvia > Venerida > Vesicomyidae > Archivesica > Archivesica marissinica. Next base: position 4,948,474 of record CM026392.1, read on the forward strand.
ATGGCGTTCTTGGCCGCCATATGGTCGAGTCTGACCTGTGCATGTTGTGCGTAGAATGTGATGTATTGGATGCCAACGCTATTCGACAAAGGCTATGCTCATGAAATGCGAACACAAAACTCAATTTGAAGGCATTGTAGTGGGGGGGGGGGATGATTTCCCGTTGATTTTAAATGTTAATTTTTGGTGATCATAATGAATGGTTTTCAAGTTGTGAAAAAAACATGTCGCCATTTTTTCCTGCGAGCATTGTAGTTTTGGTGGCCATTTTACAAAATGGCCGCCATGTAAATTTACAATGTCTCATATCTCAGCTAATACTAGAGCTAAATATTAAAATTTGGTGTCCATACCCATGTTTGCAGGGTCAAGGATTCCAAATATCACACAATATTTAGGAATTTCAATATGGTTGCCGTTTATATGATATGGTCGCTATGCAAAGTTAATAAATCTCAATTAAATTGTGATGTCTGTATGATTCTTTCAAAGTCAAGGAATCCAAATACATTTTAAATGAAAGTTAATGGCAAATTATTAAAGTTATGTAATAACCAAACATTATCAATGTGCTCAAGCAATAATAGGACGAATATTGGTATGAATCTACATATTTCAGTGTTCATTACTCATTAGATTAAAGGATCATCATCATCGTCGTCGTCGTCGTCGTCGTCGGTGCCCATGGGATGTTCCTCACTCACATTACTACATACGTCTTCATCTGCCCCACACATACACATCGCAGTTGAGATGCTGTGCTCTACACGAACAGTTGGCAGTTATTCTTCTTGCAGCCACATTTGACCAAATGTGTAATGGATGCTGGAGCTGGAGGATCCATTGTTTTGATGGGAACTAGTCGATCCCTCTGTCTCCCATCCATATCCAGTTGCTGGCAGTAACTGTGGATTAGGCACGTGAGCTTAATGTCATATCATGGCCTGAAAATGTGCACGACCAATAGCTTCATGCAAAGCTCCTCGTGTTGATGTGGCAGTTTCTGAGCTTCCAGTTGCTTTTTGGAGAATAGTCTCCATCTAAGATCACCTACATCTGTCACAGCAGTACGAGGCTCATACAGTTCTCATACAAATACCTCAATAGCATATTCGGTGTCGACTGTTAGCATGTTAGAGGTTCCCAGGGTAGCAAACGCGGATACTACCTCAACAGGGCACCTGCTTAGTATTTGCCAACATGTTAGATTTCCTTTCCCGGAAAACCGTCCAGTCTGGTCAACTCAAGAAAATGCATGGAAGCCAGGTAAGGCTGCAGTCTCTGCATCGCCAAGTGCATGCACTATTGGTTTCAGTGAGATTTTCCGCACCGGGTTTTTACCTGTGATGAAGTATGTTTTTTCGCACAGTTGGTGATAAATACATCTGTGTCGGGGGACTGAATGTACAGTTCTGTAGCTCCTCGTCGAACAGCATCCACGCTATGCAGATTATCTTTGTGTCGGCCTCTATGGGAGCTACATAGGTGTTTAGCATTCATGCAATTCGAGAGGACCTTTTGCCCTGAAGTGAAGTGACAAAGAAAACTTTTGACGATCCCTCATAATTGAAGAGCTTTGCTTGCAAGGTAAACTGTCAATTCATCTTTGGTGGCCGTACTTGCCAGGAACTGTTTTGCTGATAACTTCCCTACTGGTGTATTATCTTCAACATGATACACTGTGACTGGTCTCGTACCCTGGTGTCTCTCTCATGTGGGAAGATCATAACGGTCAACCCATCTATGATAGTTGCCTTCTTGGGTGGCACCAGAACATCAGTGATGTCTTCAGGTTGTTCGACATCTTCAGCTGAACTTTCTGACTGCTGACCCTGGTTAGTTACCTCCTGGTTGGGTAGCGTTTCCAGTATGGTCATGAGGCTGCTTTTGTCTATGGCTAGTAACCTAGTGACCTATCTATTGCAAATAGGGTTCTTGGAAGGGATATAAACTCATGCTGGCCAATGGCTTCCTATAGGTTGACTTCTGGTCGTGAGCGGGCCACAATAAGCATGCGGGCAAATAGTGACCTGTCATCCTTCATTTCCACCACTTTATCTGCCAGCTTGTGCTTCATTGCTTTTCCGTGTCTCAAGTTGAACCATCGCCATTCTAGCCCACAAATTGACCTCATTTTGTTGATACGCTCTTCAAGAAATGTGACGTATTTTACCTGGCCAATTTCATCTCGGCTGCAAACATCTTCCTGTACTTGATTTGGCATTACTACTTTTGTTTTCATAGAATTCATAGAGGACTGAATCGCATTCTTCAGTTTCAGTATGTTTTCCTCTTGTCTAGTACAGACAGCATTTGACAGTTCATGGTGATCTTTGCGTGAGCTTGTTTGCGAGCCATCCATTTCATGCGCTTCTGCAGCAAGTCTACTCAGTTCTGGTGCTGTAAGGAAGAATCTTTCACGGGCACTGGCATTCTGTGTAATCCCTACCAGAGCTCCTGTGAATTTCATGATGCGATTTATGTGCTCTAGGGCATGATCCACTCCAACTGCACAAAATGGGATCTTGTTTTTGTGAACTGTGAAGTATCCATCCATGAACTCTTTATGTATGTCTGGATCGGTGGTCTCAAGAGCTGTCATTTCTGCAAGGTAGACTGGAACAAGCCTCGCTTTGCACAGCTCATCAAGGGAAGATAGTGAAGCTGCCAGAGCCCATCACGTGTGGCACGAATGAATATGACCAACACCATCTGCATATAGCGTCGCGCATCAACTGTTTCATGATCTCCAAAATGTTATTGGACTCTAGGGTACTTAGCATGTTTTGTTGATCCCTTATCATATCCTGCTGGATGCGTTGTGCTCAACTCCTGTCAATCAGTTGTGCTGAATTTGTACATGGGCCACGTAGATTAGTGTTCTCTGAGAACAGTTCTTCCACATATAGGTCAAACAGGGCTTGGACTGTAGTCATATGTGCTTCTAGAGCCCTCTTCATGTGCTTGGCTTCAAGGATCTGTCTTGTCGTGGTGGGTCCATATATATCGGCCTCAAATCAGGCGTCTTCAAGCCCACTATCTTCTGTGGCATTGCCAACAGCCCTCAATGCAGCCATCACTTGTATGCATCTCGCCCAACCACAGCACACATTTGCCCTTGCAATCATCCCTGCTCATCTCGAGCTGTTTAGCACGTTCATATAAGGCCATGTCGAGAGTGATCACTGTTTTGTTGTTAGGACGCATTACCGTGTAGTTAATCTGCTGTGTCTGTTTTAAGACTTAATGAGAGTTTGCCATTCATGGGCTGGTGATGCTATGATATGCATAGCATTTACTTCTGTAAGAGGCTTTGTTGACGCCAAGAGTGAGTTGTAGGCGTCCATGTAGGGATATTGTGATGTATAGTCTTAGTACTTGACGGTGTTCCCATGTCTGCTGGTTCTGTGTCTGCTGGGACACTGGATTCAGCATCATGGGGTATCTCGGAAGATAGCTGGTGAGCTGGTAAGTCAATGACTACATCCTGCATATCCTTAGCTTTTGTGGTACGCATACTAGTGCGTGAAAGTAGCCATGCTGTGTCCTGTGTAGAATATGGTTTGACGACATGAGATATGGTATTGGGTACGAAGGTAGGAAATGTTGTTTAGGATAAATTCTGGAGTAGTAAGACTTTTAAGAGATCGATCTCTGTATTTGGTCCCGTTTAGTCTCAACTGGATTATTTGGCCCTGAATACATGGGCATCAACAACATTTAATTGGTAGCACTATTATTAGCCGAGATATGAGATTTTTTAAACTTTGTGTAACGATCATATCATAAAAACAGCAGCCATATTGAAATTCTTAATGTCTAACACAAGGTATTTTAAATATTTTGTGATATTTTGATTCTTTGACCCTGAAAACATGAGTATAGACACCAACATTAAATGTTTAGATCTATTATTATCAGATATATGAGGTATTGTAAATTTACATGGCGGCCATTTTAAAGCCAAAGCTACAATAATCACAGAACAAAATGGCAACATGTTTTTTTCATGGCCCAATAATCATTAGCATGCACTTATTATAGTCGCCCAAAAATTAACATTAAAAAACAACGAGCGCCCTAAAACCTATCATTGGCCCCCCCCCCCCTACTATTGTGGCAATAATTACTCACACACATGAATGCACACCTGGACTATGTGGATGTTGAGCGGAATAGGGCAGAACTGGATTCCCTTGGGCCATCGTTAAGATACTGAAGCTATATCACAGATGGTAGTCGCCCTGACATCAGAGCGGTTCCCCAAGCCCACCCTTAATTTAGTCAAACTGCTAAAAGAAGAAGACATGAACGCAGAATTCGGGTGGGATTACATGGTGATGGTCAGCGTCTTACTCTACTTCACAAGGGCACAGGATTATGAGAACTACCACCTGTATGATTCCATTCTTCTTCAGGCATGACATGTAAACTATGCATAATGGGGTACAGTATGCATGTCTGAGAGGGCCACGCTCCCGCAAGACATCCTACATGAGTTCCAGTAGGGAATTATTGTGGTCAAGCATGCAAATCGACGATGCAATCAAGTTTCTCCATACAAGAGTTGAATGCCACTGGACATAAGAGCGGGGGCTTAGTCGACATCACCAAGGTAGTTTCTTCACTTACCCGATGGGCTCTGTCTGATAACCGCAGTACCCTGATAGCATCACACACTAGACAACTGTTCCACGTACACATAGAAGATGATGAAGGCGTCTACTATTACAACCACACAGAATGTACCAAAGGAAGGAGGATGAAAGCGTCTACTATTACAACCACACAGAATGTACCAAAGGAAGGAGGATGAAAGCGTCTACTATTACAACCACACAGAATGTACCAAAGGAAGGAGGATGAAAGCGTCTACTATTACAGCCACACAGAATGTACCAAAGGAAGGAGGATGAAAGCGTCTACTATTACAACCACACAGAATGTACCAAAGGAAGGAGGATGAAGGCGTCTACTATTACAACCACACAGAATGTACCAAAGGAAGGAGGATGAAGGCGTCTACTATTACAACCACACAGAATGTACCAAAGGAAGGAGGATGAAAAGCTGATGGAGATGAAGCAAGAATGGCGACCATGTCTGAAGCAGCATGGAGTGTTCCATAACAAAGTCGATACACTACACAACATGATCAACAAGGATATGGTCACTGTCTCTATCCAGGAGGCATTATTTGGAGCAGAATGCCTTGCTAAAAAGCAGCTTAATGATTTTGTTGAGAAAAGTATATGTCTGGCTCCAGGTAATGACCAACATGCCGATCTCAAAACTCCCATTTACAAGAATAAAGTGTTGACATTTGTTTCACTGTACACGGCTTATATGGCAGGACGTGAAGTCAACTTAGACAACCCCCCCCGGCATGAGTTTATGTCTGTTCCGCTGTCCCTCGCCACAACCAATGTACCCTACATTCAACAAGTCTCTGTTAGCCGACATATTGACCAAGGACCAACTAGTTCACTTGATGGACCAAGTTACTTGCTGATTTATGGTCAGACGTTCGTGATGGCTCTCATGAAACCCCAACGATAAAGGCATAGAGGATGTGTGTGTTCATTAGTGTAAGATATGAATTTCTACTAGCTGTACACGCAATCACCGGGTGAGACAGTGATTCTCAACTCTGTGGACACCGCAATAAGACGACATGGATTATCATCCAGCATCACCACAACAACTTGAGTCATCTGGGGAAGACATCACAGAAGACATCACTAAGTCCGCAGAGAAATTCACCTGTCAGCTATATGTGATACACGAAGCATACGCGTGTGTCGAGGCACAAGTTATATCCATAATATATACCATGATGTACATGATGTTCGTCGTCCGGTACCCATCGAGCAGGTAATACTAGCTTTTCATGCAATCACCGGACACCAGAAGACGGCATGGATGGCGTGTATACCACAGCAATTTGAGTCAGCTGCGCCGATTATATCCGAGCTTCCCCAGTATTACAGATCATACCCGAGCTTCCCCGGTATTACCGATCATATCCGAGCTTCCCCGGTATTACCGATCATATCCGAGCTTCCCCGGTATTACCGATCATATCCGAGCTTCCCCGGTATTACCGATCATATCCGAGCTTCCCTGGTATTACCGATCATACCCGAGCTTCCCCGGTATTACCGATCATACCCGAGCTTCCCCGGTATTACCGATCATATCCGAGCTTCCCTGGTATTACCGGCATACCCGAGCTTCCCCGGTATTACCGATCATATCCGAGCTTCCCGGTATTACCGATCATATCCGAGCTTCCCCGGTATTACCGATCATATCCGAGCTTCCCCGTATTACCGATCATATCCGAGCTTCCCTGGTATTACCGGTCATATCTGGCTTCCCCGGTATTACCGGTCATATCCGAGCTTCCCCGGTATTACCGATCATATCCGAGCTTCCCTGGTATTACCGATCATATCCGAGCTTCCCTGGTATTACCGGTCATACCCGAGCTTCCCCGGTATTACCGATCATATCCGAGCTTCCCCGGTATTACCGATCATATCCGAGCTTCCCTGGTATTACCGGTCATACCCGAGCTTCCCCGGTATTACCGATCATATCCGAGCTTCCCTGGTATTACCGATCATATCCGAGCTTCCCCGGTATTACCGATCATATCCGAGCTTCCCCGGTATTACCGATCATATCCGAGCTTCCCTGGTATTACCGGTCATATCTGGCTTCCCCGGTATTACCGATCATACCCGAGCTTCCCCGGTATTACCGATCATACCCGAGCTTCCCCGGTATTACCGATCATATCCGAGCTTCCCCGGTATTACCGATCATATCCGAGCTTCCCTGGTATTACCGATCATATCCGAGCTTCTCCAGTATTACCGATCATATCCGAGCTTCCCCGGTATTACCGGTCATACCCGAGCTTCCCCGGTATTACCGGTCATACCCGAGCTTCCCCGGTATTACCGATTATATCCGAGCTTCCCCGGTATTACCGATTATATCAGAGCTTCCCCAGTATTACCGGTCATACCCGAGCTTCCCCGGTATTACCGATCCTACCCGAGCTTCCACGGTATTACCGGTCATATCCGAGCTTCCCCGGTATTACCGATTGTATCCGACTTCCTCGGTAGGCTGTCCGATTAGCGCAGTCGTTAGAGCACTCTCTTCTCACCAATGTAACCCGGGTTCGATCCTCGGACCGGGAAGTATGTGTGATGGTACGATGATCGCGTTATCAGACAGGTGGATTTTCTCCGGGTACTCCGATTTCCTCCCACATGAATGATCACATTTACGCTTTCGTCCGCGCCAACGAGAGTGTTTAATATAACTTGCTTCGTACTCGTTGTAAAATAAATAACGTTTAAACTTTAAAGTGATTGTGACAATGGCTACAAAGTCAAAAGTTGCCTTTTTATTATCCAGTTTCATCCTCTTAGCAGATCAAAGTAGTAAGAAATTAAATGCGGGTACATTGCAATTTCGTCTTTGTGAATAGACGCATTCCGTTTTGAACACGATATTTTGTTTGGCGAGTTCGCTTCATCCTTCAGTTGCACATACAAATGTCATGGACAGATTGAAGATGCAAGTTTAAGTTGCCTGTAAGTTCAACTTTGAGGAACCAGCATAGGATGTCTATCATTCCATATACTGTAACCATAGCAATGGTGTCCTCCTATTTCGTGTGTTTACTTTTCTTTTGATTTAACATAAAACGTCAGCTGGGCATACTTCATCCAGTGTTATAGACGTAGATATAACGTTGTCACCCAGCTTTCTGGCTTTTATCAGGTCTGTCATAACTGTATATTTATATTCATCTTCAAATTGTTCAACATGATTGTGTAGTTGTGTGTGGCACTCGCACTCGGAATGAACAGTATGCTCTTCCGCGAGTTCATAGGCATGTGTGGTCTCCTTTGTGTTTTTTACGTTTATTTATCGACGCTACCGGTTGCCCATATGAGCGACGGACACCTCCTGAAGAGATTAGTCATTTTAGATTTTGGAGGATAGTGCAATGATACAGACAGAGAGTCAGAGACCCATTCCAGAGTCTCATCTGGTTCTGTGTAAAGCACCGACACGAGACCTCGGTTTAACGTCCCATCTGAAAGACTGTCAGACGGTGGATCTAACCTGCGATCCCTGGATTACCAGTCCAGCGTGTTACCACTGGGCTACATATCCGTCTCCTTTGTTGGTGCAGTCACATTATATGCATCGCCTATCAGAATTGTGTTCAGTGCGGTATCGATAAACAGGTGACAACGAACTTCTCGAGACAGTCTTATTAGTTAACCTATGACTCAGTGTTGCTAGCATGTGGTAGTTCCAATAGTTCTTGCAGTTCAGATCCAGTCACAGGATGGCTAATGCTACCAAGAAAGCTCTATGCTTGTGAAATCCACCCAGCCTCACTATGGTGCAGTTTATCAGACTATCCCACTTGCTTGACACCTGATAAGTGCCATTGCCTTCCAGTACAGTGAATGTTGTCTGTTGTCCTTTGTTTAAGTTTATTTAACGTTGCTAACATTTGAGCAACGGGCAGTTTACCGGACAACACATTTCATGTGCAGGCTCCAGCGGTTAACCAGTACTTGGTGCACCAACCTCCGTAAGAAACTGCCAACTTTTTCATATAAAGAAACACTGTCTGAGCGGGGATCGAACCCGTGACCATCAGTGATGATATGTTACAGATGTATGCAAGTCAGCAACCTTAACCACTCGTCCACGAAGGCGGACTCAGATCAAATGGGTTTTTTATTTCAGTTTATTTAAAGTCGCTACCGGTTGCCCATGTTGTGTGCCTTACGTTTATTTATCGTCGCTACCGGTTGCCTATATGAGCGACGCCTCCTGAAGAGATTAGTCATTTTAGAGAACCTGAATATGATCACGTCATATATCAAATCGAAGGTATCGATGACTCTAATGCAATGTTCATAAAAATAGTGAAATCCAATCTCTGGGATGAAATCTAGGTTACTAGGTCAGCTGTTTGGAATAGCATGTTATCGTGTACCAATAGTAGAAATGTTCCCAAGTTTGGTCTGTAGCGTATTTGGTAGAAATGTGGGCACATTCGGGTTTAAGTGCTTGATAGAAGTTCTACCCAAGTTTGGTCCGTGTCATGCTTGGTAGAAATGTGGGCACATTCGGGTTTAAGTGCTTGATAGAAGTTCTACCCAAGTTTGGTCCGTGTCATGCTTGGTAGAAATGTGGGCACATTCGGGTTTAAGTGCTTGATAGAAGTTCTTCCCAAGTTTGGTCCGTGTCATGCTTGGTAGAAATGTGGGCACATTCGGGTTTAAGTGCTTGATAGAAGTTCTTCCCAAGTTTGGTCCGTGTCATGCTTGGTAGAAATGTGGGCACATTCGGGTTTAAGTGCTTGATAGAAGTTCTTCCCAAGTTTGGTCCGTGTCATGCTTGGTAGAAATGTGGGCACATTCGGGTTTAAGTGCTTGATAGAAGTTCTTCCCAAGTTTGGTCCGTGTCATGCTTGGTAGAAATGTGGGCACATTCGGGTTTAAGTGCTTGATAGAAGTTCTTCCCAAGTTTGGTCCGTGTCATGCTTGGTAGAAATGTGGGCACATTCGGGTTTAAGTGCTTGATAGAAGTTCTTCCCAAGTTTGGTCCGTGTCATGCTTGGTAGAAATGTGGGCACATTCGGGTTTAAGTGCTTGATAGAAGTTCTTCCCAAGTTTGGTCCTTGTCATGCTTGGTAGAAATGTTGCTAATTCGGTCTGTTGCATATTTGCAACAGCCGCTAATGTTCAAATGTGGTCAAAACGATGTTAACTAGGCAAATCTTTAATAAACAGCGTCTTTGAATGAACCAAAGTTGGTTCAAATTGGGTCACTGTGTCAAACTGAATGATATAGTTATTAGGATAATACCACGTACCCGGTAGTACACGTAACAAATCTACCATGCCTGTTCAGATGTGGTAAAACTAGATCACCTTGTATACGTATCCTCCTGAACCAATGGTAGAAATGTAACCAAGTTTGGACAGCAACTCGGCAACATCCTTAAATCAAACTCTACAAGTGTATTATCCCCGCAACAGTGGCAGGTGGTCCAGTGGTAGAGCGTCGGATTTGGAATCGAACGGTCCCGGGTTCGATACTCGGAAAGGCCACGTATGTAGTGTCATTGAGAAAGGCACCTCACACACATTGCTTATTACTGGTTAATCGCTTAGGTCGGCTAAGCCTGCCCAGGAAAAATGTCTAGAGGGAGAGGGGTTTGACATTAATGGAACATACATACATACAGATGTCCGCCTTCGTGGTCAAAGTCGCTGGACTTGTATGCCATTGTAACCTATCATCACTGGTTCGAGCCCCGCGTCACTTGTTAACTGCTGGAGTCTGCCCAGGAAAGGGAAATATGTTGTTATGTAAACTACCCGTCGCTCATATGGGCAACCAAAAAAGCAATGTTAGAGAGATATAAGGATGTGGCGTCATCTGTGTGTCCATCCGGTGTCGGTTCTCAGTAAGCAATAGGTGGAATTTTATGAAACTTAATATATATATATATATATGTATCACCATAGTGTGGTGGTAAATGTGTACGTTTCCAGGACTGTTACAATCCACAACAGCATCCGTCCACAGCCAGTTCCCAGTAACCAATGGGTGGAGTGTTATCAAACTTAAAATATATACCGCCATTGTGTGGTGGTGTACGTGCACTTTTCTCGGGGGTCCACTCGGTAACACCAGAGTTATTGGCTAAGCATCCACAGATGTGTCCGTCCAGCTCTAATCATCTTCCTGTTAATTGGGTATATCTGACTCATGTCAATTGTATTTGCGTAAATATATAACTTATATAAGATGTATTTAATTGTGTATATAAGACTCATGTAAGATGTATTAATGTGTATCTATGACTTATGTAAGATGTATTAATTGTGTATCTATGACTTATGTAATATGTATTAATTGTGTATATATGACTTGTGTAATATGTATTAATTGTGTATATATGACTTGTGTAATATGTATTAATTGTGTATCTATGACTCATGTAATATGTATTAATTGTGTATATATGACTTGTGTAAGATGTATTAATTGTGTATCTATGACTTATGTAAGATGTATTAATTGTGTATATATGACTTGTGTAATATGTATTAATTATGTATCTATGACTTGTGTAAGATGTATTAATTGTGTATATATGACTTGTGTAATATGTATTAATTGTGTATATATGACTTGTGTAAGATGTATTAATTGTGTATCTATGACTTATGTAAGATGTATTAATTGTGTATATATGACTTGTGTAATATGTATTAATTGTGTATATAAGACTCATGTAAGATGTATTAATGTGTATCTATGACTTATGTAAGATGTATTAATTGTGTATCTATGACTTATGTAATATGTATTAATTGTGTATATATGACTTGTGTAATATGTATTAATTGTGTATATATGACTTGTGTAATATGTATTAATTGTGTATCTATGACTCATGTAAGATGTATTAATTGTGTATATATGACTTGTGTAATATGTATTAATTATGTATCTATGACTTGTGTAAGATGTATTAATTGTGTATATATGACTTGTGTAATATGTATTAATTGTGTATATATGACTTATGTAAGATGTATTAATTGTGTATCTATGACTTATGTAAGATGTATTAATTGTGTATATATGACTTGTGTAATATGTATTAATTGTGTATATATGACTTGTGTAATATGTATTAATTGTGTATATATGACTTGTGTAATATGTATTAATTGTGTATATATGACTTGTGTAATATGTATTAATTATGTATCTATGACTTGTGTAATATGTATTAATTGTGTATATATGACTTGTGTAAGATGTATTAATTGTGTATCTATGACTTATGTAATATGTATTAATTGTGTATATATGACTTGTGTAATATGTATTAATTGTGTATATAAGACTCATGTAAGATGTATTAATGTGTATCTATGACTTATGTAAGATGTATTAATTGTGTATCTATGACTTATGTAATATGTATTAATTGTGTATAGATGACTTGTATAAATATGTAAATATGACTCATGTAAGATGTATTAATATGTATATATGACGTATATGTTATATTTCGTTATATTTTGGTTTTACGCCTGCATCAGCACCATTTTGGGCTATATCGCCGGCGGGCAGTTTACCTAACAACACCTTTCCTGGGCACGCTCCAGCGGTTAACCAGTACTTGGGTGCACCAACCTCCGTGAGAAACTGCCAACTTTATCATATAAATGAGACACAGCCTGAGCGGGGCTTGAACCCGTGACCATCAGTGATGATAGGTTACAGTGGTATACAAGTCGGCGACCTTACCCACTCGACCAAGGAGGCGGACTTATATATGACTTGTGTAATATGTATTAATTGTGTATCTATGACTTATGTAAGATGTATTAATTGTGTATCTATGACTTATGTAATATGCATTAATTGTGTATCTGTGACTTATGTAATATGTATTAATTGTGTATCTATGACTTATGTATTAATTGTGTATCTATGACTTATGTAATATGTATTAATTGTGTATCTATGACTTATGTAAGATGTATTAATTGTGTATATATGACTTATGTAATATGTATTAATTGTGTATCTATGACTTATGTAATATGTATTAATTGTGTATCTATGACTTATGTAATATGTATTAATTGTGTATCTATGACTTATGTAATATGTATTAATTGTGTATCTATGACTTATGTAATATGTATTAATTGTGTATCTATGACTTGTGTAATATGTATTAATGTGTATATATGACTTATGTAAATTGTACAATATTGAGAAAGCGTCGAGTTAATGAAGGTCTGCCCACATCAATGCACTGGAAATGTTGCTCACCTGTTAATGATCGACTCCAAAGTGTATCCCTCACATATTAGATATGTAACCGTCAGAGCTTGCAGGAGCAGCAATGTATCCAATGAGAGCTCGCAGGAACAGCCATATTTCCACCAAGAGCTCGCAGGATCAGCAATGTATCCAATGAGAGCTCGCAGGAACAGCAATATATCCAATGAGAGCTCGCAGGAACAGCAATGTATCCAACGAGAGCTCGCAGGAACAGCAAATGTATCCAATGATAGCTTGCAGGAACAGCAATATATCCAACGAGAGCTCGCAGGAACAGCAATGTATCCAATGAGAGCTCGCAGGAACAGCAATGTATCCAATGAGAGCTTGCAGGAACAGCAATGTATCCAACGAGAGCTCGCAGGAACAGCAATATATCCAACGAGAGCTTGCAGGAACAGCAATGTATCCAATGAGAGCTTGCAGGAACAGCAATGTATCCAACGAGAGCTTGCAGGAACAGCAATGTATCCAACGAGAGCTCGCAGGAACAGCAATATATCCAACGAGAGCTTGCAGGAACAGCAATGTATCCAATGAGAGCTCGCAGGAACAGCAATGTATCCAATGAGAGCTTGCAGGAACAGCAATGTATCCAACTAGAGCTCGCAGAAACAGCAATGTATCCAATGAGGGCTTGCAGGAACAGCAACGAGAGTAGTACAAAATAAAGCAACATTTTTTTCTCTACTTTTATTTAAATCAAAGTTGATGTACAGTGTATGCAGCTGATATACATGGTTATTATTAACATTTAATCAATAAGATATTATCACAATTAATACTAGAACTTCTATCACAAAATGATGTCATTCTGTCATAAATACAATGCTGTTGAAATGCTTACTTTACTCCAAGTACGAAGTAAAACAGTATAAATAAATACGAACACTCGACTATATACATCATTATCACTACTGAAAAAATAATGCAGATTATTTCTTGTAAATCTTAGAATATATCTACAACTACACAAATATTTAGTGTTCAGAATAAATAACTTGAAAAGAAATTTAAAAAAATATCTACAAATATTACTTAAAAATATATAACAAAAATTGCACATTTTTATTTGTCAGCTGAATTAATTTGTCTGTGAGATGCTCATCAGGGTAATCTGAGGGTCGAAATAGAACGAAAGATGGATGTTTATGAGCGTACATATATTTGTAATCTGGAGCAGCTATGCGTGTAGGACTACTTAACAAATACATGTAGGGTACTATAAACTTCCAATAGTGAATAGGTGTAGATTATACAAGCATTTCAGAGAGAAATTAATTATTTAGTATCATACACTGTACGAGAACTTGCATACGATAACATACATTATAGCGAGATTTTTATATCTTCCCAATTATTGATACAGAAATATTATTTTCATTTTGCGAATCAAATTTCTTCAATTAACAGTTGTTATAATATGCATAATCTGCATTTCTTCAAGTAATAATTGCTATTTGATTACAAAATTCTGTGTTTTTATACCACTGTATTTATTGGAAAAATTGGAAATTTCATGGTTTCAATGTTAAAAAAATTAGTAATGTACTATCTTTGAAAAAAACAACATGTAAATATTAAATTGGAAACAGCTTCAATGTTATTATCATATGAGAAATGTAACTACTAGCTAAGAGGCATATTGAGCTAAGGTTATTAGGTCATAATCGTGTTTGTCGATTGTCAGTCAACAGTGAAGACTGGACTGAATTTTGATTGGTTAAAATATATCAATCAACAGTGAAGACCGGACTGATATATTTGATTGGTTCAATATTTAGGCGGATCCACAGCACTGAATGACTCAGGCGGGACCTAGAAACACCTGTTCTTGGTACAAAAACGAGTACCAATTTATACGTGGTATACCTCAGCTGCACTCTCGTGATGTTTTATTTGGATGAATGACATCAAGTGACAAACTCAACTGACACGATTCAGAGAGTTATATTTAGATGTTGGTGAAATGAACTTATGAACTCCAGCTAATCTGATCCTAAAAACCAAATTAGCGAATTCAAAATACGATTCATCTTTTCAAATTTCAAATGGCACATACAGAAAATAGTCCTGATAGTACCAGTAGTAATCACAATGCACCATAGACAATAAGTTCCGCTGAGCAAGATTCGTCGCCCGAGTTATTCACGATTTTACACGAATAATCTCCATCATCATCCTCGCAGACGTCCTTGATGATCAACGAGCAAACGCCATCACCCGTTTTGTGTATACAGTGATGTTCGTCTTCCAATAATATTTCGTCTTCATAATACCAAGTAATTTGAGTATTTTTGTCTGCGGTAAATTCCACGTCGAATCTCACTACATCTCCTGGAAAAGCTTTTGAATCTACCATTTCCTTTGTAAATTTTGGTAGACATTTAGTTCTTGCTTGCTTTTCACCATTTTGATTTAATGATGTAACACTATTGCAATCATTGACCAAACCGTCAGGATTTGATGAATTTATTGCTTTTCCTGATTCTGTACTATTCGATCTCACAAAGGCAGAGTTATTTTCACCTTTACTATTTGATCTCACAAAGGCAGAGTTATTTTCACCTTTACTATTCGATCTCACAAAGGCAGAGTTATTTTCACCTTTACTATTCGATCTCACAAAGGCAGAGTTATTTTCACCTTTACTATTCGATCTCACAAAGGCAGAGTTATTTTCACGAGTCCAATTCAAATTTATATCAACAGCTTGTCCTTTTGGATTCGATTTATTTTCTGTAATTTGATTGGTTATTGTCAACCTGTCATTATTTGGACTCATTTCTGGTTCTTGAGCACGATTGGTCGATGCAAAATGTCCACCATTTTGATTGGTTGTTGCAGTGTCGTCATGCACCTTTAATGGATTGGAAGCATTTATGACATCATTGATTGTGGTTTGCGAGTTTGTGGATGAGCTACTTGAACTAGTTGACCCCACACCAGAAGCAGACGACAAACTATCGCCACTAGCACCAGTAGCACTGTCCTGTTTCAGTAATTTCTGAAGTGAGGTCCGCATACGACCCAAAGCACGGATAGCATTGCCGGTTTTCTGTGGGATATAGAGTACAAAACCATCACCTAAAGCATGTTTTATCATCTTAGTGCAACAACTATTATGGTTGATTAACTTGGGACCAGTTTTATGCATGGTATTTTTGATATTATGTCATTTCCATGGTGTTTATAATTATGGCCTTTCCATGGTGTTTATAATTATGGCCTTTCCATGGTGTTTATAATTATGGCATTTACATGGTGCATAGCTGGCCTTCTCAACCACATGGTTTGCCGATGGCGAGGGCAAACAAGCTGAATCATCATTGTATATATGACAATTCCAAGCTATTATTCTTGGTATCTATGGTATCATGGTTTATTCTTGGTATGTTATGTGCATGCCATAATTATAATCATGTTATTTTCAGGGAATATATAACAGTTCCTAGATATATATATAATATGGTATTTTCAGAAGATATAGGGTATATTCTAGACATTTATATGGTATTTTCTGGGGGTATATGGTGTTTTCTAGATAATATAATATGCTTGTTTGTTTTGGGGGGTTAAAGTTGCATCAACAGCTTTGGTTATGTGGCGACTCTCCAGCTATTATTGGTGGAGGAAGACCCTGTGTACCCCTCAATTGAAAGAATTTGAGATGGTGGGATTTGAACCTACAGCGGTGAGGGCAAGTGATTAGAGGTCAGCAACCTTAACCACTCAGCCACGGAGACCCCTCAGGTGTATTTGTTGGGACTGGGTATGCAAACATGTTTTATTCTGTACATACATGGCATATTATTGGCACATTTAACCCTTAAAATGTTAATCACAAATAGATGAGACGTTACAGAACATGCCGATTGATCAATTTATTCAGCATTTTAAAAATTAATATATTGTGGACATAATTATGAATCTTACTCTCTTTTTTATTTACAGGATTTCCTCATTTTTGGTCAAAATCTTACAAAATAAGGGTCGGATTTGCTCCAAGCTATTCAGAAAAAATATATTTTCACTTTTTAGGTAGGGGCAAACCTCATTTTCAGTATTTCAATGTCACGGATGGACAAGTTTTGCAGATATATGGAACATATCGGGGGATGGACAGCTTTCGCACATGGATGGAACGTATCACGGAGATGGACAGTTTTTGCACACGGATGACTGCAGAATTACTACATAGAAAACTAGCACAAACACCACAGCAAAACTAAAGATGTAACACACACATATTACGCACTTCTAACATAAATAGTAAGTGTTTAAAAACTATTATAATATTATAATTATTTCATTTTAAATGTTGATCAATTCCAATGGAGTGCAATTTTAGTGGTTTCTCAAATTCTCGAGGTAATTCATATTGTAAAATCCGTGTGACAGCAGACACATGGAAAACTTTTGTATGGAAGAAATTAAGTAGAGAGATTGCCAAGTTAGGGTTATGTATGATTCTTATATGTCTTTTAATGTTTATGCAATCTCACTACTTATTCACCGCGCACTCTCACAGCCCCACATCTCACCCCCATACACTACTTGCAGATTCACTGTGCACCCTCACAGCCCCACATCTCACCCCCATACACTACTTGCAGATTCACCGTGCACCCTCACAGTCCCACATATCACCCCCATACACTACTTGCAGATTCACTGTGCACCCTCACAGCCCCACATCTCACCCCCATACACTACTTGCAGATTCACTGTGCACCCTCACAGCCCCACATCTCACCCCCATACACTACTTGCAGATTCACCGTGCACCCTCACAGCCCCATACACTACTTGCAGATTCACCGTGCACTCTCACAGCCCCACATTTCACCCCCATACACTATTTGCAGATTCACCGTGCACTCTCACAGCCCCACATCTCACCCCCATACACTACTTGCAGATTCACCGCACACTCTCACAGCCCCACATCTCACCCCCATACTCTACTTGCAGATTCACCGTGCACCCTCACAGCCCCATACACTACTTGCAGATTCACCATGCACTCTCTCACCCCCATACACTACTTGCAGATTCACAGCACACTCTCATATCCCCACATCTCACCCCCATACACTACTTGCAGATTCACCGCACACACCCTCACAGC
>CM026392.1:4967534-5060627 GCA_014843695.1 Archivesica marissinica
CTACTTGCAGATTCACCGTGCACTCTCACATCCCCACATCTCACCCCCATACACTACTTGCAGATTCACCGCACACTCTCACATTGCCACCTCCATACACTGCTTGCAGATTCACCGTGCACTCTCACATTTCACCCCCATATACTACTTGCAGATTCACTGCATATCCCCACATCTCACCCCCATACCTCAAGAATATAGAGTAACTTCCTATGAATGAAGGTAAAGCAGCATGGCTGTCTGATTTTCAACAAAAATATCTCTAAATACGTTAAGCTAAAGATTAGGAATATTTGGAAAACATACGTCTTGCTGTATTATCTGGTACTGCTTAAAGTTTATTACCTCGAGAATATGGGAAGAAGCCATGCTACCTCGAGAATATGGGAAGAAGCCATGCTAACTCATTTAATTATAAAATAACATGTACTAGATTAAATCATATATGAATAGAGAACAGCTTATTCATTTACGTAATATACGTCAAAATCAAAAAGGATAAAAGATCTTTGTGTTATAATTTTAAATAATTTTTTAAAATAAATGATCAGAAACAGATATCAGAGGATAGTGGTGGACAGAAACAGATATCAGAGGATAGTGGTGGACAGAAACAGATATCAGAGGATAGTGGTGGAACCTACACTCGGCATATTTGTCCATTTACATCCGTATTTAACATATTTATATAGTTCTAGGAACCTAAATCGGCATATTTGTCCATTTACATCCGTATTTAACATATTTATATAGTTCTAGGAACCTAAACTCGGCATATTTGTCCATTTACATCCGTATTTATAGTTCTAGGAACCTAAGCTCAGCATATTTGTCCATTTACATCCGTATTTAACATATTTATATAGTTCTAGGAACCTAAGCTCGGCATATTTGTCCATTTACATCCGTATTTAACATATTTATATAGTTCTAGGAACATAAGCTCGGCATATTTGTCCATTTACATCCGTATTTAACATATTTATATAGTTCTAGGCAGAGCTGAAGCATGGTCCAATAGCATTCTGTTGCATGTATCGGTAGCCTTATGCAACTGTCACGTGATTGGTCCAGCAGACGAATATAAACAAACAAATCATTGGGAGAATATTTCCACCAAAACTGATATGGTGTATGAGCAATTCAGGTAGCTATCCAAAATTTAAATCTCTAACATTTCTAATTAACAACAATAAGCGTTTTTACTCAATGACGTTACTACATCAAAATAAGATATTTAACAAGTTCTGGAGCATAAAAAAAATAACAAGTATGCCATGCATAGGTGCCCTGAAATCTCGAGTTCCTCATATAAATGGGTGCTGTTGCGATAGCTGAGTTGAGCAGCAAGGTCACGTGATGAAGCTAAAACTGTCAATAAGAGTTTTTTGAAAGTTGTTTTCACGACTTACAATTAACATTTTATACTGGTCATTTACGCCGAGCATAGGTTCCACCACTCTATACAATTAACATGTTATACTGGTCATTATATGAGGGATTTATGCCGAGCATAGGTTCCACCACTCTATACAAGAACAATTAACATGTTATACTGGTCATTATGAGGGATTTATGCAGAGCATAGGTTCCACCACTCTAGTTTAAACAATATTTTATTTCAATGAATATACAAATGATCACAATATGAAAATACATGTAGGATTGAGGAGAAAGCAACTTGCTTATATGGTTACCTCTTTCCTACTATTTCCACCACTCTGTGCAAAATGTGCAAACTTACAAGCAGTGTGCATAATTAATAATTGTAGCATAAACTATACATACCTGCCATTTTCTACGGGCCATGAATCTCTTCAGATTTTTGGTGTTAATTCTACGATTTTTAAGCCTGGCGGCATCCTTTGTTAGCCAGGAGTGATCTAGGGCTTGTAGGCTTGTAATTCTATGTCTGAAAATATACCAGATACGTTACAGCAAAACCATTACAAGATCAGGAAAATATACCAGATACGTTACTGCAAAACCATTACCAGATCAGGAAAATATACCAGATATGTTACTGCAAAACCATTACCAGATCAGGAAAATATACCAGATACGTTACTGCAAAACCATTACCAGATCAGGAAAATATACCAGATACGTTACTGCAAAACCATTACCAGATCAGGAAAATATACCAGATACTGGAACACTGTTAAGCTTAAGGCTGTTTGATCTTGCAGTTGAGGTCATTGGTCCATACAAGCTTGGGAAGTTACAAGTTCGAAACTCAACCAGGGCAGAATGTCCAGTCCCTATAGCTTAACCAAGGTTACATTTTGAGTTTGATGAGCAGCTTATCAATGAAGTCATTCCATCCTACGAAAATGGTGAATTATAAAAGAATGTGCCATCTGGTCAGGTTCTATACTGTTTGCTATTCGGATAGTGGAACTAAAGCACTTGTCTGAATAGCAAACAATGCCGTGGCTGATCTGGATCTATGTTGTTTGCACATTCCGTCCAATTTATTCGGCTTGTTGAGGGATAAACCTACCTCTTATTCTTAACGAGCAGTTTCTCAATGAAGTGCTTCCCGTCCTGTGACACGCCATCAAACTCCTCCTCCTCAAAGTCAAATTCTCCGTTAGTAACGTTGGACAGAGTCTCGGCATCCGAGTCACCCATAAAGGGAGACAACCCAGTCAATCTATAACAAACATTATAAGAACATTAAAAGTCAATTATAAAAAAATGTTTATGAAATAAAAAAAGTCAATCAAAATCTGTTCACCTATCAGCAAGGCAGAATGCATTCTAATTTGATAGTTTATTGATAGGTTTAACCCTTTACTCCATATATACGCTGTGTAACATCTTTATTGCTGTTCCCTATTCCCATGGTCGCTAAACAGTTGGGTTTTCTACGGGTACTCCGGTTTCCTCCCACACGAATGACCACATTTACGCCTTTATCCGCGACAACGAGAGTGATTAATATAAATTGTTAAAACTTGCTTTGCAATCGTTAAAATATAAATAAATGTTTTTTTTACAATGTTCATACAATTCCTTGTCAAATAAGCTAAACTGGTGATCGTAAAGCACAGCTTCTATTCAAATGCTATAATTAATGAGGGCACACTCTTGGGGGTATCCACTTCCTGGGGGTATCCACTTCCTGGGGGTAACCACTTCCTGGGGGTAACCACTTCCTGGGGGTATCCACTTCCTGGGTGTAACCACTTCCTGGGGGTATCCACTTCCTGGGGGTATCCACTTCCTGGGGGTATCCACTTCCTGGGGGTATCCACTTCCTGGGGGTATCCACTTCCTGGGGGTATCCACTTCCTGGGGGTATCCACTTCCCTGGTGTATGAAGCAAGGTCATTGACCCTATGATGTAACATGATGCAACAAATCCTCATGTACCACAATAAAACATTCAAGCTTGATGAAACTGGATCTTAGACACAGCAAGCATAAATGTGAACGATTAATAGTTTATACACATTTATTTTAGATTGATTGCGAAACAAGTTTTTACAACAGTAGTGTGTGTTTTATGTTTATTTATCATTGCTGCCAATATGAGCGACGCCTCCTGAAAAGATTAGTCATTTTAGAGTTTTGGAAGATAGTGCAATGATACAGACAGAGACCCATTCCAGAATCTCCTCTGGTTCTTTTATGTGCACGGTGTAAAGCACCGACACAAGACCTCGGTTTAAAGTCTCGTCTGAAAGACTGTTAATTTTATTAGGGTCACACGGGGGATCGAACCTGCGCTACCTGGATTCCCAGTTCATCGTGTTAACCACTGGACTAGGTATCCGTCTGTTTACAACAGTAGATTAATCGCTATCGATACCTCAGTCCTGATGGAATCCATCGCCATGAGGGGACAGAGAAGAGGCAATGTGGTATTTAATTGCCGTGCCGTGCCGTGCCTAAGGGCACCATTGAAACGGCTACAGCTTGGTGCAAATTCCGACCTCTCACACGCTACCAGCTGCCACTGCGCTATTATGACTCCCACACTGGATTGACCATGAACAATTTCGAGAGCCCTAGGTGCCACTTCATATTCCAAAAGGGAACATTTAAGTATTTATACACATTCTCTACAGAATACTTACAGAACATAGCATATAACACATATACTTACAGAACATAGCATATAACACCTATACTTACAGAACATAGCATATAACACCTATACTTACAGAACATAGCATATAACTCCTATACTCCACATGTCGGTTGTAAATCCTATCTCGTCGTAGTTCACCACTTCTGGGGCAATAAACTCCGGCGTCCCAAACAGAACTCTTACACTCTCTCCTTTGTTGTAATATCTGAAAAATAACATTCAAATATTCATTTACCACAGTAGTTTGTTTGTTTTGGGGTTTAAAGTAACACCAACAGCTTCCGTCATACGGCGGCGAGTCTTCCAATGATTATTGAGGGAGGAAGACCCTACGTGCCCCTTTGAGCAGTATTTCAGGCACTGATAGAAGGTCAGTGGATCTATCTGGGTGTCTATGTATCTCTCAATCTGCATTATAAATGTTATAATCTATAGCAGTAATGTATATAGATTGCGACACACAAAATACCCTCTACCCCATTTTTCATGTTAAAAAGTAGTGTTAGTTTATTATAGTGTCACCCCTATTCAAAGGGCCAGCCATTTCTGACTTATGAGACTTCTTTTATGAACATCAGTACTTCCTGAATATTATCCTTGCAGGCCAGGCGCCTGGCTGATAAGCAATCGGCAACAACAATCGACCATATCAGAATGAACCCCTGATGAGATTCGAACCTTAACCTCCCTTAACCATTATTCACACACGACCTCCCTGAACCACTTTTTACCCATGACCTCTGTAACCACTATTTACCCTTGACCTCCCTTAACCACTATTGACCCTCGACCTCCCTTAACCACTTTTTACCCACAACCTCCCTTAACCACTATTTCCCCTTTGATCTCCCTTAACCACTATTTCCCTTTGATCACCCTTAACCACTATTTACCTTCGACTTCCCTTAACCACTATTTACCCTCAATCTCCCTTAACCACTATTTACCCTCAACCTCCCTTAACCACTATTTACCATCAACCTCCCTTAACCACTATTTCCCTTTGATCTCCCTTAACCACTATTTCCCTTTGATCACCCTTAACCACTATTTACCTTCAACTTCCCTTAACCACTATTTACCCTCAACCTCCCTTAACCACTATTTACCATCAACCTCCCTTAACCACTATTTACCATCAACCTCCCTTAACCACTATATACCTTTGACCTCCCTTAACCACTATTTACCCTCAACCTCCCTTAACCACTATTTACCTTTGACCTCCCTTAATCACTATTTACCCTCAACCTCCCGTAACCACTATTTACCTTCGACTTCCCTTAACCACTCGACCTCCCTTACTTACCTAGCCAATCCGAAGTCGATGATTTTGATCTTATTGCTCTCATTCTTGATACACAGTATGTTCTCCGGCTTCAGATCCAGGTGCAGGATGTTACGATTGTGCATGTAGTGGAGAGCGTCACAGATCTGACGCATAAACTGGATACAGTCTCTCTCAGTCAGTTCAAAGTCATCGTCTATAACGCGCTCGAATAATTCACCTCCTCCAATACTAAAAACAGTTTAAATTAAAAATTATGATACAATGATTATGATACAACATCTAGTAATTGCTTTCGACGGCGCGGATGAAGTGTGTGGTCCTTCAATACAATCCATTCAAACCCACTAGTCCGGAATGGTCATCAATGTATCATCTCACACACTTCCCTGTCCAAGGATCGAATCCAGGTTACATTAGTTTATACAAATTTATCTTAAGTCGATTGCGAAACAAGTTCTTACAACTTATATTAATCACTCTCGAGACCTCATTCCTGATGGAATCCATCACCACAAGGATGAGAGAAGAGGCATATGGAATTTAAATGCCTTGCTTAAGAGCACAAACATAATGGCTCCAGCTGAGTGCGATCTATGGTCATTTCGCACCTGAAGCAAACGCGCTACCACTGCGCTATCACGACTTCCACGGTTACATTGGTCAGGAAAAATTGTACAAGAAACTTATACATTTGATGTAGTTTGATTGGATTAGAATGTGAGAGTAAACCAGACTAGGACAGCATTTAGTTCTGAGTATTTCTGGAACTGTTACTATAATAGTTACCAATATATATACAGTAAAACCCCTATAATAGGACCACCTATGGGACTTCCAATATATATACAGTAAAACCCCTATAATAAGACCACCTATGGGACTTCCAAAAGTGGTCTTATTAGCGGGGTGGTCTCTTTATCGAGTTAGGTCAAGAAGACAAAATTATGATAATTTTACTACATGTACAATGTAATAATGATAATTTCTTGGGGTTTTTTCTTGGTTTTTCTGTTTTAATTACAGAAGAGTTGGTTGTTTCTATGGTTTAGGATTGTACTTCTGAAATCCATTCATATACAATTGTATATCACAATTAATTAATTAATTAATAATAATATAAAGTACAATGAGTTAATCCATTTATTTTCTGAATTTTTTTTTGAAAAAAATCGTTCGCAATAGCGAAATCTCGAAATCAGGGTGGTCGCATAGAGGGTTTTTACTGTATATATATATAGATAGCATAAAAACAATGACTTACTATTCCATGACCAGGATCATTTTCCGAGAATCTTCAAACACGTCCCACAGCATGAGAATTTTTGGATGCTTCAATTTATTCATTATTTCTACCTCCAGGAGTAACTTCTTTTTCTCACTCTCTCGACATTTCAAAAACTTTGCTGCCCAAATTTTCCCCGTAGATTTATCTTCGCATCTGTAAACACTTCCAAACTTTCCTCTGCAATATATAAAATTCGTAAACTTCTTAAATGTTTATTTTTTTAAATGCCTTTTATATTATTTATCGTCGGCCACTGGTTAATCGGGGCGATGCATTCAGAAGTATGTTTTATATTATTGTTTGGAGGATATACAGCAAAATACAGAAGACTTCCAGTTCCAGAAACATTCCTGGTTCTTTGCCCGTTGTATAACACCGATACACGAGACCTTGGCTTATAGTTCTTATAGTTCGAACAGACTGTTAATATTATTAGGGTCAGACTTGGATTCGCAGTCTAATGGTTGTACATGTATATACATACGTAAATAGGCAGATGTGCATCCGCGGTCCACTCGAATGTAGTCCCAATAACTAATATAGTTAATTTTTCTTTTTGGTAAAAATGCATTTTCATGACAGGCAGTGTATAGTTTTTGTGTTTTTTGAGAAAAGATGTGGTATAAGAATTCAGGCCATTGCAAACTGAAGGTTGGCATACTGTATTATTTGGCGGAGGAATACAGTGTATAAACACAACACAGACGTTATTCACAGGCAAGCACTGGCTATTTGAAACGTAAAATTTGAAATATTCTTGGTGTGTTTCAGACTGATTTGAATACCTCTTCACAGTGGATGTGGTATCAGAAGAAATGAAAGATTGGAACTATAAATGAACAGACTGTATGTTTTTACTATGTATTTAATAGGCAATTTATTTGTTGTTTTACAACCTAATGCGTTAATCACTTGACCACTGATCCGCCGTCTGTCACCCTACATCAATACGAGCAGAATAGTCAATGACCCGAGATGCTTAAGATTAAACTTTATTTATTTTACAACGATTGCGAAACAAGCTTTAACAACTTATATTAATCCCTCTCGTTCGCGCGGATGACAACGTATATGTGGGAGGAAACCGGAGTACCCGTAGAAAATCCACCTGTCCGATTTGGCGACAACAGTTCAATCTCGCATACTTCCCGGTCCGAGGATCGAACCCAGGTTGCATTGGTGGCCAACAACTGCACTAATCGGACCACCTGAGATGTTGACGATCCTATTGATGAGCCTATTGACGAGCCTATTGACTCCAGAGGTCAGCCGTTTTACTCATAAATAGCACTGTAAATTATTATTTAAGTTAGACAACTGTTTATGATTACCTTAAACAAAGATCGCACTTCGACTCACAGTTGGTGTCACCTAATAGGTGAATAATATATTGAATAAACAGTTACATACAGTTTTAACTAACATTATAAATTGCACCTAGGCTTACAGGTGGGTTAGACTTGCAGGTGGGTACGGCTTACAAGTGGGTACAGCTTACAAGTGGGTACGGCTTACAAGTGAGTACGGCTTACAAGTGGGTACGGCTTACAAGTGGGTTTGACTTACAGGTGGGTATGGCTTACAAGTGGGTTAGACTTGCAGGTGGGTACGGCTTACAAGTGGGTTTGACTTACAGGTGGGTTTGAATTACAGTTGGGTTTGAATTACAGGTGGGTTCGACTTACAGGTGGGTTTGAATTACAGGTGGGTTTGAATTACAGGTGGGTTTGGCTTACAGGTGGGTTTGAATTACAGGTGGGTTCGAGTTATAGGTGAATACAGTATAAACAGTTGCTGTCGACTTATGGGTGAAAATATATGGTACACAAAATACACACTTACTTTCCAACTTCCTCTAGACAGTTGTAAAAGTTCTCGAACAGCCTGCCGTGCGACAAAGTCACCTCGCGATGCTCGAACGATACTTCATCTACAAATATTCATACACTAGTTAGGA
This sequence comes from Archivesica marissinica, assembly GCA_014843695.1. Taxonomy (NCBI): domain Eukaryota; kingdom Metazoa; phylum Mollusca; class Bivalvia; order Venerida; family Vesicomyidae; genus Archivesica; species Archivesica marissinica. The sequence goes on from CM026392.1 coordinate 4,976,167, forward strand.
CGAAGATGTGACGAAGAACAGATATCGTAATATATTTATATTTAGAAAGTAAGTTTTGCCTAGTCACTGCTAGTATTATATTATATCCGACTCGACCGTTGAGGTCTGTTTACTGGTAAGCTCAGTAAGTTTATACAAATTTATTTTAAGCTCGATTGCGAAACAAGTTTTGTTACCATTAGCTTAATCACCCTGGAGATCACATTCCTGATGGAATCAATCACCATGCGGGAAAGAGATGAGGCAACGAGGATTTTAAGAGTCTTGCCTAAGGACAACATCACCGTGGTTCCGGCGGGGTTCGAACTCGTAACCTTTCTGTATCCATATCCATTACACCAATTAATATATTGAAAGAGAATAAAGAAACAAACTGCTACTGTATTTACTACAAATACTTGTTCTAGAACTATTTCTAATAACTACTGTAAGTACTTGCTACGTATTATAGCGCTCTACAGTGACTATAATCACAGCGGTAGAAATTTTAGAGAAAAGAATCTAGTCAACCTTCTAAGAATCACATCGAAGTAGGAAAAGATTCTGGACATCAATAATTTACTAGAATTTTCATTTTGCCGCAAACTGGCATTTTAGAATCTTTTCATGTTGTGACATACTGTTATCTGGAATCATTTCATATTGTGACATACTGTTATCTGGAATCATTTCATATTGTGACATACTGCTATCTGGAATCATTTCATATTGTGACATACTGTTATCTGGAATCATTTCATATTGTGACATACTGCTATCTGGAATTATTTCTTATAGTAATCCACTGTTATCTAGAATTAAATCATTTCATATTATAATCTACTGTAGTCTATAATCATTTCCTGATGTGACACATGTACGATCCAGTTGACTAGAATCTTTTCTCATTGTGACGGTAGGAAAATGCAAACTCAAAACGTGAATCCTTCAGACAGGTGCAATCAGTGCAGATGAAAACTTGACAGGTGAATCCTTCAGACAGGTGCAATCAGTGCAGATGAAAACTTGAAATGTGCAACAACTTTAGACAGCATGCAAAATATGCGAAAATAATCGTGTTGATGCAACATCTACAGATGAGCATGCATCAAACAACAACAACAACAACAACATCAGTTTTCCCAATCCGACACCAGCATGTGGAACATATATTCATACCGTTTGTTCCGAGCCCATCTTCTGCGTTAGAAAACATGATACATTGTGTGAATCATTGTCCGTGTAAAGGGAGTATTATAACTGATTATACCAAACGCTTTCACAAGGGTGATACCAACGAATGCTTTCACAAGGGTCATACCAAACGCTTTCACAAGGGTGATACCAACGAATGCTTTCACAAGGGTGATACCAAACGCTTTCACAAGGGTGATACCAAACGCTTTCACAAGGGGGATACCAAACGCTTTCACAAGGGTGATACCAAACGCTTTCACAAGGGTGATACCAAACGCTTTCACAAGGGTGATACCAAACGCTTTCACAAGGGTGATACCAAACAATCGCTTTCACAAGGGGGATACAAAACGCTTTCACAAGGGTGATACCAAACAATCGCTTACACAAGGGGGATACAAAACGCTTTCACAAGGGTGATACCAAACAATCGCTTTCACAAGGGGGATACAAAACACTTACACAAGGGTGATACCAAACAATCGCTTTCACAAGGGTGATACCAAACAATCGCTTTCACAAGGGGGATACCAAACGCTTTCACAAGGGTGATACCAAACGCTTTCACAAGGGTGATACCAAACACTTTCACAAGGGTGATACCAAACGCTTTCACAAGGGTGATACCAAACGCTTTCACAAGGGTGATACCAAACACTTTCACAAGGGTGATACCAAACGCTTTCACAAGGGTGATACCAAACGCTTTCACAAGGGTGATACCAAACACTTTCACAAGGGGGATACCAAACACTTTCACAAGGGGGATACAAAATGCTTTCACAAGGGTGATACCAAATGCTTTCACAAGGGTGATACAAAACGCTTTCACAAGGGTGATACAAAACGCTTTCACAAGGGTGATACCAAACAATCGCTTTTGCAAGGGTGATACCAAACGCTTTCACAAGGGTGATACAAAACGCTTTCACAAGGCTGATACCAAACAAACGCTTTCACAAGGGTGATACAAAACAATCGCTTTCACAAGGGGGATACAAAACGCTTTCACAAGGCTGATACCAAACGCTTTCACAAGGGTGATACCAAACAAACGCTTACACAAGGGTGATACCAAACAATCGCTTTCACAAGGGGGATACAAAACGCTTACACAAGGGTGATACCAAACAATCGCTTTCACAAGGGTGATACCAAACAATCGCTTTCACAAGGGTGATACCAAACAAACGCTTTCACAAGGGTGATACCAAACAATCGCTTTCACAAGGGTGATACAAAACGCTTTCACAAGGGTGATACCAAACAAACGCTTTCACAAGGGTGATACCAAACAAACGCTTTCACAAGGGGGATACCAAACAAACGCTTTCACAAGGGGGATACCAAACAAACGCTTTCACAAGGGTGATACCAAACAATCGCTTTCACAAGGGGGATACAAAACGCTTTCACAAGGGTGATACCAAACAAACGCTTTCACAAGGGTGATACCAAACGCTTTCACAAGGGTGATACAAACGCTTTCACAAGGGGGATACAAAATGCTTTCACAAGGGTGATACCAAACAAACGCTTTCACAAGGGTGATACCAAACAAACGCTTTCACAAGGGTGATACCAAACAATCGCTTTCACAAGGGGGATACAAAACGCTTTCACAAGGGTGATACCAAACAAACGCTTTCACAAGGGTGATACCAAACGCTTTCACAAGGGTGATACCAAACGCTTTCACAAGGGTGATACCAAACAAATGCTTTCACAAGGGTGATACCAAACAAACGCTTTCACAAGGGGGATACCAAACAAACGCTTTCACAAGGGGGATACCAAACAAACGCTTTCACAAGGGGGATACCAAACAAACGCTTTCACAAGGGTGATACCAAACAATCGCTTTCACAAGGGGGATACAAAACGCTTTCACAAGGGTGATACCAAACAAACGCTTTCACAAGGGTGATACCAAACGCTTTCACAAGGGTGATACCAAACGCTTTCACAAGGGGGATACAAAACGCTTTCACAAGGGTGATACCAAACAAACGCTTTCACAAGGGTGATACCAAACAAACGCTTTCACAAGGGTGATACCAACAAACGCTTTCACAAGGGTGATACCAAACGCTTTCACAAGGGTGATACCAAACAAACGCTTTCACAAGGGTGATACCAAACAAACGCTTTCACAAGGGTGATACCAAACGCTTTCACAAGGGTGATACCAAACAAACGCTTTCACAAGGGTGATACCAAACGCTTTCACAAGGGTGATACCAAACAAACGCTTTCACAAGGGTGATACCAAACAAACGCTTTCACAAGGGTGATACCAAACGATTTCACAAGGGCGATACCAAACGCTTTCACAAGGGTGATAACAAACAATCGCTTTCACAAGGGGGATACCAAACGCTTTCACAAGGGGGATACCAAACGCTTTCACAAGGGTGATACCAAACGCTTTCACAAGGGTGATACCAAACACTTTCACAAGGGTGATACCAAACGCTTTCACAAGGGTGATACCAAACGCTTTCACAAGGGTGATACCAAACGCTTTCACAAGGGTGATAACAAACAATCGCTTTTACAAGGGGGATACCAAACGCTCTCACAAGGGTGATACCAAACGCTTTCACAAGGGTGATACCAAACGCTTTCACAAGAGTGATACCAAACGCTTTCACAAGGGTGATAACAAACAATCGCTTTCACAAGGCAGATACCAAACGCTTTCACTTCGTTCTTGCTTATATGGTGAAGGAAGAACACACATGTAGAACCGCCGACCTTCCACAAGCCAACTGGATAATTTACTCACATTGAATGAAATCTATATAATAATTCCGAAGCCTCATTCTAGAGCAAATCAACAGTATACTAGGAATTCCCCAGCCTCATTCTGGAACCAATCTATATTTAGAAGAAAAACCCAGCCTCATTCTGGAAACCTACCTGGTGATAATGGAGAAACAATACCATACTCAGACATTGGTGTTAAGACCTCGTGAATCTCGTGCGTAAATACATCTGTAATGTTAATCAGGGTGGAGCAAACATTAAGCAAACTGCACGCAAATACTAAACTTTCTACATCTCCTGCAAACTGGGTGTGCGGCCATTTTAACCAAATTGCAAAATAACACAACATAATAATTAATATGGCACAAAATAAAAAAAATAAAAACAAACATTGAAAGCTGTAAATTTAGCTAGAAATGGTCAAACCTATCTCAAAGACAACAATTTTTGTCCTAAACAATTATCAATGCATATTTAACCCTTTCAAACCCCTGTAGCACATTAGATTAGTACATACCACTATTTGGAAACATTTATCGGTACATTGGTCCATTCAAATTTTCAGACTAGTCCATTCTTGAGAAAGTATATTTTCAGACTAGTCCATTCTTGAGAAAGTAAATTTTCAGACTAGTCCATTCTTGAGAAAGTATATTTTCAGACTAGTCCATTCTTGAGAAAGTAAATTTTCAGACTAGTCCATTCTTGAGAAAGTATATTTTCAGACTAGTCCATTCTTGAGAAAGTATATTTTCAGACTAGTCCATTCTTGAGAAAGTAAATTTTCAGACTAGTCCATTCTTGAGATCCTAATGATACAGCTTGTTACAGGGACAGCTAGTCTGGATCTGTCTGCAAACATTAGTTTATGCAAATTTATTTTAGCTCGATTGCGAGTTCTTACAACTTATATTAATCACTCTCGAGACCTCATTCCTGATGGAATCCATCGCCATGAGGGAGAGAGAAAAGGCAACATGGAATTTAAAGGGCAGAGGCCTTTCACATCTGAAGCGAATGCGCTATCACTGCGCTATCAAGACTTCCACGCCTTCAAGCACTTTGCAAACATTGACGTTATAATTGGTCTGTAGTGTTGAAAGGGTTAACTACCAAATAATAATATGAAGGGCCGTAACTAATGTTGCTAGAACATGAGGCCCCGACCCGTTTGGGTTTCTTTGAATTGTCATGTTTTGTCATGTATGTAAAACGAATCGAGCAATAAAACATGATTAAACTATAGCAATTAGTGACCACCTGTCAACACAAGCCACTTAATGTTTTCACAAAGCCCATGGGTGGTCTTAATAGAGGGGGTCAACTTTATGAGCATTATTTAAACAATACAGAAAATGAAGACACCCAAATTGCAGGAGCTAGAGTGCACAGAAAAAACCTCAAAAGTACAATGTGATTCCATTTTGTCATAGTTCAATGCTGAACCCTGGCACAGTGCAATATCTCATTCTGTGTTAAATAAAATCCATGTGAAAATACGTGCACAATTGCAGTTTTGAAGTTTTTCTATTTATTATATACATGTATGTTGTACAAGAGACAGTCAGCTAACATACAACAAAGCTTGCATAGCCAGGGGCGTAGCTTCCCATACATTCCCATTGTGCCTACACATTGGTTTCATGAATATGCGAAAAATGCAATAAAAAATGAGGGTAAGGGGTGGAGATGTAAGGGTAATGGGTGGAGGGGTAATGGGTGGAGGTGTAAGGGGTGGAGGTGTAAGGGTAATGGGTGGAGGTGTAAGGGATGGAGGTGTAAGGGATGGAGGTGTAAGGGGTGGAGGTGTAAGGGTAATGGGTGGAGGTGTAATGGGGAGGTGTAATGGGTGGAGGTGTAAGGGGTGGAGGTGTAAGGGTAATGGGTGGAGGTGTAAGGGGTGGAGGTGTAAGGGTAATGGGTGGAGGTGTAAGGGATGGAGGTGTAAGGGATGGAGGTGTAAGGGGTGGAGGTGTAAGGGTAATGGGTGGAGGTGTAAGGGATGGAGGTGTAAGGGTAATGGGTGGAGGTGTAAGGGTAATGGGTGGAGGTGTAAGGGATGGAGGTGTAAGGGTAATGGGTGGAGGTGTAAGGGATGGAGGTGTAAGGGTAATGGGTGGAGGTGTAAGGGTAATGGGTGGAGGTGTAAGGGTAATGGGTGGAGGTGTAATGGGTGGAGGTGTAATGGGTGGAGGTGTAAGGGTAATGGGTGGAGGTGTAAGGGTAATGGGTGGAGGTGTAAGGGATGGAGGTGTAAGGGGTGGAGGTATAAGGGATGGAGGTGTAAGGGGTGGATGTGTAAGGGGTGGAGGTGTATGATAAGCAACGAGCATCGAATATGAGAATAAGTTCCTTATTTCTCGTTAAAACATGCCTTAAATTGCTTTAGAATGCCGCTACGGCGATATAGACTTCCAGATGCCATACCCCCACACCCCTATCCTAATGGTGCCTACACATATATGAAGCAAAAGCTACACCCCTGATCACTTTGCCTACAGCGTGCTAATGGTTAATTATTATTCTATGTGTAATATCATTCATCATACACTTCTTCACAGATATCCTGGTCACACAAACCAGTCCATACCCCTCTCCCCCACCCCCCACTTTGAATGTTTGGGTTTTACCATAGTTTCATGTGTTTGATGCTGGGTATAACGGTATAATGGAGTCCTAGTGTATGTCTATTTTCATTGTGCGTTTAATTTCATTGTGTGAAGAGCTTCTACCTATATAATACATTATGTCTATTCTATGAGCAACATCAATACAGATATATCTGATGAAAGTAGCAATGGTGGCTACAAGCAGGTTCTACAACATACACTTGGATAATGCCTGAATGGTTCAACTTGATTATAATGTTTTGATTCACCAAGCAAAGCAATTGTAAGCACATGTTCTACACAATGTTCCAACAATTTTTTTATTTTACCTGGCCAAATGCTGCATTAACATCAATTGTAGACTTAAATAATGCCACTATTTTTTATCAAAGTCAACCACAAGTATGAAAGTGGTTTATCATCTGGGCAGGCTCCAGCGGTTAACCAGTACTTGGCGCATCAACCTTCATAAGAAACTGCCAAGTTTTTCATATCAAGAGACACGGTCGAGTGGGGCTCGAACCTGTGACCATCAGTGATGATAGGCTACAGTGGTATTCAAGTCAGCGACCCTAACAACTCGACAATGGAGACGGACTCGGTATAAAAGATGAATGGTAGGTATTAAATACACTGGTTGTTCTATTAATAACCAAAGTATAGGTACAGTATTATAGCCCTGAAATACACTGGTTGTTCTATTAATAACCAAAGTATAGGTACAGTATTATAGCCCTGAAATACACTGGTTGTTCTATTAATAACCAAAGTATAGGTACAGTATTATAGCCCTGAAATACACTGGTTGTTCTATTAATAACACAAGTATAGGTACAGTATTATAGCCCTGAAATACACTGGTTGTTCTATTAATAACCAAAGTATAGGTACAGTATTATAGCCCTGAAATACACTGGTTGTTCTATTAATAACCAAAGTATATGTACAGTATTATAGCCCTGAAACATGGACATTTTATTGTTTTCACAGTTTCATGTTAATGTATATTGCATCAATTCCATGCAAAATAATTGTTTGATAAACAATAGGAGAGAGGTTTTGCAGACAGTTAATTAACACATGTAGTAGGGAATCAAACATTTCATACATGAATCAGATACAGGGGGGGGGGGGTGATAGTTGGTGGGGACTTAATTAGAAATTAATTAGTATCAGTACCGTGTTTACTCGCTTATGCAACAGGACTTTTGTTGTTGTTCTATCACATTTAACCGACGAATGACACTATTTAATGGATTGCTTCATTTTGGTCTAATAGCGGGTTTTGGTCGAGCTTGATGTAAAAGTGGGTTTTGGTTCAATTTTGTATAAAAGTAGGTTTGTGTTCATATATTTAAGTGATAAAAAGTGGGTTTTATTCCATTTCTTTGTTGATAAAAGTGGGTTTTGGTCCACTTTGATGAAAAAGTGGGTGTTGGGTCAAGTTTGTTGTAAGAGTGCATTGTTACATCTTAAAAGTAAGCTAGGTACAATTAAATTAGAAAATGGGAAACATACTGGGCAGTGATGTTTTAAAGTTTAACTAGCAGACACATCCACTGTGTGATCTATCTGATATGCCAAGTAAATACGGTATATTGCAAGGGTTCAACATGCAATAGTTTATAAATTTACAAATGAGGGTTCATCAAGAATCTATTATAATCTCCTTTATTTATATACAGTTACAATAGCTTTGTGATGAACCCTCAAAATCAAGTGAAACCTGTGACAGCAGCCACCTCTTAACCCATTTCATTCTGGATACCGTTCAAACAGTATTTGCAAAGAACATAGAGCCAGATCAACTAAGACACTTGGCTATGTAGCAAACAACATAGATTCTGATCAGCACGCAGCGTAACGCTGCGGCTGATCTGGATCTATGTTATTTGCAAAAGCCTTTAAATGTATCCAGAATGAAATGGGTTAAGTCTCCAGATTCCCAACCTGGCAATTTATTACACATTTTACGCAATTAACCCGTTACTCCACACAAATGCCATACAACAACCTCATCATTTTCTACATATAACAGCCATTCCATGTATCAATATATTCCCATTAATATTTATGAAATGATATTTGTCTTGCCGTTCTGAAGAGCATGGAATTAACCACTTAAGCCTAGTAGACCTGCGAGATTAATTCCATGCATCAGAACTCCAAACAGTGGTTTATTAGCCAATAAACAGCAAGACATATAGTACTTCCATTCTAACATGATAATGCTATAATGCTATAACCGAATAAATGGGTGCCTTATTCTTTCTCCTTCTGTCAGTTATTTGGCCAACGGCTGCTTTTACAAAACACCCCCCTGTAAAATACCATTTGTATTCCAGTGGCATCCAGCTATCAACACTATATTAAATTTTACTGTATGGCTGGTTATTAACCCATTTCATTCTGGATAGCATTCAAACAGTATTTGCAAAGAACATAGCAGATCAATTGCCACGGAACGTGTCATCTGGTCAGGCTCTATGCTGGTTGCTATTCAGACGATCTTGCGAAGACAATTGGCTATGTAGCAAACAACATATATCCTGATCAGCATGCAGCGTCACACTGCGGCTGATCAGGATCTATGTTGTTTGCAAAAGCCTTTATATGTATCCAGAATGAAATGAGTTAACACTACAAATCCTGCCCAATCGCTGTATTCAATTCCAATGTTGTGCATATTTACGTCTATAAATAAGTTTGTTTACAGGGGGGGCAAAATTCAACAGCCGTAGCCATGGTTTATTGCAGATTTAATCATTCTGGTGCGGACCGTTGTCTAATGTTGTTAAGACTTGTGGCCCAAACCATTTGTATTTTCATGCTATGTATTGTATCTTTACGTGTATGACATATGTACTATTGATTTGCAATAAAATATGGTTAAATAAAAAATTTAATAATGGTAGATTTGTTCTTTGTTCTCAAGTCATGTTAGAATGATGAAATGGCTCCTTCTGTTGTGGAGTAACTACTCAGTCAGGTTTGGTTCTGTTTGTTTTTGGGTGTTAACGTTGCACCAACAGCTTAGGGCATATGGCGACTCTTCAGCTATTATTGGTAGAGGAAGACCCCGGGTGCCCCTCCGAGCAGTATTTCCGGCACAGATGGGCACATAGGTAGAACCACCGACCTACTGCAAGCCAGCAGGATAGCTTCCTCACTTGAAAGAATTTGACACTCCCAGTGGTATTCAAACCTACAGCGGTGAGGGAGGGGCAAGTGATTTGAAGTCAACGACCTTAACCACTCGGCCACGGTCATGTTTTATGTACTCGGTGACTAGCTGCTTAACACAGACTTTATACAGAACTGCATCAGTTTCATTTGAAATTATCGAAGAATATTCGCATTTGTTTCCATACAGCTCTGATACAATGCATATAAATGATAAAGCAGAACAATGCAACACAAGCTTGTGCATAAAGAACCAGCTGTGAATCTATTCCAACAATTTGCTGTTGGAATTTAGCTACAACACTAAACAAGCATGAAATGCAAAAACAAAACTATACTCTAATAAGTAATATAATGCACAGCTAATATCTCAAGGTTATGACCTTGATTTTGCATTGATTTTGACCTTGACCGTTGACCCTTACCATCTGATTCAGTACTGGGCAGCCTCAATAAGGCAGAAGGTCGTCTGTCACTGGTTACTGTGACTTCTGGGGTCATACACGGTTCACTGAGCCCGTGTTTGTTCTCGGCAAACACTCGGAAGAAATACGGCGTATGTGGCTGTAATTTCTCTATTCTGCATGTTGTACTCTGAGGGAGAAATGTAAAGATTTTATTATAAACCATACTTATTCTAATAAATGCTCCATGAGGCTTAATATTTCCCAAAGAGGGGAGGTCATTTCTTAGAGGTATCTTAGACATTTCTCTATTCTGCATGGGAGAAATGCAAACTTTCTAATATAAACCATATTTATTCCAATAAAAGATCCAGGTGGCTTAATATTTTCCACAGATGGAAGGTCATTTCTTAGAAGCACTACACATGACTATTTAGTACAATGATTATAGATTAATTGCTCTCGGGACCTCATTCCTGATGTAATCCATCGCCCTGTGGGAGAGAGAAGATGCAATGTGCATTTAAATGTTTTGCCTAAGGACTGGTTTCTGACGGGGCTCAAACTCAAAAGCACTCGGTACAAGGCAGACACCATGTCCATTGCACCACACAATGTGAACAATGTTAATTGTTATATAGATAGATACGGGAAATGGAACTTTACGGTAAGAAAATAACCATTTATCTTCAATCATAATACGATTACATTTTGTACAATTTATTATACACGAGTTCATACTGTTGGATGTACTTGCGTCTGATTGGATGTACTTTCGTCTGATTGGAGTACTTTTGTCTGACTGGAGTACTTTCGTCTGATTGGAGTACTTACTTGACATTTTGAATTCACTAGTGACCACTCCTGTTCCTCCGCGTCACACATTTCCACGCGGTAGTTTGTGATAGGGCACCCGCCATCATACGCTGGTCCGTACCATGCTACAGTAGCACTTATCAAGCTTACTTCACTGACCCACGGCTGACCTACTGGGGCATCAGGTACATCTATAAATAGAGCAAGGTAAACATATATATATAGAACACGGCAAACATCTATATATAGAACAAGGTAAACATCTCTATATATAGAACAAGGCAAACATCTATATATATATATAGAACAAGGTAAACATCTATATATAGAACAAGGCAAACATCTATATATAGAACAAGGTAAACATCTATATATAGAACAAGGTAGATGAGAGGCAAGTGATTTGAAGTCAACGACCGTAACAACTCGGCCACGGAGACTCTCATGAAGTTGAAGGTAAATATTTATATATGTAAATAGAACACACGGATAACATCTATAAATAGAACACGGTAAATATCTATATATTGTAAATAGAACACAGGGATAACATCTATAAATAGATATATATTGTAAATAGAACACAGGGATAAAATCTATAAATAGAACACGGTAAATATCTATATATTGTAAATAGAACACAGGGATAACATCTATAAATAGAACACGGTAAATATCTATATATTGTAAGCAGAACACATGGATAACATCTATAAATAGATATATATTGTAAATACATACATAATATCTATATATTGTATATAGAAAACATGCAAACATCTATAAATTTAACAAGAAAGCTCCGTTTAATCATTTATTTACATTGTTTTCAATATGAAAGTAATCTGCTACTGAAAAATCGTTTTACACAAGACTAATGAAAATATATGGACATACCTTCCACAGTAAGTGAGGCAAATGATACATCGGCCCCTAGTTTGTTTTCAACTTGGATCTGTAGTCTGCCACAATCCTCCGGATGTATATCGACAATCGTCAAGGTACTGAAACAGTCGCTTGTTTGGATTTGCATTCGTCCAGCTGAAAAATGAAAATGCAATAGAAATGTGCACATATGCTTCCAATACCAGGATTTGGAAAATGCTGATAGAGGTTTTTTACAACGAAATTATCGGGACAAGAAAAATCGTCTGATTTCGAGGTACTTCTGATTTTGAAGGGTCCACTGGAACAAGATTATCAGGGGTTATATTTCGGTTCTTTAATACAGCAGTGTAGGTGCATCCATGATTGCAGTGGAAACATGCATATGCAAATTAGATCCAATCAGCAGTGCAGGTGCATCCATGATTGCAGTGGAAACATGCATATGCAAATTAGATCTAATCAGCAGTGCAGGTGCATCCATGATTGCAGTGGAAACATGCATATGCAAATTAGATCCAATCAGCAGTGCAGGTGCATCCATGATTGCAGTGGAAACATGCATATGCAAATTAGATCTAATCAGCAGTGCAGGTGCATCCATGATTGCAGTGGAAACATGCATATGCAAATTAGATCCAATCAGCAGTGCAGGTGCATCCATGATTGCAGTGGAAACATGCATATGCAAATTAGATCTAATCGTAACAAAATAACTAGCTTTAAGATTGATACAGTAACTGTACATATTGTAAATCATTGCAGGTCGTGTGGCATTTGTGATCTAAAGTATAATATTGGATGTAGGATTGATGGGTCCTGGGCTGATACTCGGTCATTGTACATATATCTTTGAGGTAGGTGCCGCACATATCACTTAGTAACTGGCTAACCGTGGCTAAGCCTGTCCAGCAAACCATATCTAGGTCCCCAAAAGGGATTGACATAAATGAAAATAAAATTAGACAATAGACTCAGAAGGAATGGGACTGATACAGGGTTTATCATACCACCCCGTGTATACAGAATCAGAATGAACAGAACTGATACAACATTTATCATACCACCCTGGTGTATACAGAACTGATACAGGGTTTATCATACCACCCCAGTGTATACAGAACTCAGAATGAACAGAACTGATACAACATTTATCATACCACCCTGGTGTATACAGAACTGATACAGGGTTTATCATATCACCCTGGTGTATACAGAACTCAGAATGAACAGAACTGATACAACATTTATCATACCACCCTGGTGTATACAGAACTGATACAGGGTTTATCATATCACCCTGGTGTATACAGAACTCAGAATGAACAGAACTGATACAGCATTTATCATATCACCCTGGAGTATACAGAACTCAGAATGAACAGAACTGATACAGGGTTTATCATATCACCCTGGTGTATACAGAACTCAGAATGAACAGAACTGATACAGCATTTATCATATCACCCTGGAGTATACAGAACTCAGAATGAACAGAACTGATACAGCGTTTATCATATCACCCAGGAGTATACAGAACTCAGAATGAACAGAACTGATACAGGGTTTATCATATCACCCTGGTGTATACAGAACTCAGAATGAACATAACTGATACAGCGTTTATCATATCACCCTGGTGTATACAGAACTCAGAATTAACATACCTGATACAGGGTTTATCATACCACCCTGGTGTATACAGAACTCAGAATGAACAGAACTGATACAGCGTTTATCATATCACCCTGGTGTATACAGAACTCAGAATGAACAGAACTGATACAGGATTTATCCTGGGATATACAGAACTCAGAAGGTACGGGACAGATACAGGGTTTATCCTGGGCTATACAGAACTCAGAAGGTACGGGACAGATACAGGGTTTATCATACCTGATTGTAGTTCATGTTTTCCTCTAGACCATGTTATGGTTCCAGGTGGTACCGATGTAAATGATGCTGTAAACTCTATTTTACCACCGCGAAGAATACAGAACTCAGAGGGTGATATATTGTAGATCTTGGGCGGGGTTGCGGTTGGTGAAAATGGTTCTCCTACATTGTCAATTTCTGGAGAACCCGGCCGATCTGAATAAATAAATACATAATACTGTAAACCATTTTTAATTTGCACAACTTTTATTGTGTGGTACCATAGCAAGTATAGTATACTGTAAAACACTTTATTTTACACAATTTCCTGACACTAGAGCATTTTATTTCACATACATAAAGTTTTTAATTTATGAATTTCTAGTACCGTAATAATTCTACTAAATGACATCAAACAATCACTGTGTGTAAACCACTTCTAGATAGGGGGACAACTCTCATGTGTGTCTGTGAGTGTTAGTGTGTGTGTTTCAAGTTTACATATGTCCGGATGAAGGCACTGTGAGTGAATTGTAACATACCTTAACGTCTAAAAGATTTGTCTTAAGTTACTTCGAAACCAATTAGGTTGCACTGCTTGTTAATGAAACCAATTAGGTTGTGCTGCTTGTTAATGAAACCAATTAGGTTGCACTGCTTGTTAATGAAACCAATTAGGTTGCACTGCTTGTTAATGAAACCAATTAGGTTGTGCTGCTTCTTAATGAAACCAATTAGGTTTTGCTGCTGGTTAATGAAACCAATTAGGTTGTGCTGCTTGCTAATGAAACCAATTAGACTGTGCTGCTTGTTAGTGAAACCAATTACTGGTAGGTTGTGCTGCTGGTTAATGAAACCAATTAGGTTGTGCTGCTTGTTAAGGAAACCAATTAGGTTGTGCTGCTGGTTAGTGAAACCAATTAGGTTGTACTGCTTGTTAATGAAACCAATTAGGTTGTGCTGCTGGTTAATGAAACCAAATAGGTTGTGCTCCTGGTTAATGAAACCAATTAGGTTGTACTTCCATTGGTCTAATAGTTCTCTCCAGTTATTATTGATGGAGCAAGACTCCGGGTTCCCATTTGAGAAGTATTTCAGGTACAGGCACCCAGGTAGAACCACCAACCTTCTGCAATCCTCACCTGGACAGCTTCCTCACAAGAAATTTACCCCTCCAGTCAAACTTGTGAAAATATGGAGCGCAAGGTTGTTTATTAAAACAAATACAGTATATTCATAAAGAACCAGATTATATTTTAGAACAAATACAGTATCTTTAACATTTTTTACCTTGCACCTGAAGGTGACACTTTGTTCTTGCCATCCCGGCAATATTTGTAGCCGTACATGTATATTCACCCTCATCCTCGGAGAATGCCTCAGCGATCACTAACCTCGCTCTCTCTTCGCTGTAGCACGTGCGGAAAAATTTGGATTGCTGAAATATACGGAGAGTACCGTAATTATTCACCCATTAGTCATCATTTTTACGTTTCTCTTGTATATGGAACATACCGTCAATACCCACCATAGGTCGACATGTGTACCGAATACCATAAATACTTGCTTCTAGGTCAACATTTTATGTCACACTAATATATATAGTACCGAAGGTTCCATAGTTTCCTGCCAATAATTCAACATTTTTTCACTGAACTGTAAATTGAAACATAACAAAAATAACTGTATATAGTACACCCGTATATAGTACAGCATTGGTGTTGCACGAGTATGTTGAGATCAGTCATGAGCAAAAGATTATGTTATGTTATATTTCGGGTTTTACGCCTGCATCAGCACCATTTTTGGGCTATATAGCCGGCGGGCAGTTTACCTAACAACACTTTTCCTGGGCAGGCTCCAGCGGTTAATCAGTAATTGGGTGCACCAACCTCCGTAAGAAACTGCCAACTTTTTCATATAAATGAAACACGGTCTGAGCGGAGCTCGAACCCGTGACCATCAGTGATGCATGAGCAAACGACAAGAGATTATTGATCTTACACATGCACAACCTGTGTTCCATCTTACCTGTACCATTTGCATGAAGCAGGTAGGGTAGCTGACAATGCACAGAGCCCATTTGGCTAATTACAGTCAAATATATAATACATACCTTGATTTCTTTATCATTGATGGACCAGCATAATTCAGGCTCCGGTTTTCCGGTCACACAACATTGTAGAATGACTTCACTGCCGTATTCCACCGACTGGTTCTCTAAATCTTCCTTGATTTCAGGTTTTAAATCCATTGTTAATTGCTTCGAATGAGATAGTCTTCTAGGTATGGGTTTAATTATATCAGCTGTATAATCTTTACACTCTTGTTTAGCAATACTTTCTGGTCTTTTTAAAACACTTCTAAACTCCACCAGCTGATCTTCAACCTGTCCGATTTTCAGTTTCCCGACAGGTAGATCTAAGTCGGTGTTTGTTTTACTAGATCTTTCAAAGTGCTTCTTCACTGGTATTTCAAATTGAGTTTTATTTGTTAAATCAAATTCTTTTTTCTGATTAGGAGTGGTAACAACTTTATCAATGCTTTTACTCCTTACATTAACGACTAATTCAGCACGTTGTTTCTGAATGCTTTTTTTCTCAAAGCTGCTATCACTTAGCTGATCTGTTCTGGATTCAGGTTTGAATTTTCTATCGTCAATTGTTACAGAAACTGTTGCAACCTCATTATTCTTCCTCAAAACATTTCTATAATCTAGTTGGGAATCTGCACGATTATTAACTTTTTCAGATTTTCTTTGCTTATCACTTTCGTCACTATCAGTATTTTCTTTTCTAGTTTTGAGGTTACCTCTAAAATCAGATTGTGCTGAAGATGAATTATCTTCAAATCTTTTCAAAGCTTCGTTGACTTTTAAGCCTTTGTTTTGAGATTCATGTGGTTTGCCGTTTCTATGAACACTATTTGGCACACGTTTGTTTGGTTCTGGTTCAAAAACATGTCGTTTCGGAGACAAAACCTTACTAAACTCTTCGATTTCACGTCTTGGTAACGTTATATCATTCACAAGTTTGGGTGAATGTCCATTAATGTCTAAGACACCAGAATCTTTACTTGAATGTTTATGTTTCAGTACTCCACGGAAATCAACCTGAGTAACTCCCCCTATCTTTTCAATCACTGGTTCTCGTACTTTTGCTTGATTTCCAAGAATTGCACCTGTGACTGGTACTCCCTTTCTAGGGATTGCACCCGTAGTTTTTAAACTCTTAGACTGTGCACCATTTCCCTGATCATTATTTAAAGATAGACCAGATATACTTTTGTTATGTAAATCTCTAGTTACTGGCAGCTGTCTATCGGCGTTATAGAAATTTCTATTTACCGGCAACTTTTGAGGAATTGCATCTTGTTTACTGGCATAGGTATGACTATTTTCCAAAGGGATTCTGGTCAATGGTGCACTAACTTTCCTTGCAGCAACCACTTCATTAACTGGTTGTGTGTCATGGAATGGTTCACTGTGTCTTTTCACTGCAGCAGGTATATATGATGCACTCTCTTTCAATGTTGACTGTGTGCCATTGGATGTTTCCCTATTTATATTCACAATAAACTGTGATTGAAAAACTTCACTGTCTAGCGATGAAATGTCAGAACTTTCAGATTCAGTTCCGTTGTGTTTTACAGAATGGTCTCTGTGAGATCTGAAATTCAATGTAGGTATTACTTATCATAATCCAACAACTTGATTGCAGTAGATGCAATGAAGCATTGTGTACTAACTAGCGGTTACAGCATTTGTGGGGGGAGGGTAGGTGGGCGGGGGTGTGGGGGAAGGGTAGGTGTGGAGGGGAGTGTGTGGGGTAGGTGGGTGGGGGAAGGGTAGGTGTGGAGGGGAGTGTGTGGGGTAGGGGGGGTGCTAAGTGAACATTTCCACAAGTCTGGTTAATTTGGGAGTGGGTATTGCACTTAGTACATTTTCAGATGGTATTATATTCTGGACAGAGTTTCCATATATACTCCTTTTGTTAACATTTTAAGGGCACATGCTGCCCCACCGTCCTTGAATATGTTAGTGAGTAATACTCTAGAGCACCATTTTCATCTGACTTTCAAGATGTCAATAAATGTGTTTCAGGTAGGATACAAGAAACTTAACTCAATGTGAACCCGATCACCATGACAAAATATGTTGAACAAACTGTCCATGCAATAACAATGGTATTTCTAGAAACCAGGGTTACAACAATCAATTCACTAGGAAAATGGTAACCATTCTATCAGGTTGCTTTCTCCTCAATCCTACATGTATGTACATATTATTTATACTTCACTATGTTTATTCAAAGAAATAAATATTGTTAAAACTAATTCACTAGGAATAATGTGTGCATTTATTTATCGTCACTACCGGTTTCTGCTACAAGGAGCAATGCCTCCTGAAGAGATTAGTGTTGTTGTGGAAGATAGTGCAATGAAACAGACTCCTCAGGTTCTTTTATGTGCATTGTGTAAAACATCATGGAGGATGAAGAACATAATGAATTATGCTTACCTATTTTTGAGGTGAGACCGATGGTTGAATAGACTAGGATTCGATGTAGCTATTTCGCCTACAGTGAGTTGACAGGTGGCGCTAGTTGTTCCAAACTGGTTACAAAGGGTGCAAGTGTACGAGCCAGTTTCTTCTGATGTAGCAGACGCAATATCCAGGAAATGGTCATCTCCAATACTACTAATCTGAAACACAACAGAAATTAAATAAACACGAGGTTGCATTGATCATTATATTCATAATTCTATGGCAGACGGCATAGTTCACATATTCCAACTTCATGATTCTATAACAGACGGCATAGTTCACATATTCCAACTTCATGATTCTATAACAGACGGCATAGTTCACATTTTTCGACTTCATGATTCTATGGCAGACGGCATAGTTCACATTTTTCGACTTCATAATTCTATAGTAGACGGCATAGTTCACAATTTTCCGACTTCATAATTAATTAGCAGACGTTATAGTTCATATTTTCCTACTTCTTAATTCTATAACAGCCGGCATAGTTCACAATTTTCCGACTTCATAATTCTATAGCAGCCGGCATAGTTCACAATTTTCACACCAATATATTGTAACAGCAGTAAATATATCAGACAATTATTATACAATGTACCAACCGACAGCAGACAACTGGAGAGCACACTGAGCATCTGTCAATATGTAACATGTATGTGTCAACAGCGTCAATGTGGTTTTAGGCTAAATACAATTAATGTTGAGATTGTCATGAAAGTTTTGTCTCCAGCAGAAGACATTGTAAGGAATTGGTTCCATAATACAGGGGTGTACGGAGTCTAAGTATACAGGGATGTAAGGAGTCTGTGTGTCTAAGTATACAGGGATGTAAGGAGTCTGTATGTCTAAGTATACAGGGATGTAAGGAGTCTGTATGTCTAAGTATACAGGGATGTACGGAGTCTGTATGTCTAAGTATACAGGGATGTAAGGAGTCTGTATGTCTAAGTATACAGGGATGTAAGGAGTCTGTATGTCTAAGTATACAGGGATGTAAGGAGTCTGTATGTCTAAGTATACAGGGATGTAAGGAGTCTGTATGTCTAAGTATACAGGGATGTAGTGAGTCTGTATGTCTAAGTATACAGGGATGTAAGGAGTCTGTATGTCTAAGTATACAGGGATGTATGGAGTCTGTATGTCTAAGTATACAGGGATGTAAGGAGTCTGTATGTCTAAGTATACAGGGGTGTACAGAGTCTAAGTATACAGGGGTGTAAGGAGTATGTGTGTCTAAGTATACAGGGGTGTAAGGAGTCTGTGTGTCTAAGTATACAGGGATATAAGGAGTTTGTATGTCTAAGTATACAGGGGTGTACAGAGTCTAAGTATTCAGGGGTGTAAGGAGTCTGTGTGTCTAAGTATACAGGGATGTAAGGAGTCTGTATGTCTAAGTATACAGGGATGTAAGGAGTCTGTATGTCTAAGTATACAGGGATGTAATGAGTCTGTATGTCTAAGTATACAGGGATGTAGTGAGTCTGTATGTCTAAGTATACAGGGATGTAAGGAGTCTGTATGTCTAAGTATACAGGGATGTATGGAGTCTGTATGTCTAAGTATACAGGGATGTAAGGAGTCTGTATGTCTAAGTATACAGGGATGTACGGAGTCTAAGTATACAGGGATGTATGGAGTCTGTATGTCTAAGTATACAGGGATGTAAGGAGTCTGTATGTCTAAGTATACAGGGATGTATGGAGTCTAAGTATACAGGGGTGTACGGAGTCTGTATGTCTAAGTATACAGGGATGTATGGAGTCTGTATGTCTAAGTACACAGGGATGTATGGAGTCTGTATGTCTAAGTATACAGGGGTGTACGGAGTCTAAGTATACAGGGGTGTAAGGAGTCTAAGTATACAGGGATGTAAGGAGTCTGTATGTCTAAGTATACAGGGATGTAAGGAGTCTGTATTTCCAAGTATACAGGGGTGTACGGAGTCTAAGTATACAGGGATGTAAGGAGTCTGTATGTCTAAGTATACAGGGATGTAAGGAGTCTGTATGTCTAAGTATACAGGGGTGTACGGAGTCTAAGTATACAGGGATGTATGGAGTCTGTATGTCTAAGTATACAGGGATGTATGGAGTCTGTATGTCTAAGTATACAGGGATGTACGGAGTCTAAGTATACAGGGATGTAAGGAGTCTGTATGTCTAAGTATACAGGTATGTACGGAGTCTAAGTACACAGGGATGTATGGAGTCTGTATGTCTAAGTATACAGGGATGTACGGAGTCTGTATGTCTAAGTATACAGGGATGTAAGGAGTCTGTATGTCTAAGTATACAGGGATGTATGGAGTCTGTATGTCTAAGTATACAGGGATGTAAGGAGTCTGTATGTCTAAGTATACAGGGGTGTACGGAGTCTAAGTATACAGGGATGTAAGGAGTCTGTATGTCTAAGTATACAGGGATGTAAGGAGTCTGTATGTCTAAGTATACAGGGGTGTACGGAGTCTAAGTATACAGGGATGTATGGAGTCTGTATGTCTAAGTATACAGGGATGTATGGAGTCTGTATGTCTAAGTATACAGGGATGTATGGAGTCTGTATGTCTAAGTATACAGGGATGTACGGAGTCTAAGTATACAGGGATGTAAGGAGTCTGTATGTCTAAGTATACAGGTATGTACGGAGTCTAATTACACAGGGATGTATGGAGTCTGTATGTCTAAGTATACAGGGATGTAAGGAGTCTGTATGTCTAAGTATACAGGGATGTAAGGAGTCTGTATGTCTAAGTATACAGGTATGTAAGGAGTCTGTATGTCTAAGTATACAGGGATGTAAGGAGTCTGTATGTCTAAGTATACAGGGATGTAAGGAGTCTGTATGTCTAAGTATACAGGGGTGTACAGAGTCTAAGTATACAGGGGTGTAAGGAGTCTGTGTGTCTAAGTATACAGGGATGTAAGGAGTCTGTATTTCCAAGTATACAGGGATGTAAGGAGTCTGTATGTCTAAGTATACAGGGATGTAAGGAGTCTGTATTTCCAAGTATACAGGGATATAAGGAGTCTGTATTTGCAAGTATACAGGGGTGTAAGGAGTCTGTATTTGCAAGTATACAGGGGTGTAAGGAGTCTGTATTTGCAAGTATACAGGGATGTAAAGAGTCTGTATTTCCAAGTATACAGGGATATAAGGAGTCTGTATTTGCAAGTATACAGGGATGTAAGGAGTCTGTATTTGCAAGTATACAGGGGTGTAAGGAGTCTGTATTTCCAAGTATACAGGGGTGTAAGGAGTCTGTATGTCTAAGTATACTGAGTGATGGAAAAGTTTAAGTTTAAACTTTATATATTTTACAACGATTGCGAAGCAAGTTCTAATATTTTATATTAATCACTCTCGTTGGTGCGGATGAAAGCGTATATGTGGTCATTCGTGTGGGAGGAAACCGGAGTACCCGGAGAAAACCCACCTGTCCGAGCTGGTGACCACCGATATACTGACTCAGTACACTACCGAATACTAGTATGGTCGCCAGATCGGATCAGTATGACCACATACTGATACGCTTTCATCTGCGCCAATGAGAGTGATTATTATAAGTTGTTTCGCAATCGTTGTAAGCTAAAATAAAAGTATATAATTTACCTTATATTTTACTCCATGCTTCAGAACCTGCCGGCCACGAGACCATTGAACAGACGGGGGTGGTATTCCACTGACTTGACAACTCAACGATATATTCGCTCCTTCATCCGTGTGCAGATTCTGTGGACTGATGATAAATTCTGGTGCCTTCTCCGATATGTTCTGGACAACGTCTTTTTCTAATATTTTATTAGTAACAAAAAACACAAAACATGCAATTTTCTCAATAATAAGCCCAACGTAAACTGTCAGACTTTGAATGGAATGCCTCTATATATGTCACACATAAATTTGAACAATAAAATGTCCTTTAGAATTGTTTCGATAATAGTAACAAGTATATAAATATAAACAATAAGAAAGAATGAAAAACAAAGAATCACAATAATATTGTCCGTTTGTACATTAAATACATTCAAATAAGAGAAAGAAAGAGAGAGAAAGAGATAGACAAAATAATAAGAGAGAAGTTTAGAGATTATTTTCTTGTTTAGTGCTTTGGTTTGGAGAGTCGTGAGCGAAGGCCCTCTGAAAATACACAAAAAAGGGAGAGAACTTATTATTTTGCATGAATAATTGAAGTTTTTTCATGCCGTGCCTCAAACTAGTGATAACTCTTTTTGAAGGTCAGCTTGCTCACCATGCAGACATTCCGTAACAGAAACTACAAGACATGGTCAAGAATGGATGCAAACAAGGGAGACAACTTACATTTTATTTGCATGATTTTTTACTCTCTTTTTTTTCTACTTTATACTACCGAGCATATCAATTTCTGATTATGCAGGTCCCTTTCCTTTTTTGGGGCACACTCAATCCCGATGTACCCAATCCAGAAATAGATATGGAACTTAAATCAAGAACACACTCACTATGGCTACAGCTGGGTGCGGACGCAGGGCCTACCCCACCCAGAAATAGATATGGAACTTAAATGAACCTTAAGAACACACTCACAATGGCTACAGCTGGGTGCGGACTCAGTGCCTACCCAACCCAGAAATAGATATGGAACTTAAATCAACCTTAAGAACACACAATGGCTACAGCTGGGTGCAGACTCAGTGCCTACCCCACCCAGAAATAGATATGGAACTTAAATGAACCTTAAGAACACACTCACAATGGCTACAGCTGGGTGCGGACTCAGTGCCTACCCAACCCAGAAATAGATATGGAACTTAAATCAACCTTAAGAACACACAATGGCTACAGCTGGGTGCAGACTCAGTGCCTACCCCACCCAGAAATAGATATGGAACTTAAATGAACCTTAAGAACACACTCACAATGGCTACAGCTGGGTGCGGACTCAGTGCCTACCCAACCCAGAAATAGATATGGAACTTAAATCAACCTTAAGAACACACTCACAATGGCTACAGCTGGGTGCGGACTCAGGGTCTAATTACAGTGTTCATATCATGCACTATGGAGCGATCATCATGCAATTGCACTGCTATCATCAGGCACACAATCGCAGAAAAACTTGCCGAAAACTCTTAGAGCAAGCATGCACATCACAAAGCAAAACAAGGGAAAGATGCAGAGTTAGGGTAGTGAAAATATAGTAAAGACATGAAACTTGGAAGACAACAATAGTCATGCAGACATTCCATTCAAAGTGACAATACAACAATAATAAATAAATACAACAATAATAATAACAAATAAATACAAGAACAATAATAACTAAATATAGCCTTTTCCCTTGTATTACCTAAAACTTCGCCCTACTTTGATGGTCTACTTTAACCATTTCAACCCCAAGTAACTGACATGGACTGGTCCATGATATTTTTAGACCAATAAATTAAATTAAAATTAATAAAACAAAATTACATTTGGATCAGTTCATTTATCAAAATGGGTAATTTTATCTAAAAATAGTAATAATTATTACTGGCAAAAAAGTGCAGATCCTGATGAGACGGCTCGTTACGAGCCGGCTCATCTGGATCTACACTTTTCATAAGCCTATTTAGAGGCCTGTGGGGTTGAAAGGGTTAAATAAATAAAGGCAAATCTGAATTTAAAAAATATTTAAATTATAAAGTTACAAAAATCTTACAAAAACCGTAAAAAAAATACTATCAATTAAAGTTTGTTTTTTAAGTTCTGAAGTACTGTTTGTCTTTCCTAGTCAGGTAATGTTCTTTTTTCAAAGTATCTAAAATCCTGTTTCTCTTTACCAGTTAGTTAATGTTCTTTTTCCAAAATTCCATAAATCAGGTTTTTCTTCAACGGTTCTTAATTCCCTTTCTTCCCACTGTTATATTCCACAATTATTCTTTTTCAGTTTTCAAAAGTTCCATAATTTTTTTAACTTCAAATTTTATTTTGCATTTTCCTTTCGAAGTTCTGTAATGGTTTTAATAATCTGCTTAAATTTGTTGAATAATCTTGCATCTACTAACTACAAAACCTACAAAACCACGATATCCTGGTACTAATCCTGGCGAGATATTGATAATCTCTCCTTAAGGAATATTTTCACGGTTCCTCAGATTAAATACTACGGTGTCTTTTATTATGTTAATGTTACTTATCTTTGGAACCAATAGAGTTTATCAGTCGGACCCTAGGCCTACAACTGACATGTCTTTAAAGTCATATCCTGTTCACAAAGACCATATTGCACTTTGCCAGTGAAATTTTACACAAGCAATTTTAATAAAAACAAGCTAAAAAATGTTTTTAATTTTTTTGGCTACTATGAAACTCGTTTATCAGTTTTTCTATGGTTTATAATGTAAATAATTGTCTAATCAAATTGTTATATTAAATCTAATAAAACAAACAAAACAGACATATGGTAAACAAAGTTCCAACAAATAAAAAAAAATCAAATTCATTTTTTTCAAAATTATTCATTTGCTTGTTTCTCATCCAAAATATAAATAAATATTTCTGGAAAAGACGAAATATTCCAAAATTTGTAAAGCTGTCTTCATAAAATTCTAATATTTGACAATATTAGCGTTATTTGTTTGCAAAGGGCTTCCAGAAAAGAAACCATCTATTCTATTTAGCACTTTACCCAGCACATATCCACAACATTAACTGTACCCTGTACAGACCACATGGAATAACTACCACAACATTAACTGTACACTGTACAGACAGCATGGAATAACTACCACAACATTAACTGTACACTGTACAGACAGCATGGAATAACTACCACAACATTAACTGTACACTGTACAGACAGCATGGAATAACTACCACAACATTAACTGTACACTGTACAGACCATGGAATAACTACCACAACATTAACTGTACACTGTACAGACAGCATGGAATAACTACCACAACATTAACTGTACACTGTACAGACAGCATGGAATAACTACCACAACATTAACTGTACACTGTACAGACAACATGGAATAACTACCACAACATTAACTGTACACTGTACAGACAGCATGGAATAACTACCACAACATTAACTGTACACTGTACAGACCATACCACAACATTAACTGTACACTGTACAGACCATACCACAACATTAACTGTACACTGTACAGACAACATGGAATAACTACCACAACATTAACTGTACACTGTACAGACCATACCACAACATTAACTGTACACTGTACAGACCATACCACAACATTAACTGTACACTGTACAGACAACATGGAATAACTACCACAACATTAACTGTACACTGTACAGACCATACCACAACATTAACTGTACACTGTACAGACCATACCACAACATTAACTGTACACTGTACAGACAACATGGAATAACTACCACAACATTAACTGTACACTGTACAGACAACATGGAATAACTACCACAACATTAACTGTACACTGTACAGACAGCATGGAATAACTACCACAACATTAACTGTACACTGTACAGACAGCATGGAATAACTACCACAACATTAACTGTACACTGTACAGACAGCATGGAATAACTACCACAACATTAACTGTACACTGTACAGACAGCATGGAATAACTACCACAACATTAACTGTACACTGTACAGACAGCATGGAATAACTACCACAACATTAACTGTACACTGTACAGACAGCATGGAATAACTACCACAACATTAACTGTACACTGTACAGACAGCATGGAATAACTACCACAACATTAACTGTACACTGTACAGACCATACCACAACATTAACTGTACACTGTACAGACCACATGGAATAACTACCACAACATTAACTGTACACTGTACAGACCATACCACAACATTAACTGTACACTGTACAGACCACATGGAATAACTACCACAACATTAACTGTACACTGTACAGACCATACCACAACATTAACTGTACACTGTACAGACCACATGGAATAACTACCACAACATTAACTGTACACTATCTTTTCCGGAATAGTTACCAAACAAACCCTTGACAATTACAAACAACTCTGAGAGTTTACTATCTACCACAGTTGTATTCTATAGTATACAATTTGATTTCATTTTCCTTAGAATTCTTATTATTCCATTTATCACTCAACTATCTTTTTCCAGAATTGTCACCAAAAAAAACCCCCTGGACAATTCAGATGAATAAACAACAACTTTGGAGAGTTTACATAGATCTACCAAGGCTATATCCTATATACCATAGAGTTTGTGACAAATTGGGTCCTAGATTGCCAGCTGTCACATGATTTGACAATGTATGTTTAGAGTCATTATAGTGCGACATGTTGTTGTGTGGTAAATGGATCTCATGTTGTTGTGTGGTAAATGGATCTCATGTTGTTGTGGGGTAAATGGATCTCATGTTGTTGTGGGGTAAATGGATCTCATGTTGTTGTGTGGTAAATGGATCTCATGTTGTTGTGGGGTAAATGGATCTCATGTTGTTGTGGGGTAAATGGATCTCATGTTGTTGTGTGGTAAATGGATCTCATGTTGTTGTGGGGTAAATGGATCTCATGTTGTTGTGGGGTAAATGGATCTCATGTTGTTGTGTGGTAAATGGATCTCATGTTGTTGTGGGGTAAATGGATCTCATGTTGTTGTGGGGTAAATGGATCTCATGTTGTTGTGTGGTAAATGGATCTCATGTTGTTGTGGGGTAAATGGATCTCATGTTGTTGTGGGGTAAATGGATCTCATGTTGTTGTGTGGTAAATGGATCTCATGTTGTTGTGGGGTAAATGGATCTCATGTTGTTGTGGGGTAAATGGATCTCATGTTGTTGTGTGGTAAATGGATCTCATGTTGTTGTGTGGTAAATGGATCTCATGTTGTTGTGGGGTAAATGGATCTCATGTTGTTGTGTGGTAAATGGATCTCATGTTGTTGTGGGGTAAATGGATCTCATGTTGTTGTGGGGTAAATGGATCTCATGTTGTTGTGGGGTAAATGGATCTCATGTTGTTGTGGGGTAAATGGATCTCATGTTGTTGTGGGGTAAATGGATCTCATGTTGTTGTGGGGTAAATGGATCTCATGTTGTTGTGGGGTAAATGGATCTCATGTTGTTGTGGGGTAAATGGATCTTATGGCACATCAGCTCAATTCAAGCTACATTGCTATGGGATATAATTTATTACAAATAAAGTTATCAAATCAAAGCGAATAAAAACAATCTGAAAAATAAATGAAAGATGTCTACATTAACACTCCTTCTATTCAAATCTTGTATTTAATGGTCATACCGGGTATTGTGTGTCCATTTTAACCATATTTTGTTGAAATTTTAAATAACACCATTTAAGGATGCGATGAAAAATTTAAAAAAGAAATTATTTTTTACAATTTTCAGACAAAATATTGTCCAGTAAGATAGATACACTGGGCATTGTAAAACACTCCTTCTATTCAAATATTGTATTTAACCCATTCAACCCCAAGTAACTGACATGGACTGGTGCATGCTATTTTTAGACCAATAAATTAATAAGAAAATTACCTTTGGACCAGTTCATTTATCAAAATGGGTAATTTTATTTAAAAATAGTAATAATTATTACTGGCAAAAAAGTGCAGATCCTGATGAGATGGCTCGTTACGAGTCGGCTCATCTGGATCTACACTTTTCATAAGCCTATTTAGAGGCCTGTGGTGTTGAAAGGGTTAATGGTCATATTGTGTATTTTAACCCTATTATGTGGAAGTTATTAAACAATACCATTAGATGATGCAATCGAGCGCTTTCTCACTTCTCCCTAACATTTGAGTCTGACTTGAGCCCGGGTAATTTGCAATATAGAAATGTACAAAAAGTGGCCTTAACTAAAGAATGATTCATCGAACCAAATAATTCCGACAATATAGACTTGTCCACTTCATGCCGAGGATGTATACAAAGTATCGATTCATTGGATTATGAAGTTACGGCCTGAAGGTTCGGATGTGCCATATACACATTCTATTGATGCAGAACTGGATGGCTTGGAACTAATGTTCATGGCTAGCTTGCACAATGACTGGCCGACACTATTAGATCTCTCAATAGCGGACCACCACACAATGACTGGCCGACACTACTAGAACTATCAATAGCGGACCACCACACAATGACTGGCCGACACTATTAGATCTCTCAATAGCGGACCACCACACAATGACTGGCCGACACTATTAGATCTATCAATAGCGGACCACCACACAATGACTGGCTGACACTATTAGATCTATCAATAGCGGACCACCACACAATGACTGGCCGACACTATTAGATCTATCAATAGCGGACCACAACACAATGACTGGCCGACACTATTAGATCTATCAATAGCGGACGACCACACAATGACTGGCCGACACTATTAGATCTATCAATAGCGGACGACCACACAATGACTGGCCGACACTATTAGATCTATCAATAGCGGACGACCACACAATGACTGGCCGACACTACTAGATCTATCAATAGCGGACCACCACACAATGACTGGCCGACACTATTAGATCTCTCAATAGCGGACCACCACACAATGACTGGCCTGACACTATTAGATCTATCAATAGTGGACCACCACAGAATGACTGGCCGACACTATTAGATATCTCAATAGCGGACCACCACACTTTGGCTTTGATTTGACTGATGACTGATTCATCAATATTTTATTATTTACTATATAAGAAAATAAACTACAACACACTACTAACTTTAAGAATAATTAAGTGGATACTGTAAGTGCATAATTGAGCCAAATTTTCAATTGACCAGTATTGACCAGTATTGACCGGTATTGACCAGTATTGACCGGTATTGACCAGTATTGACCAGTATTGACCGGTATTGACCAGTATTGACAGGTATTGACAGGTATTGACCAGTATTGACAGGTATTGACAGGTATTGACCAGTATTGACCGCCGGCCCAGTCAATACTCTTATTGACCGGTCAATCGATTGCCAATGTTAGGCCCATATTATAGTTATACAAATTTATTTTAGCTCAATTGCGAAACAAGTTCTTACAACTTATATTAATCACTCTCGAGACCTCATTCCTGATGGAATCATCGCCAACGAGGGAGAGAGAAGAGGCAACGTGGAATTTAAATGCCTTGCCTAAGGGCACAATTGTAACGGCTCCAGCGGGGCTAGAACTCCAGACCTTTCGCACCTGAAGTGAAGGTGCACACTGCGCTATCACGACTTCTAAATATTACAGTACAGTGACCATACAAAAGGAGGCATAACTCTAGAAGATTGGATTAAATGAAGGTGTATATTCCAAGTACAATATATTGTATGAAACTGCAGGAATTGAGGTCATGAGGTTATTGATGCACAAGGGCAACAATCTACAGTTTCAATGAGAGACATCTCTAATTTTCTATTACCTCCCTTGGCAGAAAAAGTTTGATTTATCTCAAAATGTAAATAGGTCCTTTTAGTTGGAATCCTTTGTTTTTACTGCTGTTCACTAACCAGATGTTGCAGTATGATAATTGTGATTTTATCAAAATCATGTTAATTAAATGATAAAATTGTTTTACAAAGTAGTACCTGTCGAGATATAGTAATTTAATAATCATAAGAAGCGATAGTGGAATAAAATTGCTAGCATGTTATGCAAAGGAAACAGCGATAAAAACAGGAAACACTTAATAAGACCTATCTACTTTTAGGGAGTATTCAGGGGCAGTAACTGACTGATGTCTCTAGGACCTATCTACCTTTAGAGAGTGTTCAAGGGCAGTAACTGACTGATGTCTCTAGGACCTATCTACTTTTAGAGAGTGTTCAAGGGCAGTAACTGACTGATGTCTCTAGGACCTATCTACTTTTAGAGAGTGTTCAAGGGCAGTAACTGACTGATGTCTCTAGGACCTATATACTTTTAGAGAGTATTCAGGGGCAGTAACTGACCGTTGTCTCTAGGACCTATCTACTTTTAGGGAGTATTCAGTGGCAGTAACTGACCATTGTCTCTAGGACCTATCTACTTTTAGGGAGTATTCAGAGACAGTAACTGACCGTTGTCTCTAGGACCTATCTACTTTTAGAGAGTGTTCAAGGGCAGTAACTGACTGTTGTCTCTAGGACTATCTACTTTTAGAGAGTATTCTGGGGCAGTAACTGACCGTTGTCTCTAGGACCTATCTACTTTTAGGGAGTATTCAGGGGCAGTAACTGACCGTTGTCTCTAGGACCTATCTACTTTTAGGGAGTATTCAGGGGCAGTAACTGACTGATGTCTCTCAGTACATGTACTAGGACCTATCTACTTTTAGGGAGTATTCAGGGGCAGTAACTGACCGTTGTCTCTAGGACCTATCTACTTTTAGGGAGTATTCAGGGGCAGTAACTGACCGTTGTCTCTAGGACCTATCTACTTTTAGGGAGTATTCAGGGGCAGTAACTGACCGTTGTCTCTAGGACCTATCTACTTTTAGGGAGTATTCAGGGGCAGTAACTGACCGTTGTCTCTAGGACCTATCTACTTTTAGGGAGTATTCAGGGGCAGTAACTGACCGTTGTCTCTAGGACCTATCTACTTTTAGGGAGTATTCAGGGGCAGTAACTGACCGTTGTCTCTAGGACCTATCTACTTTTAGGGAGTATTCAGGGGCAGTAACTGACCGTTGTCTCTAGGACCTATCTACTTTTAGGGAGTATTCAGGGGCAGTAACTGACCGTTGTCTCTAGGACCTATCTACTTTTAGAGAGTATTCAGGGGCAGTAACTGACCGTTGTCTCTCATTCATTTCGATGAAAATCATCAGAAGGAATTTTTAGTATTTCACTTGCTTTTAAGAAATATGGTCTTTATTAGAAAAATGCTTTCAGTTTTAAATTAACAATTCACGATTAATTTCAATATTTCGCTATACAGTTGAAAGTAACATGACTTTTCATAGCTCCAGGTTACACTGATAGCTTCAAATGTTAACTAGTGAAATATAATTATTGCATACACTTAAAACGTCCAATTTTTTTAAATATTTTACAATGGGAAATAGTTTTATTGTAATAGAAAACCATGGTATCCTATTTA
Source organism: Archivesica marissinica (assembly GCA_014843695.1). Taxonomy (NCBI): domain Eukaryota; kingdom Metazoa; phylum Mollusca; class Bivalvia; order Venerida; family Vesicomyidae; genus Archivesica; species Archivesica marissinica. The sequence goes on from CM026392.1 coordinate 5,007,520, forward strand.
AAATGGCATAGATTCTAAATGATGTCACTGAAGAATTGAGCCCTAAAGCATTCATAGCAGCTGGAATTTTCCAGACTCATGTGAAATACACATTCTAATTATTTTTAAAATTTTGAAGCCTACCTCGTTACCGGTTTATTTTACATACGTTACTTCATTCCTAAACTACATACTTACAGATATTCTAATTATTAAAGCGACATTACATCGCAAAAGTCACAAAAAAACAGTTTATGAATAAATATCATTGCTACTACAAATTCTTCCAAAATAATTCCAACTCTAACTTTTAATCAATAAAAAGTGTTTTTGCATGCTCAAAAGTGAAAGAATGTGTAGTCAGCCACGCTCCTGAATTGACGTTTGTTTATTATTGGAGTCGAAGCGTTTGATACAGTCGCTTCGAGATAATTTAAATCAAATCAGTCTAAATATAAATATGCATAGTCACAAAATAATTAATGTGAGATAATACGGTAAATCTGTACCATAAATGTTGTAATTCAGGATACACACGTTGTATTACGCTTGGATGTTGACCCTATGTACATTATTTTGTTATATCAACAAGTCTCGTATACAACATTTCTTTATTAGATTCTATCTCAAATATTTGGAAAAAAGCTATACCATAAAATAGGAAATTACATTCTGTATAAATTTGCTTCAAACCAATCACCCCCGGTCATCTCCGGTATGGCGTCGCTTTAAAAGAATTACTTTTAAATACGAAACAAAATAATTATGAAGCAATATCATCAAGTTTTTTATATGTTTTATATCGTCGCTACCGGTTGCCGATATGAGCGACGCCTCCTGAAGAGATCAGTCATTTTAGATTTTTGGAGGAGAGTGCAATGATACAGACAGAGACCCATTCCAGAGTCTCATCTGGGTATTTTACGTGCACGGTGTTACTTGAAAGCACCGACACAAGACCTCATTCTAAAGTCCCATCTGAAAGACTTAATTTTATTATGGTCAGATGGGGATTACCTGCGATCCGTGGACTCGCAGTCCAACGTGTTAACAACTGGAACAATGACCCGTCTAAATATCATCAATTAACTCGTAAAACAATATATGTATGCAGGAAACAGATACGTCTATGGTGAGAGTTATGTTATGTTATATTTCGGGTTTTACGCCTGCATCAGCACCATTTTGGGCTATATCGCCGGCGGGCAGTTTACCTAACAACACCTTTCCTGGGCAGGCTCCAGCGGTTAACAAGTACTTGGGTGCACCAACCTCCGTAAGAAACTGCCAACTTTTTTATATAAATGAGACACGGTCTGAGCGGGGCTCGAACCCGTGACCATCAGTGATGATAGGTTACAGTGGTATACAAGTCAGCGACCGTAACCACTCGACCACGGAGGCGGACTGTCTATGGTGAGAGCATTTTTATTTCCGTAATAAATGTCCAGAATTCTTTGGACAGCATAATATAATATGATTTACCATAAGAGACATTGTACTAGTAACCCTTTGCCTGCTGAGTAAATAAAATCACATTTGCAAACAACATAGATCCAGATCAGCTGCGGTCTAACACCGCGTCTGGTCAGGATCTATGTTGTTTGCTATTCAGTCATGTGTTTTAGCTCCACTATCTGAATAGCAAACAGCATAGAGCCTGAACAGACGGAACATTCTGTGTCGTGTGATCGGGCTTTATGCTATTAATTTTGCAAAGTTGAGTTTATCTGCCGCTAGCGTGCAAAGGGTTAACATCATTAAACAAGACCACTTACCCGTAAGCTATTTCCACCACTTTAGAGCACATTTAATATAAGACAATCTGGATGTCCCTAAAACTGCCTTATTTTGAACTTTTATGAACATTTTAACATTAAATATGTCTATATTTTTCTCCCCTGTAACATTAAAATAATTAGACCAAACATTCGAGTTTCATATTTCGAGGAATTATTCGAGGAATTTAAAATAGAACACCATTATCTTGTATTTCAATTTTTCTACTACTAGTTTTATAATAGGAACATGTCTCTTTATTTCATCTTTACAAATCCCTAATCTTTATTGATATGGTTGATATGGTTATATCAAATTTTAATGGGTGTATGGCTTCAAATTACGATTCCTTTTGCTTGTTCATTTTTAATCCATAGATATGAAGTAATAATCAATTTGGCATCTATTATTCTCTATATCTTTATCAAAAGGCCGAGGTTAAATATTTTAGATGTCTATTCAGTGTGCATAATGCACTTTTGAAAAGTCAATATTTTGAGTTTGTTCGTTGATAGGAGACAGTTATTGATTCAATAATTGTGTAACACACACATTGATAGCTCAATAATGCACTTACTTATAACGTGCTGCACACCGGGATACCTTATTTACTCACCTATAAGACGACCTTGACTATAAGACGACCTTGACTATAAGACGACCCCGACTAACAGATGACCTTGACTATAAGATGACCTTGACTATAAGACAACCCCGACTAACAGACAACCTTGACTATAAGACTACCTTGACTATAAGACGACCTTAACTATAAGACGACCTCAACTATAAGACGACCTTGACTATAACCTTAACTATAAGACGACCTTGACAATAAGACGACCTCGACTATAAGACGACCTTGACTATAAGACGACCTTGACTATAAGACGACCTTGACTATAAGACGATCATGACTATAAGACGACCCCCCAACTTTAATTTTAAATGAGTGATATTTTGCATAGACTCGTGCATAAGACGAGATGAGAAAATGGAAATCACACACAACATAAAGATCAAACAAATTGAATTGTTAAAGGCACTGTAAATTATGTGAAATCATAACAAAAACAACAATAAATTTGATTTGCTAAAATGCTATTGACAAGTTCAGTTTTCTTGAATATTGTAATAGAAGTGATCATTATTTTTGGATTTTCTTAGATAATTCAACTAATTAATGCTACTGCATACATCAACTTAAGATAATTCCAGTAATTAATACCAATTGTATAAATCCATTACATGATTCCTCTAGATGATATACGTAGATAATTCCACTAAATTAATTCCACTAAATAATTCCTCAAAATATTTTTTTTTTTTTCAATTCCAATTCACAAAGTAGCAAACATAAAATGAAGCTTTAAATGAATTTAAAATTTAAATGAAATTAAAAGTTAACTGAAAGATACACGTTTATACCTGCTATATTTAAAACAAACACAATTATGACTGCCATGAATTACTGGGAACAAGTTTCAGTACGCACTGGTACGTCGTTCACCAGATATTCCAGCAGCGAAATAATTACATAATTCCTAAAAATAATCCAAAATGTGAAGTGGAAATACAACATCATCCTTCAAAAGCATAATTCCACAATTTTATGTCCATTTTTCTCTCTCTTTTATTACCAGAGAAAAGTACGTTCAGATTTATATGGTTAATAATACTTAATTCAAAGGGTTGCTTGCTGCTTAACTCTTGTTTATATTCCCTATTACTTCTAATTCCGCTTCGCTTTTATCTCATCATTAAAGAAGAACATTACAAGCCCCTGATTACTACTGCCTTAAATTTCCCTATAAATATATACATTATAACCACAGGAGGTTGAAATCTGAACAATATATTTTTTTAATTAACCCTGTACATTTACCCAATAGTGAAGAATTAGGTGATAGTTTTGTTTTTGTTTTTAGGGTTAATAGCTGCACCAACAGTTTAGGTCATATGGGAAATTTGTCCAGCTATTATTGATGGAGGAATACCCTGGGTGCCCCTTCAGGTAGAGACAGGCACCAAGGTACAGGCAGTACCAGGCACCAAGGTACAGACAGAACCAGGCACCAAGGTACAGACAGAACCAGGCACCAAGGTACAGGCAGAACCAGGCACCAAGGTACAGGCAGAACCAGGCACCAAGGTACAGACAGAACCAGGCACCAAGGTACAGGCAGAACCAGGCACCAAGGTACAGGCAGAACCAGGCACCAAGGTACAGACAGAACCAGGCACCAAGGTACAGGCAGAACCAGGCACCAAGGTACAGACAGAACCAGGCACCAAGGTACAGACAGAACCAGGCACCAAGGTACAGACAGAACCAGGCACCAAGGTACAGGCAGAACCAGGCACCAAGGTACAGACAGAACCAGGCACCAAGGTACAGGCAGAACCAGGCACCAAGGTACAGACAGAACCAGGCACCAAGGTACAGACAGAACCAGGCACCAAGGTACAGACAGAACCACGGATCATTATTGTCATCACTGAATGCATCTGGTAAATAAGCTGTGCATTGTGCCTTTGTTCAAATATCTTTAGATACATCATTAAAATAAAGATTATATTATTATGTTTCTCTCTCTTTTTTTCTAAAGAATATAGTTTAACCCTTTCCCTCATAGAAGCACCTTGATGCCATTACCAATACAACATACATTGACAATGTAGTATAGTAACCAAACCAATGCTCATAATGTAGGCCAGAATCTCATGTAGTCCCAGTAATATCTATGGAGGTGGGATAGATATGGCGACTACTTATCCACTGCATGATAGCTAAATGGCTGTCCGTTTGTATGGAGATATAATGGCATATTAACCTAAATCTCATGTAGTCCCAGTAATATCTATGGAGGTGGGATAGATATGGCGACTACTTATCCACTGCATGATAGCTAAATGGCTGTCCGTTTGTATGGAGATATAATGGCATATTAACCTAAATCTCATGTAGTCCCAGTAATATCTATGTAGGTGAGATAGATATGGCGACTACTTATCCACTGCATGATAGCTAAATGGCTGTCCGTTTGTATGGAGATATAATGGTATATTAACCTAAATCTCATGTAGTCCCAGTAATATCTATGGAGGTGAGATAGATATGGCGACTACTTATCCATTGCATGATAGCTAAATGGCTGTCCGTTTGTATGGAGATATAATGGCATATTAACCTAAATCTCATGTAGTCCCAGTAATATCTATGGAGGTGAGATAGATATGGCGACTACTTATCCACTGCATGATAGCTAAATGGCTGTCCGTTTGTATGGAGATATAATGGTATATTAACCTAAATCTCATGTAGTCCCAGTAATATCTATGGAGGTGAGATAGATATGGCGACTACTTATCCATTGCATGATAGCTAAATGGCTGTCCGTTTGTATGGAGATATAATAGTATATTAACCTAAATCTCATGTAGTCCCAGTAATATCTATGGAGGTGAGATAGATATGGCGACTACTTATCCACTGCATGATAGCTAAATGGCTGTCCGTTTGTATGGAGATATAATAGTATATTAACCTAAATCTCATGTAGCCAGCAATATCTATGTAGGTGAGATAGATATGGCGACTACTTATCCACTGCATGATAGCTAAATGGCTGTCCGTTTGTATGGAGTATAATGGTATATTAGCCTAAATCTCATGTAGTCCCAGTAATATCTATGAAGGTGGGATAGATATGGCGACTACTTATCCACTGCATGATAGCTAAATGGCTGTCCGTTTGTATGGAGATATAATGGCATATTAACCTAAATCTCATGTAGTCCCAGTAATATCTATGGAGGTGAGATAGATATGGCGACTACTTATCCATTGCATGATAGCTAAATGGCTGTCCGTTTGTATGGAGATATAATGGCATATTAACCTAAATCTCATGTAGTCCCAGTAATATCTATGGAGGTGAGATAGATATGGCGACTACTTATCCACTGCATGATAGCTAAATGGCTGTCCGTTTGTATGGAGATATAATGGCATATTAACCTAAATCTCATGTAGTCCCAGTAATATCTATGGAGGTGAGATAGATATGGCGACTACTTATCCATTGCATGATAGCTAAATGGCTGTCCGTTTGTATGGAGATATAATGGCATATTAACCTAAATCTCATGTAGTCCCAGTAATATCTATGTAGGTGAGATAGATATGGCGACTACTTATCCATTGCATGATAGCTAAATGGCTGTCCGTTTGTATGGAGATATAATAGTATATTAACCTAAATCTCATGTAGCCAGCAATATCTATGTAGGTGAGATAGGTATGGCGACTACTTATCCACTGCATGATAGCTAAATGGCTGTCCGTTTGTATGGAGATATAATGGTATATTAGCCTAAATCTCATGTAGTCCCAGTAATATCTATGAAGGTGAGATAGGTATGGTGGCGACTACTTATCCACTGCATGATAGCTAAATGGCTGTCCGTTTGTATGGAGATATAATGGTATATTAGCCTAAATCTCATGTAGTCCCAGTAATATCTATGAAGGTGAGATAGGTATGGTGGCGACTACTTATCCACTGCATGATAGCTAAATGGCTGTCCGTTTGTATGGAGATATAATGGTATATTAGCCTAAATCTCATGTAGTCCCAGTAATATCTATGAAGGTGAGATAGGTATGGTGGCGACTACTTATCCACTGCATGATAGCTAAATGGCTGTCCGTTTGTATGGAGATATAATGGTATATTAGCCTAAATCTCATGTAGTCCCAGTAATATCTATGAAGGTGAGATAGGTATGGTGGCAACTACTTATCCACTGCATGATAGCTAAATGGCTGTCCGTTTGTATGGAGATATAATGGTATATTAGCCTAAATCTCATGTAGTCCCAGTAATATCTATGGAGGTGGGATAGATATGGCGACTACTTATCCACTGCATGATAGCTAAATGGCTGTCCTTTGCATGAAGGAAAGGGTTAAATGGCTGTTGTTTGTATGGAGATATAATAGTATATTAACCTAAATCTCTATGAAGGAAAGGGTTAACAAATGAAACACCAAGCTCCTGTGCTACACAACAAAGGGTACCAGTATATAAATTTAAGACTGAAACCACATATTTGACTATTACATGATGAGTATAAATTGGGTGTATTATGTTCAATATTGATTGTTTACTCATGAGTTCCTCGGTGAAACTAAATAATGTTACATAAAGTTTTGAAAGTTAAGCTTCTAAACAAATTTATTTAAGTTTTAATCTAACCACTTTGTTGTTCACCTGCAACACTTTAAATAAGTTGGCCCTTAAATCCATTGGTTTAACATTGTAACTTTTATTTACTTGGAGATTTCTGGGGGATTATATTCTGGACAGTCACAATTTGACTCTTTATAGAATATTAATAGATATCAATAGATATCAATATATTCCATATATATCAATAGAAAATATCAATTATATTATCAATAATATATCAATATATATCAATAGATATCACTAGATATCAATATCAGTACATGTAGCAAGGAATGGGAAAACTATCTGATTTTTAAAGTTCAAGTCACGGGGAAAAAACTTGTTTTTAAGATGTTTTTATTGATTTCATTTATTATGCCATATCGTTGACTAAAAGTAAAGATTTCATAAATTGTGATTCACATAATAATTTTGATACATTGTTAAATATATAATTTCCCTTCCTATTATATATAAACCAATTGATAGAGAGAAGAACTATATACGTTTTCTTTAATTCTAATCCAGTTCAGTTTATATGTAAAATGTTCATTTCTTGATTCCATGTAAAGTAAAAATACTGAAATAAATAATGTTTATAAAGTAAAGGTTGAAAACAAAAGAAAAAGGAGATAATTCAATTTAATTGTCTAAGTTAATTGTTTCCAACCCCCCCCCCCAAACTTCTATGACATTAAAAGAAAACCTAGGAAACAATCTTTTTCAATTTCCTTTAACAAATTTATACAAGACAGACAACTCTAATTGATTAAACAAATTCAGAAGAAAGACAACTCTAATTGACTATAACATATATACCTTCATGCAGCACCATTAGTCGACAAAATGTATCAGTATCTCCGTAATCATTGTACGCCTCACACACGTACTCCCCAGAATCCTCCGGAAACGTTTCCGGAATTATGAGCATGTGTGTATTTCCCTTTGTAAGCATACGGCAGACAGGGTCGCCGGGCGGAATCTCTCTGTTATTATGTACCCAAACAATATCTATGGGTGGGGTACCTATATAACATAATAAAAACATGCCATGCGTTACCTATAATAAAAGTGTTGTTAACACAATAAACACATCTGTTTTCATTCTAAAACTGTTCTGATTCATCAAATTATCAAGAGAAAATGCAGACGAAAATTGCAGCTTCATTGTTAGTTTTTATCATTTAGAAACTTATCTCTCTTTCCAATTTTCACATAAACAGCTGTTTCTGGGTAAAAGATTGCATGATTTCCAACCAGGTACATGTACTATTAATATACATAATATAAAGTAACTATCGAGGAAACCTGAAATTTTGGCAGCCTAAATCCATGGGGGTGTGGGTGGAGGGAGAGCTCTGTGGGTTACTGTGGATGTGTGGTCCCAGGGGGTCTGTTTTTCACCATTTCAGTCTAGAGATGGGGTAGTAGGCTTTTCACCATATCAGACTAAAGTATGGTTAGATTGTTCACTATATCAGACTAAAGTATGGTTAGATTGTTCACCACATCAGACTAAAGTATGGTTAGATTGTTCACCATATCAGACTAAAGTATGGTTAGATTGTTCACCACATCAGACTAAAGTATGGTTAGATTGTTCACCATATCAGACTAAAGTATGGTTAGATTGTTCACCATATCAGACTAAAGTATGGTTAGATTGTTCACCACATCAGACTAAAGTATGGTTAGATTGTTCACCACATCAGACTAAAGTATGGTTAGATTGTTCACCACATCAGACTAAAGTATGGTTAGATTGTTCACCACATCAGACTAAAGTATGGTTAGATTGTTCACCAGATCAGACTAAAGTATGGTTAGATTGTTCACCATATCAGACTAAAGTATGGTTAGATTGTTCACCACATCAGACTAAAGTATGGTTCGATTGTTCACCATATCAGACTAAAGTATGGTTAGATTGTTCACCACATCAGACTAAAGTATGGTTAGATTGTTCACCATATCAGACTAAAGTATGGTTAGATTGTTCACCACATCAGACTAAAGTATGGTTAGATTGTTCACCAGATCAGACTAAAGTATGGTTAGGTTTTTCACCAGATCAGAATAAAGTATGGCTAGATTGTTCACCAGATCAGAATAAAGTATGGTTAGGTTTTTCACCAGATCAGAATAAAGTATGGCTAGGTTTTTCACCAGATCAGAATAAAGTATGGCTAGGTTTTTCACCAGATCAGAATAAAGTATGGTTAGGTTTTTCACCAGATCAGAATAAAGTATGGCTAGGTTTTTCAACATATCAGACTAACATAGAGTAAACATCTGGTAAATTCCTCTAGAGTTAATATTATTTGTAACTGACATCAGGGCGGAGCTTTGCAATTATTGTTTTATAACTTAAAAAGTGCAAATATATAGTTTTTGGAAAGATCATATAACTACAATACCAAACAATTAACGAGATAGATTCAGGCAACACAAATTTCAACTAGGGTCCATGGTAAGCTACCGCTATGCAACGAGTCTTCACTGTCAGCTCATTTACGATAAGGAAGCAGACTCTCAAAATAAATGTTCTCACATTTCAGATTTTAAGAATATTGGACAATTTAATACGATGAGGTTTGGTAGTGTAGATTAACCGATGTTTGAGAGCTTTTACACCCAGTATAGAAGATCCGCACCGGATGTCATGATAGCGCAGTGGTAGCGCGATCGCTTCAGGTGTGAGAGGCCAGGAGTTTGCTCTCAACTGTAGCCGTTATGATTGTGTCCTTAGGCAAGGCATTTAAATTCCACTTTGCTTCTTCTCTCTCCATCATGGCGATGGATTCCATCAGGAATGAAGTCTCGAGAGTGATCAAACTATATTGCAAGAACTTGTTTCGCAATCAAACTATAATAAATTTGTATAAACTAAGAAGATTCCATAATGAAAGATAGTCAAGTCCTAAGGAAAAATAGTATAAACAGTAAAAATTAAATCTAAAAAAAAACAATATGTTATTTTGACAAATTGCTAAATTGAATCTGTGTTTGTTTACAGTATGTGTTTCTGTGTTTGTTTACAGTATGTGCTTCTGTGTTTGTTTACAGTATGTGCTTCTGTGTTTGTTTACAGTATGTGCTTCTGTGTTTGTTTACAGTATGTGTTTCTGTGTTTGTTTACAGTATGTGCTTCTGTGTTTGTTTACAGTATGTGCTTCTGTGTTTGTTTACAGTATGTGCTTCTGTGTTTGTTGACAGTATGTGCTTCTGTGTTTGTTTACAGTATGTGTGTCTGTGTTTGTTTACAGTATGTGTTTCTGTGTTTGTTTACAGTATGTGTGTCTGTGTTTGTTTACAGTATGTGCTTCTGTGATTGTTTACAGTATGTGTCTGTGTTTGTTTACAGTATGTGCTTCTGTGTTTGTTTACAGTATGTGTTTCTGTGTTTGTTTACATTATGTTTCTATGTTTGTTTACAGTATGTGTTTCTGTGTTTGTTTACAGTATGTGCTTCTGTGTTTGTTTACAGTATGTTTCTGTGTTTGTTTACAGTATGTGTTTCTGTGTTTGTTTACAGTATGTGTTTCTGTGTTTGTTTACAGTATGTGTTTCTGTGTTTGTTTACAGTATGTGCTTCTGTGTTTGTCTACAGTATGTGTTTCTGTGTTTGTTTACAGTATGTGTGTCTGTGTTTGTTTACAGTATGTGCTTCTGTGTTTGTCTACAGTATGTGCTTCTGTGATTGTTTACAGTATGTGTTTCTGTGTTTGTTTACAGTATGTGTCTGTGTTTGTTTACAGTATGTGTTTCTGTGTTTGTTTACAGTATGTGCTTCTGTGTTTGTTTACAGTATGTGTTTGTGTTTGTTTACAGTATGTGTTTCTGTGTTTGTTTACAGTATGTGTTTCTGTGTTTGTTTACAGTATGTGTCTGTGTTTGTTTACAGTATGTGCTTCTGTATTTGTTTACAGTATGTGTCTTTGTTTGTTTACATTATGTGTTTGTTTACAGTATGTGTCTGTGTTTGGTTACAGTATGTGTTTGTTTACATTATGTTTCTATGTTTGTTTACATTATGTGTCTGTGTTTGTTTACAGTATGTGTCTGTGTTTGTTTACATTATGTGTTTGTTTACATTATGTTTCTATGTTTGTTTACATTATGTGTCTATGTTTGTTTACAGTATGTGCTTCTGTGATTGTTTACAGTATGTTTCTGTGTTTGTTTACAGTATGTTTCTGTGTTTGTTTACAATATGTGTTTCTGTGTTTGTTTACAATATGTGTTTCTGTGTTTGTTTACATTATGTTTCTATGTTTGTTTACAGTATGTGCTTCTGTGTTTGTTTACATTATGTTTCTGTGTTTGTTTACAATATGTGCTAAAAATGCACGCAGTTCTGATGTTTGTAAATCATTTTCACATAAAATGCAACGTGCAGACAATAAAAATATATGACAAGTCTTAATGACATAATGATCAATTTTATGATCAAAATCATTTCTGTATTCAGTGTTCAGGGTTATTTCTACGTCTCGTCTCGGCATGCTTCTTGGGTTACTGTAAAGCACTAGTCATTTGTGCAAGCTTTATTTTCACAATAATTCACAAAAGAACACCCTTACAAATTTAGGATTTCGCTAAAATATAATTGAATAATCTACATCACTAAGTGCTGAAGTTGGTGCCACCACACGCACATTTTAAGATTTTGCCGCGGAGGGGAGTCATCAGACAAGCGAAATACACGAATAAAAAGCTTGCACAAATCTTAAGTGAATTACAGTATGACAAAATAAACGTCGAAAACAACATTTATGCACAAGATATAAAATACTACACATGCGACAAGGTAAATTATGTATTTAGAAGTAAATTTGATCTAAAGTATATAGATATGCATTAATATGCCATAGTAAATTATGTTATTATATATTTATATCTATTGGTCGTGTTATATAATAGGCAGTTTTATAATACAGCAACCACAGCAATTATATATGCCAATTAGATTGGAAATAAATTTGAAATCCTTGCTGTCGATTGGCTGCCTAAATTGGCTGAACTAATTAATTAAATGAGTGAAATAATTATATATGCATAATGTATAAGGGCTGACCTTTGACTTCTACGCTCATCTCGACTCTGTCCCCATCAGACACTTCCATATCCTGTAGTTCCTTTGTAAATATTGGGGGTTCCCTAAGTTCTGTTGATCCTGTAAGGAATAATTAACACACATGGCATTAAAGTGGATAAAACTATTGGGATGTGGTTAGTAAATAATTGGAAGACGTGATAGCGCAGTGGTAACATGTTCGCTTCAGGTGCGAAAGGCACGGAGTCCACACCCAGCTGTAGCCGTTACGATTGTGCGCTTAAGCAAGGCATTTAAATTCCACATTGCCTCTTCTCCATGGTGATCCATCAGGAAGCGATTTTAACAAATGTTGCATGAACTTGTTTCGCAATCATGCCAAATGAAATGTCTAAATTTGTATAAATTTAATAAAAAGTATTTTTGTAGATATTGTAAAAATATCTTCTTGTATTAATGAATAAACATTTTGGGGTTCCTAATGTCCTTAGATATTTAAAAGATTGGAGAGGGGGAGGGAGGATCCTAACTTCTTTTGATACTCCAAACATTGGGGGGGGGGTATCCCAACATCTTTTGGATATTTAATTGCAAAAACACCATTGTAGTTTACTAAATAAAGTTTACATTACGATATTGTCCACTTGATATAATAGTATAATTAAATAAATTTCCTCCGAGTGTATGAACCCAGTTTGGAAATTCCGAATGTTGTCTCAATTCCCATTATTGTTACTGAAGGCTAGTTGCTTAATTTTCGTGTTTAGTTTTATGAACTCTTCAGAGTGAAGTATCTGTTTGTGTAAAGCTACGCCTGATTATATCTATCTGAATGATCTTGGTACGCAGCAGTGTGCATTAAACCTGCTTAAACACTCAAACAGGAGTCGTGACTTGAAACCCTGCCAGAACTACTGGTGGTGTGCTTAGGCAAGACACTTTAAATCCACATTTCCTCCTCCCTTCACCTCCCTCTCCCCTCCCCTTCACCTCCCTCTTCCCCTCCCCTTCACCTCCCTCTCCCCTCCCCTCTTCATCCCTCTTCATCTCTCTCCCCCTCTCTCTCCTCCCTCCCCCTCCATCTTCTCTCCCCTCCCTCTCTGCTCCTCCCTCCTCTCCATCTCCTCCACCTCCCTCTTCTCCCTCTCCCTCACGGCGATGGGAATCCACCAGGACACTTGGGGTCTGCACAAATAGTTTTGTGTTACTTTTATCAATAGGCTTTATTGTATCATATTATTCTTAAACAATAATTTTGAGTTTTGAACGCGAAACAATTTGTCCAGACCCCAAGCGTCTGTGCCAGGAATAAGGTGTCTAATGTTCTCAGAATTTGTTTTCCCAATCAACCTAAACGAAATCAACGAAATTTGTTATCAATTCAAGAATTAAAAAAACTACCTCTACATCATAAACAAAATACAGGTTACAAAATACAAAATACAAATTCTATCCTAAACGTAATGAAAGTAATTTCCAACACAAAAATTCATAAAAAAGTATATATCGGATATATACAACATAAACAACAAACCTTCAATATTCCAGAACCTCCCAACACAAATCAACTCTTAGCTTAATAAAACACTAAATCCTTTAAGTCTACAAAATTATCCTTAAAAAACTTGACATTTGAATCATAATCTTTATCTACATGTTTCGGTAGCTCGTTATTTTGCTAAATGAACACAGGACTCCTATTTCACTTCTTGATTACTCAATACTAAACTATTTTGCACAATTTATTCGGCCTGGTCTTAATTCGTTTCTGTTTTCTTATCGGTAAAATCCTCCTATCAAATCGCACATGTAACATCGTGTTATGCATCAAATCACTTTTCAAACATTCATGCGATACAAGTTACGATTTTAAAACTTCATGCATGAAGATTGAACTTTTCTACACTGATTATTAGCAACATGGTGGTGGGTGGGGTATTAGCTGGAAACATCTTTATTTACATAACTAGTGTCCGTTCTGCATACCTGTGGAACATCATTTATGAAAATACATAAGTAATTTTCTTTCAAATTTATATTATCATAACCCGCAAAACAACACTAGTAATGTTGTTGGTTTTTTCCCATAACAATTGCTTCATTCTCTCCATATACTTTGACCTAGTGACCTAGTTTTCAAACATAAAATCTTAAAAACCAAGAGCACATCAAATTTTAACTCCAGACAAAGTTTCAACACATTCCAATGAAAAATAGACTTCATACAGTGTTTGTGGGGTACATGTTGACAGACGGACAAACCTGTCTTTAAGCTACCAGCCAAGGGAATCATATAAAGTGGCTGCTTAGCACAGGTGGCTGCTAAATAGAGGTCAAATGAATAATAACGCAGCACATTGGAAAGCTAGAAACTGGCTGCTTAATACAGGTTGGCTGCTTAATGGAGGTGGCCACTAACACAGGTTTGACTGTATATATAACTTTTTATATCATAAAATATCAGCTGAGATGAGTAGTATAATTATACGTGTAAATGGTTGTTTAGTGATTCGTGTTAAAACTTGTTTCACATTAGTTAAATTAAATTAAGCTTATACTTTTACGTTTATTTATCGTCTCTACCGGTTGCCCATATGAGCAACGCCTCCTGAAGGGATAAATCATTTTAAATATTTGGAGGATAGTGCAATGATACACAATTAGATATTGTGATTAGTGTCTTATATTTTTCAATAATAAATTATTACAGTAGAACGTCAAATTTGGAAAACATGGTCACAAACAAAACTGCTTTTGTAAAATTACCATTTGTAAATTACCTCCCTTTATGGTATTTTTTAACAAAATCACAAAATAACTCTGTAAATGGTGGTATATTAATGTTAGAACTAGGATATATATAATTATAGTATTATTTTTATTATTAAATGAACTAAATTGGGTGTGTTTCAAGTGTTATATAACTAACCACCATTGGACTACATTGGGTGTGTTTCAAGTGTTATATAACTAACCACCATTGAACTACATTGGGTGTGTTTCAAGTGTTATATAACTAACCACCATTGAACTACATTGGGTGTGTTTCAAGTGTTATATAACTAACCACCATTGGACTACATTGGGTGTGTTTCAAGTGTTATATAACTAACCACCATTGAACTACATTGGGTGTCATTCCCCCGACTGACCCTAATAAAATTAACAGTCTTTCAGATGGGATGTTAAACCGAGGTCTCGTGTCGGTGCTTTACACCGTGCATGTAAATGAACCAGAGGAGACTCTGGAATGGGTCTCTCTCTGTATCATTGCACTATCCTCCAAAATCTAAAATAACTAATCTCTTCAGGAGGCGTCGCTCATATGAGCAACCGGTAGCGACGATAAATAAACGTAAAACAAACAAATACATTGGGTGTGTTTCAAGTGTGTGGACGCCCAGGGCATCCACGCTAACTTTTAACACGTCCAATGTAGTTCATAGACCGATTAACGCAGTGGTTATGCTCGCTTCTGACCGATGCAACCCAACTGGGAAGTATGTGTGAGATGGTACGGAGGCTGCAAGAGCGGACAGGTGGGTTTTCTCCGGGTACTCCAGTTTCCTACCACAGGCCAACGAGAGTGATTAATATAAGTTGTTAAAACTTGCTTCGCAATCATTGTAAAATAAATAAAGTTTAAACTTTCACTTATATGCTTGAATAACATAACATTTATACAAATTAATTTTAGCTCAATTGCGAATCAAGTTCCCATAACTTATATTGCATTATCTCAAGCATATCACCTTCGAGACCTCATTCCTGATGGAATCCATCACCACGAGGGAGAGAGAAGAGGAAATGTGGTATTTAAATGCCTTGCCTAAGGGCACAATAAAATTGTTGTAATAGAGTATACAAATATTGTTTTATATACCTGGTGTAAATTTACAAACAGTACATTATAAATGTAAACAGACTTTAACATAAATGTACACCCTTATACTCCCTTATTTTAGTCAAATCTCACTTAAAATTGGTAAATGGAAACATTTTCTCACTTAAGGTGTATTCATTTTGTAAATAAATGTATAAAATAAACATTTAAGGTAGTGTATTACCTGAGACAGAAGCCATTGTCTCATCTTCTCCAGCGATATTTTTAGCAATGCAGGTGAACGTTGATCCTTCTGAGAGGTCAAGGTTATCCATGATTAGTCGACCTTTGCCGTCCTTGAACTCCATACGGATATCCTGCGACGACCCTAGCTCTTCGTTGTCCTTGTACCACTTTAGGGATGGGCGTGGCTTTCCTGTAGTCATGGAAACAGTTGTTTTTATGTTGTGTTTCTCTATATTTTCATTTTGTCGTGTTTTTGCACGGAGGTTAGTCTTCTATATAGTTTATGCTTCCAATGGCAGGCTGTGCACAGACACAATGCTTCCAATGCCAGGCTGTGCACAGACACAATGCTTCCAATGCCAGGCTGTGCACAGACACAATGCTTCCAATGCCAGGCTGTGCACGGACACAATGCTTCCAATGCCAGGCTGTGCACAGACACAATGCTTCCAATGCCAGGCTGTGCACAGACACAATGCTTCCAATGGCAGGCTGTGCAAAGACACAATGCTTCCAATGGCAGGCTGTGCACGGACACAATGCTTCCAATGCCAGGCTGTGCACGGACACAATGCTTCCAATGCCAGGCTGTACACAGACACAATGCTTCCAATGCCAGGCTGTGCACAGACACAATGCTTCCAATGCCAGGCTGTGCACAGACACAATGCTTCCAATGCCAGGCTGTGCACGGACACAATGCTTCCAATGGCAGGCTGTGCACAGACACCATGCTTCCAATGACAGGCTGTGCATAGACACAATGCTTCCAATGCCAGGCTGTGCACAGACACAATGCTTCCAATGCCAGGCTGTGCACAGACACAATGCTTCCAATGCCAGGCTGTGCACAGACACAATGCTTCCAATGCCAGGCTGTGCACAGACACAATGCATCCAATGGCAGGCTGTGCACAGACACAATGCTTCCAATGCCACGCTGTGCACGGACACAATGCTTCCAATGCCAGGCTGTGCACGGACACAATGCTTCCAATGCCAGGCTGTGCACAGACACAATGCTTCCAATGCCAGGCTGTGCACGGACACAATGCAAATGCCTTGGTCATGCTTCAAACTAACAACCCCCTCAATCATGAGGTAGACATCTGATCACACTCTATGTTGTTTGCTATTCGGATAAGTGGAGCTAAAACACTGGGCTGAATAGCAAACAACACAGATCCTTTACGCCGCAGCTGATCTGGATCTATGTTGTTTGTAAATGTAATTTTATTTACTCAGCAGGCAAAGGGTTAAATCTACATTTTTTACAGAAAGTGAATTTTCTTTGAAGAATCTTCAAAACTTGCATCAAACATTGAAATTAAAGTTATACAAGTATTTCAACAGTCTTTCATTGCTATAATAAACTAAAACTACTCAATTCCTCGTCAATTGAAGAAGCCATTTTACATTTTGCATAAAAAACTGCACAAATGTGGGAGAAGATTTTATTTTGAGAATGTAACTTATTTATCAAGTATTCCAACAGTCTTACATTGTTAGTATCAATCAAAACATAAAATGTCCAACTCTTGTCAATTGAAGCCACTTTACATGTTGCATGTAAACCTGCACAAAATGTGAAAAGAACATTTTTTTTAAATGTCGCCTATTATAGCAATAAAATATCTACTGGTATCTCTTGTCAATTGAAGCCACTTTACATGTTGCATGTAAACCTGCACAAATGTGGAATAACATTTGTTTTAAATGTCGCCTGTTATAGCAATAAAATGACATCAAATAAAAGATATATACGTTATTGAAAAGAAGAAGCAAGGTGTAACATTGATTGCTGTGCCATTAATTGGTCTCTCCCTTGCATAGTTTGGAATCGTAAATAATTTATTGGTTTATTCAGGAATGTAATATCAGTCACATCATCGCTTAAAACCATCGACCACTACCATACAGTGAAACTCCTCTAAAGCGAACAACCTTCGGACCAGAGACTTAAATGTTCAGTTTGGAGGGGTTTTCCAAGAGACTTAAATGTTCGGTTTGGAGGGGTTTTCCAAGAGACTTAAATGTTCAGTTTGGAAGGGTTTTCCAAGATACTTATATGTTCAGATTGGAGGGGTCTTATACATGGGATACAGTCTTATACATGGGTCCCAGTCTTATACATGGGATACAGTTTATACATGGGTCCCAGTCTTATACATGGGATCCAGTCTTATACATGGGATACAGTCTTATACATGGGATCCAGTCTTATACATGGGATCCAGTCTTATACATGGAATCCAGTCTTATACATGGGAACCAGTCTTATACATGGGATCCAGTCTTATACATGGGTCCCAGTCTTATACATGGGATCCAGTCTTATACATGGGATACAGTCTTATACATGGGATCCAGTCTTATACATGGGATAGTCTTATACATGGGATCCAGTCTTATACATGGGATCCAGTCTTATACATGGGTCCCAGTCTTATACATGGGATCCAGTCTTACACATGGGTCCCAGTCTTATACATGGGATCCAGTCTTATACATGGGATACAGTCTAATACATGGGATCCAGTCTTATACATGGGATACAGTCTTATACATGGGATCCAGTCTTATACATGGGATACAGTCTTATACATGGGATCCAGTCTTATACATGGGATACAGTCTTATACATGGGATACAGTCTTATACATGGGTCCCAGTCTTATACATGGGTCCCAGTCTTATACATGGGTCCCAGTCTTATACATGGGTCCCAGTCTTATACATGGGATACAGTCTTATACATGGGTCCCAGTCTTATAAATGGGATACAGTCTTATACATGGGATACAGTCTTATACATGGGATACAGTCTTATACATGGGTCCCAGTCTTATACATGGGATTCAGTCTTATACATGGGATACAGTCTTATACATGGGATACAGTCTTATACATGGGTCCCAGTCTTATACATGGGATACAGTCTTATACATGGGATACAGTATTATACATGGGATCCAGTCTTATACATGGGATCCAGTCTTATACATGGGATCCAGTCTTATACATGGGATAAAGTCTTATACATGGGATACAGTCTTATACATGGGTCCCAGTCTTATACATGGGATACAGTCTTATACATGGGATAAAGTCTTATACATGGGTCCCAGTCTTATACATGGGATACAGTCTTATACATGGGATCCAGTCTTATACATGGGATACAGTCTTATACATGGGATCCAGTCTTATACATGGGATCCAGTCTTATACATGGGATACAATCTTATACATGGGATACAGTCTTATACATGGGATAGAGTCTTATACATGGGATACAGTCTTATACATGGGTCCCAGTCTTATACATGGGATACAGTCTTATACATGGGTCCCAGTCTTATACATGGGGTCCAGTCTTATACATGGGATCCAGTCTTATACATGGGATACAGTCTTATACATGGGTCCCAGTCTTATACATGGGTCCCAGTCTTATACATGGAATCCAGTCTTATACATGGGATACAGTCTTATACATGGGATCCAGTCTTATACATGGGTCCCAGTCTTATACATGGGATACAGTCTTATACATGGGATCCAGTCTTATACATGGGATCCAGTCTTATACATGGGATAAAGTCTTATACATGGGATCCAGTCTTATACATGGGATAAAGTCTTATACATGGGATCCAGTCTTATACATGGGATCCAGTCTTATACATGGGATAAAGTCTTATACATGGGATCCAGTCTTATACATGGGATACATTCTTATACATGGGATCCAGTCTTATACATGGGTCCCAGTCTTATACATGTGATACAGTCTTATACATGGGATACAGTCTTATACATGGGATCCAGTCTTATACATGGGTCCCAGTCTTATACATGGGTCCCAGTCTTATACATGGGATACAGTCTTATACATGGGATCCAGTCTTATACATGGCTAAATAAAGTATGGGACCCAGTCATATGATTTGTCGCATGCATGGCACATATTATTTTGGTAAATTCCAAACTCTATGATAATTATTTACACTCATCTCAAAACGTGTTAAATACAGACCTGTAACTTCGGTCTCCAGGACAAGCTTTTCACCACACTCCACAGCCTGGTCGTTGAGGACAAGAGTAAATTTTGGCGGTGATGGTTTCACGCTTGGATCTGAAGCAATAAGAGGTAGAGTAAAATATTCAACTGTGTCCGTAGAACCTTTTTTAGTGAGAAGTGGGGTCCCAGGGGGACAAAGTCAGGGACCCTAGGGTGACTATTTCGCCCCAAGTCGCCCTCTAAAATGAACCCTGATGATGGAAATAATAAAAGCAAATATAACTGTTTAATTGGTAAACAGAACAAAATTATGCAGGAAAACTATATACTGTATAATCGTTATTCTACAGAGTCAACATAGAATATTATTGCTTGCTCTACGTAGATAACAATGCGTACAGGGATTGTTTTCTTGTTTGAGTGTCTGTGTTCAACTGCTGAATACAGAGACTATTGAAAAATAATATATACCGTATTTAGCTGTGTATAGTGCGCTACCGTGTATAGTGCGCACCCACGATCTGGCACGAAAATCGGCGGAAAAACTGAGTTCCTATGTATACTGCGCACGTGAAAAACGCAATTTTCCAAGTCAAAATTTAACATTTCTCAAGAATCGCTAAAAATTGTGCTCCGTGATTTTTACAACTTATATTAATCACTCGAGATATACCTCATCGAGTAACGGTAAACGCACTCGGGGCACACCTGCTCAAATTTCTCGACACGTTCTCAAACATCTCAACACGTTCTCAAACATGTCAGCAGATGCTCAAACTTCTCAACACGTGAAGCCTACCTAATTAACTGGGACCCATTGTGAAAGGTTTGTCGAAATTAATTATCGCTACAATCAATTGAAATACTGCAGCCAAAAAAGTTTTTTTTTTATGCAATGCATTGTACATTGTACGGCGAAGTACGCGAAAAGTACGGGAAATATTACATACGATAAAACCACGTGATGTTATCAAATCGCCATTTTTTTATGCATTTACCTTTTCAATTAAATTCATCAAAGTTTGCCAAAATAAACGAAATATATGCTAATTTTGTGGTCTTATTCATTTGATTTATTTATATAGACTATCGGCAACTGGTTTTAATAGCTAGTTTATAACGATTGTCGAATGTAACAACTTACAGAATGACTGTGGGCCGTTCGGGTCGAATTTCAGTTTTTTCACGAAATTTTGGTCCGGAAAAAAATGTCCTGATGTCTGTACTGGTGTATAATGCGCAGTAGATAAAATGGATGAGGATTTCAGTAAGAAATGTGCGCACTATACACAGCTAAATACGGTATGTATCCATTTTCCTCTTCCTTCTGTGGACATCTTCTTAAGACTTTCTCTATTATATATATGTCTCTTTCAAATGCATGGCGCATATCAATGTACGATATCCAATAATATATGCATACATACTGTTTCTGAACATAGTAACTTTGAAAACATGTTATATTGATATTGTATTTTGAGATGCACTTGAGAAAATAAATGATAAAAAAAAAAAATCCATCTTGATCTATGTATGTTTTATGAAATGAAAAATAACGTCTCTGATAAACAATACTACTTTTTTGACACAAAAAATTTAAAAGCCATATGTTTCACATTAACCTAGAGACGACACTGGCTCCATTTGTCCAAGAGGTAAGGGGTTAATAAGACACTGCTTACATCACAAATTGTTTTTTAAAAAATATGCTTTTAATTGCTTCATTTAATGCAGAAATTTCCACCCGGTCGATTTTCCAATAAATTTCAGCAAATTAAACGCGTGGCACAACATTTCAGTAGAGTTGTTATAGATTAACCTATTTGTAAAACGACCCATAAAATGGTTGAAAGGCAATGAAATGTAGATTGCTTGGTTATTTATCACTTGGTCTCTCTAATATACGAGTTGGTGCAGGTAAATTTCAGTTTAATAATTTTCAACAAGTTTCTGTCTGCACTGTGTCTCAACTTTGACCCTTGATTATTGTGAAAATCACTCACGTTGTCTTGGATGGAAATGTATTTTGTTTGATTTTGGGGTTAGTGTCGCAGCAGCATTATCTATATGGTCATAGAGCGACTCTCCAGTTATTGTAGAGCGTCGGACTTAGAATCGAACGGTCCCGGATTCGATACTCGGTCAGGCCACGTATGTAGTGTCATTGAGTGTCACCTCACACACATTGCTTAGTACTGGTTAAGCGCTTAGGTCGGCTAAGCCTGCCCAGGAAAACATGTCTAGGTCCCCGCAAGGGGTTTGACATTAATGGAACATACAGTTATTATTAGTGGAGGAAGACCCCGGATGCCCTTTCAACAGTATTTCAGGTACGGACGGACGGACACTCGGATAGAACCACCAACCTTCTGACAGCCACCCCTTGGATGGCAGTGTATTATTATGTTTATTTGTTTTTGTTTTTCAGTCGACTTCATTATGGCTAGAATTCTAAACCCCTGGATGGGATTTGAACCAACAGCCAGTGGGGCATCTGGAATACAATTGGACTCTACAAGTATCAGGGTTAATACGTAAATAAACAGGTCTCAGTTCTTAAAGTAGTATATTAGTTAAGTCATGATAGCGCAGTGGTAGTGCGTTTGCTTCAGGTGCAAAAGGCCCGCTGTTCGAGACCACTAAGGACGTTACGATTGTACCCTTAGGCAAGGCATTTAAATTCCACATTGCCTCCTGTTGGCGATGGATTCCAGGACTGAGGTCTCAGACGAAAGTGATTAATATAAGTTATAAGAACTTCTTTCGCAATCGAGCTAAAATAAATTTGTATAAACTAAACTACCAGTTGAAGTGAATATAAATAATCAAGCAATTGTTTGAATTAAATTTATCCCGGTCCGGAAGGGTTAATAACAATCCCATTAAAGTGGTAATATAGAAAAAACACTTCTTGTGTTTGTAGTATGTTGGTTCAATAAGCACATCTTATATATTCTATATTCTTGTCGATTGGGTTGAATTGCTTCAAAAACAATTTATTATTGTTTGTTGTGCTATTTCAAGGCACAGAAAATTAATTCAGCTTACGGCATGTGGCGACAAAAAGGATAATAATTGAGGGGGGGGGGGGGTTTCTTTATTCATTTAATTCTTAATTCATGGTATTCGTTTTCAACTCACCAAGTAGTGACACTAAAGCTTGCGTCTTGGCTTCTCCGCCGCTATTCTTGACGATGCACTCGTAAACTCCGCAGATGCGCTTCGCAGCTTCTCTCAGAACCAGCCTGGCCGTGCGTCCATCAAACGTTGTTTTTGCTTGCCATGAGCCTAACTCCCGTCCATCCTTATACCATTTAGCTGTTCCATCTATAGCATCTAAAACGTCATCAAATATAAATTATCATATGAAATTATTACATGAACAACTCGAAGGTAAAATACACAAAGACAAAAAATATCTTGCAATTATTCCAAAAATACGGAATTACATGTCATAAATGTCCACATACAATTGTAACCAACGTTACAGCGAGATGATCCGCCGTTATCATGACAACCGACGTGTGTCAATGTCATGCGGTACCAGGGTTCATCATTTTTGGGAGAAGTGAGAAAGTGCGCTCTATAACACATATTATTTGAACATTTATCTACAAACAGTCTTTTTGTGATCTACAAACTCTCAAACATGTGAAGTGGATTTTCCAATAACGGTTATCAATGCCCCGGAAACCACTTTCCAAAAATGGTTATCAATGCCCCAGAAACCACTTTCCAAAAATGGTTATCAATGCCCCAGAAACCATTTTCCAAAAACGGCTATCAATGCCCCAGAAACCACTTTCCAAAAACAGTTATCAATGCTCCAGAAACCACTTTCCAAAAACGGTTATCAATACCCCAGAAACCACTTTCCAAAAACGGTTATCAATTACCCAGAAACCACTTCCAAAAATGGTTATCAATGCCCCAGAAACCACTTTCCAATAACGGTTATCAATACCCCAGAAACCACTATCCAAAAATGGTTATCAATGCCCCAGACACCATTTTCCAAAAACGGTTATCAATGCCCCAGAAACCACTTTCCAAAAACAGTTATCAATGCTCCAGAAACCACTTTCCAAAAACGGTTATCAATACCCCAGAAACCACTTTCCAAAAACGGTTATCACTTTATTCAGATTTTATGCCAAAATAAGTAATATCTCACACTATCCTCCAAATGTATATATCCAGTGAAATATAATTCAATCATTCATTTAAATAAACAAATCTTCTGTTTATTTTAGGCTGAAAAGTGTTTTTATGACAGCAAACGACGCAACCATGTGGTAAATGGCGCTAGAACATCGTGTTTAAAACGACATCATAAATGACGACACTGCTTGAGTCCGAAAACATTCATGTTCACATTATTCCAAACTAGAGTAGCTGGGAACCATAAACATAATCAATGAGAAATATGTGTTATTTCCAGTGCAACCACGAAAGAATAATTAGATTTCACAAATGTATATTTCTAGATTAAGTCAAAATGTTCAAATGTACCATTTATTATAATAAAATCTGCAGAATAAATACAACCAATCTATCGCATAATCGATATATGTTCTAATACTCTAAGATGAGAAACTGTAACATTCATCTTAGCAAAGCATTAATCTTCTTCTTCTTCATTAACTCTGCATGCTAGCCGGGAAAATAACAATGAAATATGTCATAACGACACAATAACAATGAAATATGTCATAACGACACAATAACAATGAAATATGTCATAACGACAATTCTAACGAAATTCCAGGACATATGTCGAGAGTTTGAATTGTCATCTGCTACAATTATTTGAACTATTTATAGCATTTATTTTAAAAAAGTAAACAAAGAGTAAAACACCGAAACTAATGAATCTCTACCAGAATTCCAAACTATTCTCCCAGAATTCCAAACAATTTTCTCAGAATTCCAAACAATTTTCCCAGAATTCTCAACAATTTTGAAATCACAGTTTATTCCATCCAATCTCTCATGTCTCTAAATTAAGCGTTAATGGCAGTTTCAAGTTTCTATGTCACGTGATTGTCCTGCCGATATATAACATCAAGTTTCTATGTCACATGATTGTCCTGCTGATATAACATCAAGTTTCTATGTCACATGATTGTCCTGTTGATATAACATCAAGTTTCTATGTCACATGATTGTCCTGCTGATATAACATCAAGTTTCTATGTCATTGTCCTGCTGATATAACATCAAGTTTCTATGTCACATGATTGTCCTGCTGATATAACATCAAGTTTCTATGTCATTGTCCTGTTGATATAACATCAAGTTTCTATGTCACATGATTGTCCTGCCGATATAACATCAAGTTTCTATGTCACATGATTGTCCTGCTGATATAACATCAAGTTTCTATGTCACATGATTGTCCTGCTGATATAACATCAAGTTTCTATGTCACATGATTGTCCTGCTGATATAACATCAAGATTCTATGTCACATGATTTTCTCAGAATTCCAAACAATTTTCCCAGAATTCTCAACAATTTTGAAATCACAGTTTATTCCATCCAATCTCTCATGTCTCTAAATTAAGCGTTAATGGCAGTTTCAAGTTTCTATGTCACGTGATTGTCCTGCCGATATATAACATCAAGTTTCTATGTCACGTGATTGTCCTGCCGATATATAACATCAAGTTTCTATGTCACATGATTGTCCTGCCGATATATAACATCAAGTTTCTATGTCACATGATTGTCCTGCCGATATATAACATCAAGTTTCTATGTCACATGATTGTCCTGCCGATATAACATCAAGTTTCTATGTCACATGATTGTCCTGCTGATATAACATCAAGATTCTATGTCACATGATTGTCCTGCCATATAACATCAAGTTTCTATGTCACATGATTATCCTGCCGATATATAACATCAAGTTTCTATTTCACATGATCTTCCTGACGAAATATAACATCAAGATTTTTTCTCACAAAATTATCAAATGAATATCAATCAGTCATCTATTCAACATATAACAGAAAATTTTGAAATCAAAGTCACCGATCCATAAGAGTTATGTGTAGATGTTATTTTATTGCCCCATATATATTATCAAATTGTAAACTATTGACATGAATTCATACAAACAATGGAAAACTGGGTAATATGGCCCAGTGAAGTTTGAAAATGGTGATAAATTAGGAGAAATTATAACCCGTTTTATATGACAATGTGTCAGGGTTACAGCCAAATCTTCAGTTTAAGGTATATGAGGGAGAAGTTAAGGTATATGAGGGAGACATTTAAGGTATATGAGGGAGAAGCTTAAGGTATATGAGGGCAAAGCTTAAGGTATATGAGGGAGAAGTTTAAGGTATATGAGGGAGAAGTTTAAGGTATATGAGGGAGAAGCTTAAGGTATATGAGGGAGAAGTTTAAGGTATATGAGGGAGAAGTTTAAGGTATATGAGGGAGAAGTTTAAGGTATATGAGGGAGAAGCTTAAGGTATATGAGGGAGAGGTTTAAGGATATGAGGGAAAAGTTTAAGGTATATGAGGGAGAAGTTTAAGGTATATGAGGGAGAAGCTTAAGGTATATGAGGGAGAGGTTTAAGGAATATGAGGGAAAAGTTTAAGGTATATGAGGCAGAAGCTTCAAGGTATATGAGGGAGAGTTTAAGGTATATGAGGGAGAAGCTTAAGGTATATGAGGGAGAAGATTAAGGTATATGAGGGAGAGGTTTAAGGAATATGAGGGAAAAGTTTAAGGTATATGAGGCAGAAGCTTCAAGGTATATGAGGGAGAGGTTTAAGGTATATGAGGGAGAAGCTTAAGGTATATGAGGGAGAGGTTTAAGGAATATGAGGAAAAGTTTAAGATATATGAGGCAGAAGCTTCAAGGTATATGAGGGAGAGGTTTAAGGTATATGAGGGAGAGGTTTATGAGGGAGAAGTTTAATGTATATGAGGGAGGTTTAAGGTATATGAGGGAGAGGTTTAAGGTATATGAGGGAGAGGTTTAAGGTATATGAGGGAGAGGTTTAAGGTATATGAGGGAGAGGTTTAAGGTATATGAGGGAGGTTTAAGGTATATGAGGGAGAGGTTTATGAGGGAGCAGTTTAATGTATATGAGGGAGATGTGGTATTTGATCAGGTCCTGGCTTTTATTTTTTTATAGCCATTTTTTTAGCCAAATCTGTGTTTTCTTTAGCCAATCACGACTTGCGCTTAGTTCTTCATAACGTTTTCATTTATTAAGACAACATGCTCAACATTGGACCATTTATAGAGTTGTCCCTGCTCATTCTAATGATGTGCTTGTTTTGCAGATGAAATAAACACATTTATTACAAAATAAAAAAATAGTAAAATATTTCGATTTCAGGTGAAATGGTAATTGCAGTTATTTGCTTACAACTTGTGTACTAATTGAGACATCTTGTTCAAACTTAGCCCTTTTATTCCCCGATCCCAGTCACTGATTGGACCTTTTATTCCCAGATCCCAGTCAGTGATTGGACCTTTTATTCCCAGATCCCAGTCAGTGATTGGACCTTTTATTCCCAGATCCCAGTCAGTGATTGGACCTTTTATTCCCAGATCCCAGTCAGTGATTGGACCTTTTATTCCCAGATCCCAGTCAGTGATTGGACCTTTTATTCCCAGATCCCAGTCACTGATTGGACCTTTTATTCCCAGATCCCAGTCAGTGATTGGATCTTTTATTCCCAGATCCCAGTCAGTGATTAAATTTCTTCGCAGGACAAATTGCATTTTCACAGTCTGCTTGTCGTGTCTGGAAATGTCCAGATATGTCCAAGATGATGGAATAAATTTAACAAGTGCGGAAATGAAGGACACCGTGACAGAAATAGAATGCAACAATATCAACCAGCAAACCTGTGCATGCTGGTACACATTGGGTGCAGTCTCCATATGCAAACCTGTGCATTCTGGTACACATTGGGTGCAGTCTCCATATGCAAACCTGTGCATTCTGGTACACATTGTGTGCAGTCTCCATATGCAAACCTGTGCATGCTGGTACACATTGGGTGCAGTCTCCATATGCAAACCTGTGCATTCTGGTACACATTGGGTGCAGTCTCCATATGCAAACCTGTGCATTCTGGTACACATTGGGTGCAGTCTCCATATGCAAACCTGTGCATGCTGGTACACATTGTGTGCAGTCTCCATATGCAAACCTGTGCATTCTGGTACACATTGGGTGCAGTCTCCATATGCAAACCTGTGCATTCTGGTACACATTGGGTGCAGTCTCCATATGCAAACCTGTGCATTCTGGTACACATTGGGTGCAGTCTCCATATGCAAACCTGTGCATTCTGGTACACATTGGGTGCAGTCTCCATATGCAAACCTGTGCATTCTGGTACACATTGGGTGCAGTCTCCATATGCAAACCTGTGCATTCTGGTACACATTGGGTGCAGTCTCCATATGCAAACCTGTGCATTCTGGTACACATTGGGTGCAGTCTCCATATGCAAACCTGTGCATTCTGGTACACATTGGGTGCAGTCTCCATATGCAAACCTGTGCATTCTGGTACACATTGGGTGCAGTCTCCATATGCAAACCTGTGCATTCTGGTACACATTGGGTGCAGTCTCCATATGCAAACCTGTGCATTCTGGTACACATTGGGTGCAGTCTCCATATGCAAACTGTGCATTCTGGTACACATTGGGTGCAGTCTCCATATGCAAACCTGTGCATTCTGGTACACATTGGGTGCAGTCTCCATATGCAAACCTGTGCATTCTGGTACACATTGGGTGCAGTCTCCATATGCAAACCTGTGCATTCTGGTACACATTGTGTGCAGTCTCCATATGCAAACCTGTGCATTCTGGTACACATTGTGTGCAGTCTCCATATGCAAACCTGTGCATTCTGGTACACATTGGGTGCAGTCTCCATATGCAAACCTGTGCATTCTGGTACACATTGGGTGCAGTCTCCATATGCAAACCTGTGCATTCTGGTACACATTGGGTGCAGTCTCCATATGCAAACCTGTGCATGCTGGTACACATTGGGTGCAGTCTCCATATGCAAACCTGTGCATGCTGGTACACATTGTGTGCAGTCTCCATATGCAAACCTGTGCATTCTGGTACACATTGGGTGCAGTCTCCATATGCAAACCTGTGCATTCTGGTACACATTGGGTGCAGTCTCCATATGCAAACCTGTGCATTCTGGTACACATTGGGTGCAGTCTCCATATGCAAACTCGAATATATATCTTATATAATAATAAAACAGAAACTTCACATCTCTCATCTGGTCAAATTTTGTTCCAATTTGGGAAAGATCAGAAAATTGAAAATGACGATTGAAGAGTCAATGTCACCTACATTAGTGGTGAAAGGATTATATTTAGCAACGGATAATTAAGTTGTCAGAAGTCGTGTATTGCCATAATTCTGTATATGACACATAGAAGCTAACCCATATATCGAGAAATTGTGTAGCGCAAAATTCCAGTCAAAAATTGCCCGAAGGACGAACCGATGTGGGTGCAAATCGATCATTTAAAAAAAAAAAATTTTGAATGTCATTTATATTAATATTCTTTAATTCCAATTGAAATCAATTGAAAATGATGCAAAGAACATTGATGGTTCTTGGAATGCAAGAAATTGACCAAAATATATCGATTCTGGTCATATTCCTTGAAAACAGATTTTGAAATCGAAATGAAAACATTTTCGCCTGGAGACTAGCGATCGCTAGATTTAACCCATATTAATGACGATTTATAAGCCATTTAAATGTTATATCT
Organism: Archivesica marissinica; assembly: GCA_014843695.1. Lineage (NCBI taxonomy): Eukaryota > Metazoa > Mollusca > Bivalvia > Venerida > Vesicomyidae > Archivesica > Archivesica marissinica. Next base: position 5,037,456 of record CM026392.1, read on the forward strand.
TTGAACGATTATATAAAACAACTATGGACATTTGGAGTTGATGTAAGGCACATTTGGAAGTAATCGGGGACATGATTTAATAGGAGAACGTGAATTATAAAATGGTGGCGGAATTTATGAATGGCTATATGGCGGACCCGCTACATTGTGCAGAGTGGTATATTTCAATCGTAAATGGCGGACCCGCTACATTGTGCAGAGTGGTATATTTCAATCGTAAATGGTGGACCCGCTACATTGTGTGGAGTAGTATATTTCAATCATAAATGGTGGACCCGCTACATTGTGTGGACCCGCTACATTGTGTGGAGTGGTATATTTCAATCGTAAATGGTGGACCCGCTACATTGTGTGGAGTGGTATATTTCAATCATAAATGGTGGACCCGCTACATTGTGCAGAGTGGTATATTTCAACAAAGTGGACCCGCTACATTGTCAAACAACAAGTGGACCCGCTACATTGTGTAAACAACTAAATGCGGACCCGCTACATTGTGTGGACCCGCTACATTGTGTGGAGTGGTATATTTCAATCTAAATGGTGGACCCGCTACATTGTGTGGAGTGGTATATTTCAATCATAAATGGTGGACCCGCTACATTGTGTGGAGTGGTATATTTCAATCGTAAATGGTGGACCCGCTACATTGTGTGGAGTGGTATATTTCAATCGTAAATGGCGGACCCGCTACATTGTGTGGAGTGGTATATTTCAATCGTAAATGGTGGACCCGCTACATTGTGTGGAGTGGTATATTTCAATCTTAAATGGTGGACCCGCTACATTGTGTGGAGTGGTATATTTCAATCATAAATGGTGGACCCGCTACATTGTGTGGAGTGGTATATTTCAATCGTAAATGGTGGACCCGCTACATTGTGTGGAGTGGTATATTTCAATCGTAAATGGCGGACCCGCTACATTGTGTGGAGTGGTATATTTCAATCGTAAATGGTGGACCCGCTACATTGTGTGGAGTGGTATATTTCAATCGTAAATGGTGGACCCGCTACATTGTGTGGAGTGGTATATTTCAATCTTAAATGGTGGACCCGCTACATTGTGTGGAGTGGTATATTTCAATCATAAATGGTGGACCCGCTACATTGTGTGGAGTGGTATATTTCAATCGTAAATGGTGGACCCGCTACATTGTGTGGAGTGGTATATTTCAATCGTAAATGGCGGACCCGCTACATGTGCAGAGGGGTATATTTCAATCATAAATGGTGGACCCGCTACATTGTGTGGACCCGCTACATTGTGGCCCGCTACATTGTGCATAAATGGTGGACCCGCTACATTGTGTGGACCCGCTACATTGTGTGGACCCGCTACATTGTGTGGACCCGCTACATTGTGTGGACCCGCTACATTGTGTGGACCCGCTACATTGTGTGGACCCGCTACATTGTGTGGACCCGCTACATTGTGTGGACCCGCTACATTGTGCAGAGTGGTATATTTCAATCATAAATGGTGGACCCGCTACATTGTGCAGAGTATATTTCAATCATAAATGGTGTGGACCCGCTACATTGTGCAGAGTGGTATATTTCAATCATAAATGGTGGACCCGCTACATTGTGCAGAGTGGTATATTTCAATCATAAATGGGGACCCGCTACATTGTGCAGAGTGGTATATTTCAATCATAAATGGCGGACCCGCTACATTGTGCAGAGTGGTATATTTCAATCATAAATGGCGGACCCGCTACATTGTGTGGAGTATATTTCAATCATAAATGGCGACCCGCTACATTGTGTGGAGTGGTATATTTCAATCATAAATGGCGGACCCGCTACATTGTGCAGAGTGGTATATTTCAATCATAATGGCGGACCCGCTACATTGTGCAGAGGGGTATATTTCAATCATAAATGGCAGACCCGCTACATTGTGTGGAGTGGTATATTTCAATCATAAATGGTGGACCCGCTACATTGTGTGGAGTGGTATATTTCAATCATAAATGGCGGACCCGCTACATTGTGTGGAGTGGTATATTTCAATCATAAATGGTGGACCCGCTACATTGTGTGGAGTGGTATATTTCAATCGTAAATGGTGGACCCGCTACATTGTGCAGAGTGGTATATTTCAATCGTAAATGGTGGACCCGCTACATTGTGCGGAGGGGTATATTTCAATCGTAAATGTAAATCTCAAAGAACAGGTTCCCAAATATAATTTTGGTACCAATTGAAAGATAAATCTTTGGAGTCCTCGAAAATATATGCATAATTGAGATATTTTATTTGTTTTATGAGCCATGACGCTGTAATTTTCGAGACGATTTTATCAATATATACAGGTACGTCCCATATCCTAATATATACAGGTACGTCCCATTTCCTAATATATACAGGTGTGTCCCCATTTCCTAATATATACAGGTGTGTCCCATTTCCTAATATATACAGGTGTGTCCCATATCCTAATATATACAGGTACGTCCCATATCCTAATATATACAGGTATGTCCCCATTTCCTAATATATACAGGTGTGTCCCATATCCTAATATATACAGGTGTGTCCCATTTCCTAATATATACAGGTGTGTCCCATTTCCTAATATATACAGGTGTGTCCCATTTCCTAATATATACAGGTGTGTCCCATTTCCTAATATATACAGGTGTGTCCCATTTCCTAATATATACAGGTGTGTCCCATTTCCTAATATATACAGGTGTGTCCCATTTCCTAATATATACAGGTGTGTCCCATTTCCTAATATATACAGGTGTGTCCCATTTCCTAATATATACAGGTGTGTCCCATTTCCTAATATATACAGGTGTGTCCCATTTCCTAATATATACAGGTGTGTCCCATTTCCTAATATATACAGGTATGTCCCTATTTCCTAATATATACAGGTGTGTCCCTATTTCCTATATATACATGTCCCATTCCTAATATATACAGGTGTGTCCCATTTCCTAATATATACAGGTATGTCCCATTTCCTAATATATACAGGTGTGTCCCATTTCCTAATATATACAGGTGTGTCCCTATTTCCTAATATATACAGGTGTGTCCCATTTCATAATATATACAGGTATGTCCCATTTCCTAATATATACAGGTGTGTCCCATTTCCTAAGATATATAGGTATGTCTAATTTCCTACAATATACAGGTGTGTCCCATTTTGTAAGATATACAGGTGTGTCCCAGATTCCTACATAAGACTTGTATTAATGTTACTTACTGTGGAATTTACACACTAGTGTGGCATCTTTCTCTCTATCGGCAAACTCTGTGTCTTCTAACGGAATGTCCACACTTGGCGATACAAACATCGCAGATTTACCCTTCTGTGGCTTGGGTCTCACTAAAATTGTACAAGAATGCACTGAAATAAATTTCTATCAATTCCAATTAAATTTCCAATAGAATATAATACTACAGGTACCAGGTAGAGCGCACCTCCGCCACGCTGTCTTCCAGATCATCAACAAAGGTTAATGATTGGTCCGAGGTGAATAGAATAGAACTACAGGGTCCCCGGTTGAGTGCACCTCCGCCACGCTGGCTTCCAGATCCAGATCATCAACAAAGGTTAATGATTGGTCCGAGGTGAATAGAATAGAACTACAGGGTCCCCGGTTGAGTGCACCTCTGCCACGCTGTCTTCCAGATCCAGATCATCAACAAAGGTTAATGGATTGGTCCAAATAGAATAGAACTACAGGGTCCCCGGTAGAGCACATATCTCTGCCACGTTGTCTTCCACAGAACCAGATTATCACCAAAGGTTAATGGATTGGTCCGAATAGAATAGAACTACAGGGTCCCCGGTAGAGCACATATCTCTGCCACGTTGTCTTCCAGAACCATATTATCACCAAAGGTTAATGGATTGGTCCGAATAGAATAGAACCACAGGGTACCCGGTAGAGCACATACCTCCGCCACATTGTCTTCCAGAACCATATTATCACCAAAGGTTAATGGATTGGTCCGAATAGAATAGAACCACAGGGTACCCGGTAGAGCACATACCTCCGCCACATTGTCTTCCAGAACCATATTATCACCAAAGGTTAATGGATTGGTCCGAATAGAATAGAACTACAGGGTCCCCGGTAGAGCACATATCTCTGCCACATTGTCTTCCAGAACCATATTATCACCAAAGGTTAATGGATTGGTCCGAATAGAATAGAACCACAGGGTCCCCAGTAGAGCGCATACCTCCGCCACATTGTCTTCCAGAACCATAGTATCACCAAAGGTTAATGGATTGGTCCGAATAGAATAGAACCACAGGGTACCCGGTAGAGCGCATACCTCCGCCACATTGTCTTCCAGAACCATATTATCACCAACGGTTAATGGATTGGTCCGAATAGAATAGAACCACAGGGTACCCGGTAGAGCACATACCTCCGCCACATTGTCTTCCAGAACCATATTATCACCAAAGGTTAATTGATTGGTCCGAATAGAATAGAACCACAGGGTCCCCGGTAGAGCACATATCTCTGCCACGTTGACTTCCAGAACCATATTATCACCAAAGGTTAATGGATTGGTCCGAATAGAATAGAACCACAGGGTCCCCGGTAGAGCACATATCTCTGCCACGTTGTCTTCCAGATCCAGATTATCACCAAAGGTTAATGGATTGGTCCGAATACAATAGAACCACAGGGTACCCGGTAGAGCGCATACCTCCGCCACGACATTCCCAAATATATTCATAAGCATACATCTTTAAGTTTTTGCATTATAATCCTGTATACACACAGACAAACAAGCAACAAACGGGGTGAATTCTAACATATATAGGAAATCTCCTTACGAACAATTCATACCCCGTAACCTGGAAATTGACCGTCCAAACAAGCCATACATACCCTGTGACCTTGAAATTGACCGTCCAAACAAGCCATACCCAGTAACCTTGAAATTGACCTTCTAAACGAGCCATACCCAGTGACCTTGAAATTGACCTTCTAAACGAGCCATACCCAGTGACCTTGAAATTGACCTTCTAAACGAGCCATACCCAGAGACCTTGAAATTGACCTTCTAAATGAGCCATACCCAGTGACCTTGAAATTGACCTTCTAAACGAACCATACCCAGTGACCTTGAAATTGACCATTACAAACAAGCCATACCTAGTGACCTTGAAATTGACCATTACAAACAAGCCATACCCAGTGACCTTGAAATTGACCATTACAAACAAGCCATACCCAGTGACCTTGAAATTGACCATTACAAACAAGCCAGTGACATTTTGCCTTAATTTCACCTAATATTTATGTTTGCTTTGGGGCTTTAAGTAGGTGACAGGTTGCATTGGTGGAGGGTAGATTACGCATGCCCCTCCATGCAGTATTTCAGCTACGGAACAACAGTGTCTAAGAATATTCCTGTGGACCGGACTGATTTTCGACAAATTGTCTGTTATTTCTGTAAATAATGAGAGAGTCATATAAACCACGCAAGAACAAATGCGCCCAAGGAGAGAAACTATATAAGCTCTGCTTCCGTTTGAATCCTTTCCTATATACTTACTTCTTTGATTTTGTGTACTGATGATGTATTGTTATGTGAATTTATATAGTGGAATAAATATGTTTAAGCCAACAAATGCTTCATTTGCAAGTAGTATGACTGTAGTCCATAGAGGTGGACACTTTGCTGACCACTATGACTCCAGACCTTGACGGATTTCTTTCAAAATCGAATCACTTTCTCCCAGTCCAACCAAGGAAGACCCCGGGTGGTGCGGTGCCCCTCTGAGCAGTATTTCATGCACGGACAGGCATCTGGGGAGAACCATCGACCTACCACAAGGAAGACCCCGGGTGGTGCGGTGCCCCTCTCAGCAGTATTTCATGCACGGACAGGCATCTGGGTATAACCATCGACCTACCACAAGGAAGACCCCGGCTGGTGCGGTGCCCCTCTCAGCAGTATTTCATGCACGGACAGGCATCTGGGGAGAACCATCGACCTACCACAAGGAAGCTTCAGCAAAATCCATCAACAACCTTTTCAGTTATTCTGTCCACTGACATATCATGTACCCAGACAGACACACAGACGCAGCCAAACACGGTAACCCCCCCATTCCTATAGCGGGTGATAATCAGAGGATTATACAGTATTAGGAAACAGTCAAACACCACCATTATAATTTTATGTACACTATCTGTCCTTATTCATTTTGTCTCATTCCACGTAGAATATTTAAAATATTGAAATCACAAACAAATCCTTAGAAATGAAATAATATTGAAATCACAAACAAATCTGGAGAAATGAAATAATATTGAAATCACAAACAAATCCGGAGAAATGAAATAATATTGAAATCACAAACAAATCCGGAGAAATGAATTAATATTGAAACAAATCTGGAGAAATGAAATAATATTGAAATCACAAACAAATCCATAGAAAGGAAATAATATTGAAATCACAAACAAATCCGTAGAAATGAAATAATATTGAAATCACAAACAAATCCTTAGAAATGAAATAATATTGAAATCACAAACAAATCCGGAGAAATGAAATAATATTGAAATCACAAACAAATCCTTAGAAATGAAATAATATTACTGAGTTTTTTTTAATTAAATAAAATTATCGTATCTTATTAAAATAGGCAATTAATGTTCTCCTAATACATTCGTGATACAAAGTATAATTAAACTTCTGCAATAAATGATGATCCTCCAGAAAGTAGCCCTGCACGTGTGAAGTACTCCAGACAGTAGCCCTGCACGTGTCAAGTACTACTTACTATCTCTTATAGACCCACTAGCAGTAATGAGGTCAACATTTTTTAACACACTTCTGTTCATGGTTTCGGGGCCAAAAAATACGGGTTTTTTATTTATTTTTTTATTTTGAGAAAATACATAAAAAATAGTTTTTAATTCTTTGCATGCTGGGTAAAATAAAGGCTATAAATAGTTGAAATAATTGTAGCAGACGACAATTCATTAATGTGCTTTTCTTATTGATAACTGAAAACTCTGTAAATATGTCATATTATGACACAATTCTAATGAAATTGCACAACTTTTATTTATTTAAACAGTATTTATTTGTTCTGCTATATATATATACAGTGGAACCTTCACTAACGGTCACCTCCGGTGAGCGGTCAACTCCGGTAAACGGTCACTTTTATTCCCCCCGAGCGATTTTCCTATATATTACACCTCTGTTGAGCGGTCACCTCTCATCTCCGGCCAGCGGCCACCAAAGTGACCGTTTTGGGACAAAAGTTACTACCTTAAACGGTCAAAATCCACAAAAAATCGGCAAAATATTTACAGAGATGCGGTCGCGAAAATATGTAACAATCAAATCAGATGTAGACATTGAAATATTGAATTTACGGAGTGGAAAAAAAGAAATATTTTATTAATAATTATCATTTTTTAATAGTTATATTACAGCTATCAAATGATATTTTGGCCTTAAAAACAATATTGATTAGTTTTTCACACGTTTTTACAGAAGTCTCCAATCATAGCGATAATGATATGTGATTATCCGCCATTATGCGGGAAATTGATGAGTCATCCTGGTTTTCCATTCTATTTTTGAAGAGTGTAAAATACAAAGTCGGGCACCACACAATAGGTTGTTAAATCATAAACAAACTTGGAGTGATCACACAAGGCGCTGAAAACCATTGTTTTGATCGGATTACTGGGATATCAAAGGCCGATTATTCGATCGCATTGTTTAGCAACCGGAATGCGTGTTAAGAGCTCCACAAAGCAAACTAAATTTTTTTGAAAAGAACAAATGTATGTACATATGTTTAATTTGAAAAATAAATAAAATGTTAATTAAAATAAAAGTTTAAATTTCAGATTCTGTTGTCTCATTTCTTGTTGTTATCATACTATAAGGCAATCCCATTGACATATTATTGTTATCACAGCTTTTCCAGGCATGCTTGCTTTGAAAATAAGTTCTAGTTGTCCAGCAGTCTCCCTCCGTTAAGCAGCCACCTCCCTTAAGCAGCCAATTTGTGCCCTTCCCAAGAGTGGCTGCTTAAGAGAGGTTCCACTGTATATATATACATATACAACTATTATACAATAATTGTAAGACAAATAGTGTCTGAAATCCAAGCTTAATTAATACAAAGCTTATATAAATTCATTTCCAAGGAATTTAACAACATATTTGACTGTTATTTTTGCCTTTACCGTGCCGTGCACATGTCATAAAATCTATGTAAAAGCATTTGTTTTAAAACTTTATACTCTATTTATAGGTTTATTATTTGAATAACCAAAGTTATTTTTAATAGTGAGTGGATGAAATCTCCTCCATTGAAAAATATGTGCTGAGACAAAACAAACAAGCAATTTGGATTTAAGTGTCTTGACCAAGGTCACCACCACGATGATTCTGACTGGGGGCTCAAACACACAACCTCTCGGCACACCGTAATCCAATACAGCATGGAGACTGCACTATTGTTTTGGTTGGCCTATCCCACGACAATATACAGCATGGAGACTGCACTATTATTTTGTTTGGCCTAACCCGCGACACAACAGGAAGTGTAATAGGAAGATAACGCTCAAAGATGACAAAATTAATTAGAACAGAAAACAAACACTTGGTTGTTATTGCACCAGATAATCCCAAGTGCACATACTTGAACCCCTCGCTCGAAACTTGGACAGTCTGTCTGGTTCCCATTGTTTATGCTCCAAACTTGGACAGTCTGTCTGGTTCCCATCGTTTATGCTCCAAACTTGGACAGTCTGTCTGGTTCCCATCGTTTATGCTCGAAATTTGGACAGTCTGTCTGGTTCCCATCATTTATGCTCGGAACTTGGACAGTCTGTCTGGTTCCCATCGTTTATGCTCGAAACTTGGACTGTCTGGTTCCCATCATTTATGCTCGAAACTTGGACAGTCCCGTCTGGTTCCCATTGTTTATGCTCGAACCTTGGACAGTCTGGTTACCATCGTTTATGCTTGAAACTTGGACAGTCTGTCTGGTTCCCAACGCTTATGCTTGAAACTTGGACAGTCTGTCTGGTTCCCATCGTTTATGCTTGAAACTTGGACAGTCTGTCTGGTTCCCATCGTTTATGCTTGAAACTTGGGCAGTCTGTCTGGTTCCCAACGTTTATGCTCCAAACTTGGACAGTCTGTCTGGTTCCCATCGTTTATGCTTGAAACTTGGGCAGTCTGTCTGGTTCCCAACGTTTATGCTCCAAACTTGGACAGTCTGTCTGGTTCCCATCGTTTATGCTCCAAACTTGGACAGTCTGTCTGGTTCCCATCGTTTATGTTCGAAACTTGGACAGTCTGTCTGGTTCCCATTGTTTATGCTTGAAACTTGGACAGTCTGTCTGGTTCCCATCGTTTATGCTCGAAACTTGGACAGTCTGTCCGGTTCCCAACGTTTATGCTCGAAACTTGGACAGTCTGGTTCCCATCGTTTATGCTCCAAACTTGGACAGTCTGGTTCCCATCATTTATGCTCCAAACTTGGACAGTCTGTCTGGTTCCCATCGTTTATGCTCGAAACTTGGACAGTCTGGTTCCCATAGTTTATGCTCGAAACTTGGACAGTCTGGTTCCCATCGTTTATGTTCAAAACTTGGACAGTCTGGTTCCCATCGTTTATGTTCGAAACTTGGACAGTCTGGTTCCCATCGTTTATGTTTATATATTTCCTACTTTAGTTAACCTGGTTATTTGCTTAGTTTTGTTTGTTTTTCGAGATTAAAAGTTGCACTGACAGCTTAGGTCATAACTATGGTGACTATTCAGCTATTGTTGGTGGAGGAAGACCCCCCGTGTGCCCCCCCGAGCTCTATTTCAGGCATGAATGGGCACCCAGGTAGAACCACTGCGGAAGGCAGTGAAAAACTTTTGACATCCAAATTGGATTTGAACCTACAGCGGTGAGGGGCAAGTAATCTGAGGTTAACAGCATTAACCACTGTGCCATAGAGGCCACATGTAATGACTGACAACGTGTCAATTTTTAGGCATAATGGGCAGATAATTCTTCACACATAATACAGAAATAAGGGTACAGAAGGGCAGACTACTCTTCCACTCTAAAAGCATAATGGGCAGGTAACTCTTCAAATATAATACAGAAATAAGGATAGACAACTCACCAAACACTTCAAGTTCAGCATCAGCGGTTGCAGACCCTGCAGAGTTGTGTATCTTGCAGACATATGATCCCTGATCCTTCTCAGTAACCTTGGTAACCTCCAGAATGTGTACATCCTTCTCTGTGTAGATCTGGGAAAATAAAATTATGAAATTATATTAAAATCCACAAATGCGCTTACCTACATCATTATTCTACACATGGAGATATATCTTTAACGTTAAATGACCAAGAGGGAGGTAATCTCATATACTTAACCCATTTGATTCTGGATACCGTTCAAACCGTATTTGCAAAGAACATAGAGCCAGATCAGCCGCCACGGTACGTGGTGCCGTCTGATCAGGCTCTATGCTGTTTGCTATTCAGATGATCTTGCTAAAACACTTGGCTATGTAGCAAACAACATAGATCCTGATCCTGATCTGGATCTATGTTATTTGCAAAAGCCTTTAAATGTATCCAGAATGAAATGGGTTAAGCACAAAAAGTGAGGAAAAAAATCTCAATTAGAAAATCTTCACTTCAAAATTAGGTTTTATTTCCAATTTATCAGAATAGACAATATGTCATTGTGTACATATTTGGTAACCTACCTAGTTAATCCATCTAGTGCTATCGAACGGAGGTAAATCAAATTTTGCAAGTTTATACAAGTTATAAAGGGAAGTAACCCAAATTACGCTATTATAGATATAAAAGGAGTTAACTCACTCTGTGTTATGTAGTAATAAAGGGAGATAATCTACTGTGTGTTATTATAAGTTTAAAGGGAGGTAACCCACATTGAGCAATCGCAATTATAAAGAGCGATAATCCACCTAGTCCTATCATATTTATAAAGGGAGACAACCCATAATGTGTTATTATAAAGGGGAGACAACCCATAATGTGTTATTATAATTATAAAGGGGAGACAACCCATAATGTGTTATTATAAAGGGAGGTAGCTCACATTGAGCTATGATAATTTTAAATGGAGATAACCAACCTTGTGTGTATCATCATTTGCAAGGGTTGTCCCATTTAGATTCCAGCTAAGCACCGTGGATGGTGATTCTTCGATCTGAGCCTTGAATTTTGCTGTCTCTCCTTCATTGACAAACTGTCGTTTTGGTTTCGAGACAAACTCGGGTGTTGTTTCTTTATCATGTCCACTTAGAGCCGTGTTGACCAACTTCTTTGTGTTTGGGTCAACATGGAATTCAACTACAAATAGCAAGCAAATATCATATAAATTTTTATTGAAAATTAATAATAAAATGCCATCATGCAATTTATTACACAATTTTCGGAAACAAAAGTAATGTTGGTAAAACAAAATGTATTAATAGTTCTAATGCCGTGTAACTAGGTAAAACTTATAATCTACATTTGTACTTGACATGGTATTGCATTTTTGTGCAAACTGCATATTTTGAACTGAAGTGCTGTTAGTGTTACGTTCTTCAAATTATTTACTCGTACATTTTGAAAGAGACATCATTGTCGAACCATGTAAATAATAATATAAATTTACAATTAGTGAGTTTGGTTGACTTGAATTCTACTTTTATTCCATTCTTTTGAGTAACAGGAAGTCAATGTTTGTGTAGTTATAATGTCATAATAAGGTACACACAAAAATTCAAAATGGCCACCATTTTGAAAAATATTTTAAAACAAATTCAAATTCCACTTATTTGAAATGTGATTTACAGAATTATTTCCGGATTTTCAGAATGCTCTTAAATATTTAGGAAGACTATAATTGAAGTTTTTCCCGTTTCCCTCATAGAAGCACCTCTTGACACCATTACAAATACGACATACATTGACAATGTAGTAACCAAACCAATGTTCATAATATAAAAGGCCAGAATCTCATGTAGCCACAGTAATACTTATGGAGGTGGGATAGATATGGCGACTACTTATCCACTACATGATAGCTAAATGGCTGTCGTTTGTATGGAAATATAATAGTATATTAACCCATTCATCCCCAAGTAACTGACATGGACTGGTGCATGATATTTTTAGACCAATAAATGAATAAGAAAATTACCTTTGGACCAGTTCATTTATCAAAATGAGCAATTTTATCTAAAATATAGTAATAATTATTACTGGCAAAAAGTGCAGATCCTGATGAGACGGCTCATCACGAGCCAGCTCATCTGGATCTACACTTTTTGTAAGTCTATTTAGAGGCCTGTAGTGTTGAAAGGGTTAACCCAAATATGTATGAAGGAAAGGGCTAAGAGTGAAAGAAGAAATGGCGTACCAGGTCCGGTGTTTTCGTCTATGCTTCTGCTCCTACTTCCACCTGCAGATAGAGAGAGGAACAAACATGAATACATGAACACGAAGTGCACTTCAAAAAGTACTCACTGAAAATGCCAAAAATGGCCAAAAACCATTCCTGAAAAACAGGAGGACTACCATATTTGTTCAAATAAACACTGGTCATCATAGGACATTTATTAGAGATCATCATAATATTATATTCCATTGATATATATAGATATATACAGTCAAACCTGTGTTAAGCAGCCAGCCAATGGAATCACAGAAAGTGGCTGTTTAGCACAGGTGGCTGATTAATAGAGGTAAAATGTATAATAAAACAACATATTGGGAATCTGGAAATTGGCTGCTTAGTACAGGTTGGCTGCTTAATGGAGGTGACCACTAACACAGGTTTGACTGTATAATAGAATTAAGACCTGACTTCTCCCTAAAAAATATTTTGTGGCATTTAATGGCTCCCTATTTTGTTCAAATTATTAAATAATATCATTTAAGGACGCAATCGCGAGCTTTCTCGCTTCTCCCAAAAATTCTGATATATAATGAGCGAGACCTGGAGAAATATACTGAAGTACATGTATTGAACTGTCAGTATCCTAGAACCTGAACATGTATTGAACTGTCAGTATCCTAGAACCTGAACATGTATTGAACTGTCAGTATCCTAGAACCTGAACATGTATTGAACTGTCAGTATCCTAAAACCTGAACATGTATTGAACTGTCAGTATCCTAGAACCTGAACATGTATTGAACTGTCAGTATCCTAGAACATGAACATGTATTGAACTGTCAGTAAAAACCTGAACATGTATTGAACTGTCAGTATCCTAGAACCTGAACATGTATTGAACTGTCAGTATCCTAGAACCTGAACATGTATTGAACTGTCAGTATCCTAGAACCTGAACATGTATTGAACTGTCAGTATCCTAGAACCTGAACATGTATTGAACTGTCAGTAAAAACCTGAACATGTATTGAACTGTCAGTATCCTAGAACCTGAACATGTAATGAATTACATGTTAGTACATGTAATGAATTACATGTTAGTATCATAAAACCTGAACATGTATTGAATTACAGTCAATTTAAGTGCAGGTGATTTAGAATAGGGAGCATGTTTGCAGGTGTTATGCTTAAAATAGCTTTTGTACCAGGAAATACAACACTGTAAGAATGTGGCAGGTGGTAAATTATGTTATCTATCTAATATGTAGGCAGACAATAAAACACACAGTATATATATTCACTTGGTTATATATTTTATTATTGCAGTCATTCATTTCGTTTATCCTTATTTATACCTTTCATTCATTCAGTCATGTCTTCTTACGGTATGTCTCCATTTCACCTTTCAGTCATTTCTCCTTTCATTCAATCAATCAGTCAGTCATTTATTTATTCAATCAATCAGTTAGTCATTTCTTTATTCATTCAATCAGTCAGTCATTTCTTCATTCATTCAATCAGTCAGTCATTTCTTTATTCAATCAATCAGTCAGTCATTTCTCCTTTCATTCACTCAATCACTCAATCATCGATACTGTTATTCCTTCAGTCAGTAACTTATACACCATTCACTCGAGTACCTCCCTCCATTCTACAACTACTCATTCACTACTTTGATCAATATATGTTATGGAATTCAGTTTCAAATATTTACGTAAAGCACTTAAGAAGGTCAGACCTTATTTTCATACTCATTAAAATGATATATGATAATCCTGTACACCCAATCAGATGTCTGGCGTTCTTCACACTTCAACCGAGAACAATCGGGTTTACCGGGTTATCGGAACCTTCAATGTGATCCACATGGACACTTGATTGCGTCTTGACAATTAAAACAATGCCTTATAAAACATGCTGAAACTCTGTGATGATTATCTGTGTGAAGAGCTGATAAGTGTACATTACATTCTTACAAGGTTTATGACAGGTTGTTACCTACATATTTTGACATTATTTGTTTTCAAATATATTTATTTATTGCCGCCCTCTGGTTAAATCAGTGACTAAGTCTTCAGAAGTTGTTTCTTTGGGATGTACGTGTTCATCAGCACCATTTCGGGCTATATCGCCGGCAGGCAGTTTACCTAACAACACCTTTCCTGGGCAGGCACACATCATTAACCAGTACTTGGTGCACCAACCTATGTAAGAAACTGCCAACTTTTTCATATAAAAAGACACGACCTGAGTGGGGCTCGAACCAGTGACCATCAGTGATGATAAGTTACAGTGATTTACAAGACAGAGACCGTCTCCAGAAATAATTATATTAATAATTTTATTTTTTGGAGGACAAGGATGCAGAAGATGGTACAGACTCCAGAAGTATCCCTGGTTCTGTTACACGCCTGGTAGTCTCATATACCGATACATGCGACCTCGGCTTATAGCCCCATATGAGAGACTGTTTAATAGTATTAGGGTATCAGGGATCGAACCGTTATATAGCATATATGTATTGTTGTTGTTAAATTACCCTGGTTCTGTTACACGCCCAGTAGTCTCATGTACCGATACATGAGACCTCGGTTTATAGCCCCATCTGAGAGACTGTTAAATATTATTAGGGTATCGGGGATCAAACCTTTAGCATACATGTACTGTTGTTGTTAAACTATCTATGTACAATATGACGATGAGCTATAAATGATTCCGTGTGGTTAAAGCAGCATTACATCGTATGAAATAAAAGATATTTGAAAAATTCAAATTTTACGTATGGGTAGCAATGCTGCTGCACATTCTAAATTATAATTTGTATATTTATGTTCAATTAGTAAACAGTGTTTTTTTGAGATAAAACAAACTCGAAACCGAAAGTAGGACTTTCCAAGTCGGTTGGTCACGCGCACTTGTTTACAATCGGAACCTGATTTGCATTCGGAATGCATCGTCCTCCTTCGGCAATATTGAAAACAAACATGACATATCTGCTGTTGTTTCACGCATGCGGTGTGGTGTGGTGTGGAGCGATTATTTCGATTTTTGTAAACACACACACATTAGTATTTATATTTTACCAAAAACATCCTTTATTACGATATAATGCTGCTTTAATTGCTATGTGTCAGAACTTCAAACCATACTTTATTCGCCATTAAAACACTGTCGTGACGTCATACTTTTGCAACTGCAGTCCATTTATTATTAATATTGGACTGCTGTCAAAAGGCCAGCGTATTATATTCAATCATATGCGTAAATGTACGAAACTATCAATTTTAATTAGCGGTAGTCGGATCTTGTTATATAAGTGTGTGTTTTAAGTACAATATAAGCTTCAAACGGATCCAATACGTAAAATATTGGTACCGTCTTTGGTGCTACATGCCTCACAAAGTCCAATATTTTGCATATTGGATCGTTTTCGGCTTATATTCTATACATAAACAATGGAAAGACAAATGTTATTTGTGAAACAACATATATTAAATACCTGTGAAGTGATCTGTACAACCGATATCCATTAGTATTAATAAGGTCATCTATCTATCCAATTCCCTTCATACATTATTATTTAATTTGTTTGTTTGTCCAAGTGTAATCTTAGGTTTAAATCAAGTATAATACTAATATGTATATTGCAATCTCTGTGTCTGGGCAGTGTTTAATCAGCTTAAAATCCCACAACTGAATCACATTAAATCACAATTAAAATTCCATAATTAGTTTATACAAATTAATTTAGCTCAATTGTGAAACAAGTTCTTACAACTTATCATAATTACTCTCGAGACATCATTCTGATGGAATCCATCGCCACGAGGGAGAGAGAAGAGGCAATGTGGAATTTCAATGTCTTGCCTAAGGGCACACTCGTAACAGCTCCAGCGGGGCTCAAACTCAAGGTCTTTCGCACCTGAAGCAAACACGCTACCACTGCGCTATCATGACTTCCACAAATTCCATAATTGTAATTACTTGGAATGTGCTGCACATTGAGTAATTCTAACAAATACAAGATTATAAATAGCTTATATAAGAAGCTTATATTCCAATTTTCAACAATAAATTATTCAGATTTTAAATAAAATTCTGACGATCTGCCCTCGAATAACTCACATTTCTGTATGTGTGTGTGTTTTACTTTTATTTATCGTCACTACCGATTGCCCATATGAGCGACGCCTCCCGAAGAGATTAGTCATTTTAGATTTTGGAGAATAGTGCAATGATACAGACAAAGAACCATTCCAGAATCTCCTCTGGTTCCTTTACGTGCACAGTGTAAAGCACCGACACGAGACCTCGGTTTAACGTCCCATCTGAAAGACTGTTAATTTTATTAGAGTCAGATGGGGGATCAAACCTGCGATCCCTGGATTACCAGTCCAGCGTGCTACTACTGGACTACAGATCCGTCTGTACTTACATTTCTGATGAAGTCTATTACCTTTATACCATTTGAAGAAAAACAACACCAAGAGTTAAACATATCTAGTGCCAAGACCTATTATAGATATTAATTGCTGATGGTATTACTAAATTATACAGTTTTATGTAATTCTTTTAACCCATTTCATTCTGGATACATTTAAAGGCAAACAACATAGATCCAGATCAGCCGCAGCGTGACGCTGCGTGCTTATCAGGAAACATAGATCCAGATCAGCCGCAGCGTGACGCTGCGTGCTGATCAGGATCTATGTTGTTTGCTACATAGCCAAGTGTCTTAGCAAGATCATCTGAATAGCAAACAGCATAGCACCTGATCAGACGGTACGTTCCGTGGTGGTTGATCTGGCTCTATGTTCTTTGCAAATACTGTTTGAATGGTATCCAGAATGAAATGGGTTAATCGAGGCAACACCTCCAGAAATATGTTGGTCAGTTTATTGTTTGGAGGATAGTGCAAGATGCTGGCTGACATTCCAGAAGCACCCTGGTTCTTCTACATGCCCGGTGCATAGCACAGATGAGACCTTGATTTAAAGCCCAGTCTGAAAGTGGAAGTCGTGATAGCGCATTCGCTTCAGGTGCAAAGGCTGGAGTTCGTGCCCAGTTGTAGCCGTTACGATTGTGCCCTTAGGTAATGCATTTAAATTCCACATTGCCTCTTCTCTCTCCCTCATGGTGCTGGATTCCATCAGGAATGAGGTCTCTTCTCTCTCCCTCATGGTGCTGGATTCCATCAGGAATGAGGTCTCTTCTCTCTCCCTTATGGCGATGGATTCCATCAGGACCGAGGTCTCGAGAGAGATTAATCTAATGTTGTAAAAACTTGTTTCGCAATTGAGCTAAAATAAATTTGTATAAACAATCTAAATTGTTTATATTATATGGGTAAGATGGGGGATTGAACCTGTGCTCCCTGGATTCACAGTCCAAAGTTAACCACTGTACTACTGACCACACGCAATAGTTCAGCTTATTCTGCATCAATTATTTATTTCACTTGCAAACAGCAAAATATGACAACAGTTTATCAAACAGCAAAATATGACAACAGTTTATCAAACAGCAAAATATGACAACAGTTTATCCAACAATAAATGCATCCGGTGAAACTGAACCAATACCATTATTTTCAGACTTGACCGAGTACTTGAAAAATGAAAATCAATTGCAAAACCACAAGTAAATCAAATGTAAATCAACTCAAAGTACATTCGCTTGTTCATATTTCATGTTCATCACAGTTAATTAAAGACTTACAGACTAAATTACATGTTTTCATATAAAAGAAACGGATATAATCACTCAATAATTTCTAACTTACAAAGACAGCATTAGCTTTCATAGCGTGGTTGCTGTCGATTAATTACATGGGAACAATTTGACATGTTTTGAAGGATTTTGACCAAGGGCTATAAAACAGACCACAATAAGACAACACTTGTTCAATCCAGGGAATACAATAACGATTTTGTACATAAAATGGTAGCAAAATATTTTCACAAGCAAATCGGAGCGTACCCGTGACCTAACAAAACATTCAGATATCCACCAAGCGGGTAATTTGAGGTCAGATAATTGGTAGCCCAAAGTTACATTGTATAGTAAATGTCTTCTTTTCTTACAAAAAGAAAATCAAAATCGAATATTTTCTAGGTTATGAAGTCATTGAAGTGACCACGCAAAGACAGGTAGGTGACCTAATATGGGGCTGGAAGCTGCCACCTGTCGCGCACTAGTCGGACAGCTCTACCAACTGAGCTAGCCAGGCCAATGTTCTACCCACATCTCAAGCACTAGTCGGACAGCTCTATCAACTCTCAGTGTTGTTCTACCCACATGTAAATACACTTGTCTGTCTGTCTGTCTGTCTGTCTGTCTGTCTGTCTGTCTGTCTGTCTGTCTGTCTGTCTGTCTGTCTGTCTGTCTGTCTGTCTGTCTGTCTGTCTGTCTGTCTGTCTGTCTGTCTGTCTGTCTGTCTGTCGATTTCCCCTGTCGTCGTCTGTCTGTCTGTCTGTCCCCTTCGTCTGTCCATCAGCTCCCAAATGATTTCACATCATTTATGTGACGTCTCCATCAAAATTTTAATTTATTGTTTATTTATCATTGCCCCCCTCCACCCGCACCTTCAGGGTGACCCCCTCCCCCGCACCTTCAGCATGACTCCCCTCCCCACACCTTCAGGGTGACCCCCCTCCCCCACACCTTCAGGGTGACCCCCCTCCCGCACCTTCAGGGTGACCCCCTCCCCCGCACCCTCAGGGTGACCCCCCTCCCCCTGCACCTTCAGGGTGATGCCTCCAGAAGTATATTTCCATCCATACTCACCTATAAGATGACCCACTTACCTTGGTCCTGAAATATGTATGTTTTGACATGCACCCGCATAAAAGACGGGTTGATATAATGGACACGAGACCATGAATAAATTGCATGATTGTTCATTGCAAGATGCACTATTTTGTGCTTTCATTAAAATTCAACACATATAAACAACTTTTTATTTTTACACTCACTTATTAAAGATGAGGGAACCACTTATAGGCCATAAACCTGATGATAAATAACTCATCTTATAAGCGAGTATGGACGGAGTTCCAATTAATTTATTGAAAGATAATGTACAGCAGACACCTCAATTCCAGAGAACCTCTGGTTGTTTTACATGCCCGGTGTATAGCACCGATACACGAGACACTGGTTTATAGTCCCATCTGAATGTATGTAGGACGCCAGGGATCAAACCCCAAATCCATGGATTCGCAGTGTTAACAACCACTGGACACACACTGCACTACACTCACCACTGGACACACACTGCACTACACTAACCACTGGACACACACTGCACTACACTCAGAACAACTACTGGACACACACTACACTCACCACTGGACACACACTGCACTACACTCAGAACAACTACTGGACACACACTGCACTACACTCACCACTGGACACACACTGCACTACACTCACCACTGGACACACACTACACTCACCATTGGACACACACTGCACTATTCACCACTGGACACACACTGCACTACACTCACCACTGGACACATACTGCACTACACTCACCACTGGACACACACTGCACTGCACTCACCACTGGACACACACTGCACTACACTCACCACTAGGCACACACTGCACTACACTCACCACTGGGCACACACTGCACTACACTCACCACTGGACACACAATGCACTACACTCACCACTGGACACACACTGCACTACACTCACCACTGGACACACACTGCATTACACTCAGAACAACCACTGGACATACACTGCACTACACTCACCACTGGACACACACTGCACTACACTCACCAATGGGCACACACTGCCTACACTCACCACTGGACACACACTGCACTACACTCACCACTGGACACACACTGCACTACACTCACCACTGGATGCACACTGCACTACACTCAGGACAACCACTGCACTACACTCACCACTGGACACACACTACACTACACTCACCACTGGACACACACTGCATTACACTCACCACTGGACACATACTGCACTACACTCACCACTGGACACACACTGCACTACACTCACCACTGGACACCCACTGCACTACACTCACCACTGGACACATACTGCACTACACTCACCACTGGACACATACTGCACTACACTCACCACTGGGCACACACTGCACTACACTCACCACTGGACACACACTGCACTACACTCATCACTGGACACATACTGCACTACACTCACCACTGGGCACACACTACACTACACTCACCACTGGACATACACTGCACTACACTCACCACTGGGCACACACTGCACTACACTCACCACTGGACACACACTACACTCACCATTGGACACACACTGCACTATTCACCACTGGACACACACTACACTACACTCCCATTGGACACACACTGCACTACACTCACCACTGGACACATGTTCACTACACTCACCACTGGACACACACTGCACTACACTCACCACTGGACACATACTGCACTACACTCACCACTGGACACACACTACACTACACTCACCACTGGGCACACACTGCACTACACTCACCACTGGACACACACTGCACTACACTCACCACTGGACACACACTGCACTACACTCACCACTGGACACACACTGCACTACACTCACCACTGGACACACACTGCACTACACATTAGAAAGGGTGGTAGGGTCAATATAGTAGTTCATACCTTCAAGTGTTGCTATAATTCCTGGCATCTCAAATATCACAATACCCCTCAAATCAACAACAAATACTCCACACCATTCACTTATAATTGTATGTCAAATTCTTAACAGCTTCAGTCTAGGAAACTGCTCAATGCCATTTTTCCAACCTAACTTTGTACCTTAGGTCAAATTCCCCCAATAGAAAGAGGATACAAGTTAGACTCCGGAACACTGTCAGGAGACAATAAAACCTGTCCAGATGTATCTGTACACAGAATAATAAGAACCCCAAACTGACAGTGATACCATTACAATACCTAATCTAAGCCAGTTTATTGTCTAATCCAAGCCACAGAACAGTGTGAACAGAAAGAAAGGCTATAATTGATTATTTTTGATTATGAAATGATTTTTGACCAGTTATGCTGCATTATATAATAAGTTATTATAGAATAATATTACATGTTGGTTTTATTATAAGAAGCTAAGAAACAGGTGTCAGGAACAAGAGGCTAATAGCTGTGATGTCATTGGGTGGGAAGGAATGTGCTAGAATAGAATGGGTAAGACCTTTGTCATGTTGAGAAGATTATACATTGTACAAATTTATAGGATATAAGCCGAAAACGATCCAATATGTAAAATATTGGACGAGTTTCATAAAATATGGTATGAAATCATCACGACTGTAAGATCCTTTCATCACATTACAATATTGGGTTTTAATCATATATTGCACAAAATAACGCTGCTACTTTCATTTTGACGGCAACTGTCGGCGCAAATTGCAATGACGTCACTAAATTGCAATGACGTCACTAAATTGTCATGACGTCACTAAATTGCAATGACGTCACTAAATTTAAATTGCAATGACGTCACTAAATTGCAATGACGTCACTAAATTGTCATGACATCACTAAATTGCAATGACATCACTAAATTGCAATGACGTCACTAAATTGTCATGACATCACTAAATTGCAATGACGTCACTAAATTGCAATGACGTCACTAAATTGCAATGACGTCACTAAATTGTCATGACATCACTAAATTGCAATGACGTCACTAAATTGTCATGACGTCACTAAATTGTTATGACGTCACTATGCAAATCAGCGTTATATTTATGTTTTAAACAGCGTTATAATTGCGTCAAGACGTCTTTTACATCGTAGTGTGTCTGACCATTAACGTTGTGTACCAATTCAAATAGAAATATACATACTTTAAAGTTTAATATACAAATTATAAGGATTATTCTCTCAACCTATCAGAATCCTTCCAGGTGTTATTACACGTGTGTACATATAAGAAATTATGAAATGGTGTTAATACACTGAATACAAACAAAGTTATGTGATATACAGTAATATTATATTACACTATTCAATCTCTAATTTGAAACTTGAAACTTTTTAATTTGATAAAACGTCTATTTTTGCATAAAAACATATTCAATGGAATAGTAAAAATAAATATCAAAGCGAATTAATAAAGGATATTTACATCATACTACTTTAACAGTTATTAATTAAACTCTGAGATAATTACAATGAAATACAATATCCTAAAATCAATATAAAACTCTGCATAATAATATATATTAAAATATTACATTCATGACTAAGAATATAAAACAGTATGTTTAAGACTAACTGACGCACTTTTAGTACCTACAGGGTAAAATTAACATAATTTATTTAATACATCTACTAAATGTACAAAGAAGCTTTAGAATACTCTGGTCCAAAGATATGGAATTGTCTACCATTGATGTAGAGATCTTTAAATATGTTCAAGACAAAATGTAAATTATGGATACAACAACTGTTTAATCGGTAGACACTATAAAGTTATATATATAATGATTGTCATTCAATATGCTTATGTCGTTTTGTATTTCGATAACATTACCTGATTTGTTTAAGTTACATTATACATGTATATTGCATGGCGTAACTGTGTACTTTGGTTATAATTGTGTGTATGTGCATTAATGCTATAGTGTTATACATGTATATTGCATGGAGTAACTGTGTACTTTGGTTATAATTATTGTGTATGTGCATTAATGCTATAGTGTTGTTATACATGGG
>CM026392.1:5061627-5275866 GCA_014843695.1 Archivesica marissinica
AGATTAATTCAAAACTAATTAGGTCACCCTCTATAAATAAAAGAAATCTATCTATCTATCTACTTTCTATCTCAGTCACTACAATAGTGCGTAAAAGTCTCGAAAATACATGTGTTTTCAGTTCAATCCCTACCATCGTGTACGGGAGCTAAGGCGGATAAAATCTCACGTTATTTTACATATTCTTTCCGTAATAAAACGTACATTATGTATGACACATGTATGAAAGCCTAAAGGGTATACATTACATTATAACCACACATTATACGTTCATAGTAGTTCATTTCATCCATTTATTACCCAAATTAAATACAATTTTGTACTCAAAATCTATTCTAAAAAGAATGAGAAAGTATATAATGTATAATGTTGTTTTTTTAATGTTGAAATTCTTGCTAAAACATGGATGATGTTTTAATCTACAATACAAGATTTGTAATCTCCGTGCCATAACAACAAATGGAAACAAACGTAAATCTTTCTCAATCTACCTAAGCTTCTGATCACAGGTACAAATGTGGTGCCTCAATCTACCTAAGCTTCCGATCACGGGTACAAATGTGGTGCCTCAATCTACCTAAGCTTCTGATCACGGGTACAAATGTGGTGCCTCAATCTACCTAAGCTTCCGATCACGGGTACAAATGTGGTGCCTCAATCTACCTAAGCTTCTGATCACGGGTACAAATGTGGTGCCTCAATCTACCTAAGCTTCTGATCACAGGTACAAATGTGGTGCCTCAATCTACCTAAGCTTCTGATCACGGGTACAAATGTGGTGCCTCAATCTACCTAAGCTTCTGATCACGGGTACAAATGTGGTGCCTCAATCTACCTAAGCTTCTGATCACAGGTACAAATGTGGTGCCTCAATCTACCTAAGCTTCTGATCACGGGTACAAATGTGGTGCCTCAATCTACCTAAGCTTCCTATTATGGGTACAAATGTGGTGCCTCAATCTACCTATGCTTCCTATTATGGGTACAAATGTGGTGCCTCAATCTACCTAAGCTTCTGATCACAGGTACAAATGTGGTGCCTCAATCTACCTAAGCTTCTGATCACAGGTACAAATGTGGTGCCTCAATCTACCTAAGCTTCTGATCACGGGTACAAATGTGGTGCCTCAATCTACCTAAGCTTGAAGTATGTAAGTGAAGTGTAAGGTATACAAGGGAGAAGTGTAAGGTATACAAGGGAGAAGTATAAGGCATACAAGGGAGAAGTGTAATATATACTAGAGAGAAGTGTAAGATAAGCTCTGGCCCTGTAGGGAGAAGCAAGACAACTCAGGGAGATTATTTCACAGAAGTCCCCCTCTAGCCCCGGCCCTGTAGGGAGAAGCAAGACAATTCAGGGAGATTATTTCACAGAAGTCCCCCTCTAGCCCCGGCCCTGTAGGGAGAAGCAAGACAATTCAGGGAGATTATTTCACAGAAGTCCCCCTCTAGCCCCGGCCCTGTAGGGAGAAGCACGACAACTCAGGGAGATTATTTCACAGAAGTCCCCCTCTAGCCCCGGCCCTGTAGGGAGAAGCACGACAACTCAGGGAGATTATTTCACAGAAGTCCCCCTCTAGCCCCGGCCCTGTAGGGAGAAGAAAGACAACTCAGGGAGATTATTTCACAGAAGTCCCCCTCTAGCCCCGGCCCTGTAGGGAGAAGCACGACAACTCAGGGAGATTATTTCACAGAAGTCCCCCTCTAGCCCCGGCCCTGTATTTTGACTGCATTGTATTCATGACATCATTATCATCATAAAAGGTAATGTTTCAAAGATTTTTTAAAACTGAAATTTGAGTCCGAGACACCTTGGCTACCGAGACACCTTGGCTACCGTGTCTCTTGGCTACCGGTATCTGTATTCACAAGTTTGTCAGATTGTTAACAAAGATTAAATTCTTCAATCAACATATCGCTGGTCTATTTTGGAATATATGCTATCAAAGTACTTAAAATATGATGATTTCCCCTCATAAATAAACCACATATGTAATAATTGTGCTTGCATGAGAAATTACACTTATGACAAGCTATGCTAATTCGAATTATAAAACGATCATGATATTAATAAACAGAAACAAATATCTATTCTATCGGCAATCTAAATATAGTGACACTCCTAGTCACGCTTCGGGGACAAACAAACGAAGCTCCTATATATATATATATATGTATCACAGTTTATACGATTGCGAAACAAGTTCTTACAACTTATATTAATCACTCTCGAGCAACCCGGCATCGATCTCCGGACCAGGAAGTATGATTAGTTCAATCATATTTTATTGCTTGATTCGTTTTACGTTTTACATGTGAATACAAATTAAAGAAAGGCAAACGAGTTGGGCCACAAGTTCTAGTAACATTAGTTACGGCCCTTCTCGATAAAATCACCAAATGGAACAGGTTGATTTGTCTCCGGGTTACCTCCATCATCTTTCATCCGTGACAACGAGGGTGATTAAAATAAGTTATTAAAGTTTGTTTCGCAATCGTTAAATAAAGTTCACACTTTAACTAGTTTCAACCCCACAGGCCTCTAAATAGGCTTATGAAAAGTGTAGATCCAGATGAGCCGGCTCGTAACAAGCCGTCTCATCAGGATCTGCACTTTTTTGCCAGTAATAATTATTACTATTTTTAGATAAAATTACCCATTTTGATAAATGAACTGGTCCAAAGGTAATTTTCTTATTAATTTATTGGTCTAAAAATAGCATGCACCAATCCATGTCAGTTACTTGGGGTTGAAAGAGTTAATAAGTATGCATTCTTACGACAGGGACCTGTATATAAAATCATTTCAATATTCCGTAGCCATTTTCCAAGTCTGGTATTAACTTAATGTTGTGGAAGTCATGATAGCGCAGTGGATTGCGTGTTCGCTTCAGGTGCTAAAGGTCCGGTGTTCAAGCCACGCTGGAGCCGTTACGATTGTGCCCTTAGGCAAGGCATTTAAATTCCACGTTGCCTCTTCTCTCTCCCTCATGGCGATGGATTCCATCAGGAATGAGGTCTCGAGAGTGATTAATATAAGTTGAAATAACTTGTTTCGCAATCGAGTTAAAATAAATTTATATAAACTAACTTAATGTTGACAACGAGGCAATGTATACAAATATTCCAATCACATGGCCAGTTACCATGCAACGCTACCATCTTGTGGGTCAATTGTGTAGAATGAGGACTCATTATAGGTCAGAAGTTTTGAGAGAAGTGTAGTAAATGGAAATTGTGTTCATTAAGAGCCACAGTCGGACATGGAAGATTGAGACACCGTCTGGACCGGAAGTGAGGCAATCTGGAAAACGGTGCGAGCAAGCAAGAACGCCGCAGACGCTCAGACAACACTGCAAATCAGACGTATTTATCCTGGTTAAGAGTAGCTGCTATAGGGTACCCGATAAGTAAGTTCCCTGGTCCTGTAGCGACTACTTCAGAAGTGAGAAAGTGCGTGATCGAGTCCTTAAATGCTGCTTTACAATGGGTCAGTGTATCTTACTGGACAAAATTCTGTATGAAAACTGTTAAAAGTTTTTTTGAAAGAAGTGGGCCCCCAGAGTGCGAAGTCAGGGTCCCTAGGGCAACTATTTCGCCCACATCACCCTCTAGAATGAGCCCTATAGAATCTTATCAATAAAGTGCAAACAAACAGTTGAAACTCCATATTTTATCAGTATTTATGAATCATCCAGGATAAACTAATTGAAAACAGGATATATCTCTAACTGTGTGTGTTGTTGTAATATATGTATCCATCAATATAGCTTGACACAGGTGAATAACTCGTGCTCGTGCAGTCATCTGAACTCTATGTACTACGAGAGATTGCGATCACGTGACCAAATACCACACGAGTTTCAACATGCCGCCATCTTGTGGGTCAAAAGTGCAGACAATTATAACCCAGATCTCTGTACCACATGATATTCAACATGCCGCCATCTTGTGGGTCAAAAGTGCAGACAACTATAACCCAAATCCCTGTGGCATCATCTGAATTGTATGTATATGAAAGGTCCCGCACTAATGCATTAACCCGTAAACTGCCGGATAAATAGGACGGAATGTGCAAACAACAGATTCAGATCAACCGCTACGTAATGCTGCGTCTGATCAGGATCTATGTTATTTGCTATTCAGCCTAGTGGCTATTGAATAGCAAACAGCATAGAGCTTCTGGGACGTCCGATCTGGCTCTATGCTGTTTGCAAAAGCGACTTTAGTCATGATTGGCAGGTTAAAGGTTAAGATCTTCACACAGACATACTTTGATCTCGTAGATGACAAATCCTTTATCAACTTCATGTAGTTGTCGGCTGTCAGCATTGTAATAGTGTAGTGACATGACAAAGAATGAGCGGAATAGTTAGTGACTTGACGTGGGGCTCGAACCCAACACTAATCGGACCTCCCAAACACTAATCGGACAGCTCTACATACTGAACGTATCTGGTCAATACTACAATACTACAATACCATGATAGTGACCTTACCAAATATAGAGTAATGACCTTGTCACATTTTTTCTATAATTCCAGTGTGTCTGTGCACTGCCATGCTGGTCAGTTATGATCGTGGGCAATATTTCCTACCTCCCAGGATGGTAGATGTATGTAGCTGGGCAGACAGGTGGATAGGATATACAGACAGTCGGACAGACAGACACATATTAAATGCCCATTTTTACACCAAAGTTTGGAGTAAGTAATAAATATATCCGTATTTAGTTTAGCTCGATTGCGAAGCAAGTTCTTACAACTTATATTAATCACTCTAGAGACCTTATTCCTGATGGAATCCTTCACCACGAGGGAAGCCATCGCGTATTTATACGTTAGTAAATACGGTAATTAAATTGACTGATGACTGTACAATGGCAATGGTTTTACAGCTCTCTAAATCAAACTCCACCCACTTACTAAATTAATGTTACCTAATTGAATATATAATTAATATTTTTTATATGAATAAATTATGTAAATCAGAAATCTCCTGTCTTACCTAAATTCACGTGTACGGACGATCGAAACACCTTTCTTTCTGAAAACCGTGTCCTTGATCGTAAACCATTTTGTACAGGCTTCATCCTTCATTAATTTCTCATTAATTACTGAATAAACGCACACTCCATTAACACCAATATGACTAATCACAGCAAATATATCTATTCATTAATGCGTATTTATCTGAAATACGTATTTCATTTTCGTTTCATATTTTAATTATAAGATCCGTACAACATCCTCACGCTTTATTTAAACTCGACATGTCTAATTTTCACATGCTCATAAATAGCATAATTTCATTAAACATTGTTAACTATTCCTGCATACAAAACACGGTAATTATTCCCGTACACCAAACAGCAATTATTAATAAGTCACAATGCGGTCAGGTATGCAAGTAATCCAAAATCCATCAACTACCTTTTTTCTCGTTCATTATATGTCACCGTAAAAGGCGTAATAACATTTCAATAAAACATGCACTGCCTGATTCAATTTTTAAAAAAATCCCACTTTAAAATAATAAATCCTTATCGATATATAAACAAACAATAAAACACATGTAAGACTTCCAAAACAAACATGTAATCAAATATCGTGTCACGTGTACAGTAAGTTGATACATGTACAGTAATACACATATATTCACAGATATGTATCCATTTAAAACAACTATAATGAATGTAAGTTATAATAAATGGACTGATAC
Organism: Archivesica marissinica; assembly: GCA_014843695.1. NCBI lineage: Eukaryota > Metazoa > Mollusca > Bivalvia > Venerida > Vesicomyidae > Archivesica > Archivesica marissinica. The sequence goes on from CM026392.1 coordinate 5,067,349, forward strand.
AGCATGGACAGTCATAGTATTTTCTATATTTAGTTCAAATTCTTCAAACTCTTTCCTGGGCTGGGGTTACAATTGGGGTGAGGACAATAGTGGCATATCGGCGGAGATAATTGATGGCCGATTACCCAACTATGTGAGAAATGATTACACATGGCCCCCAGGCTACCATATCAGGTGATACTCTCACAAATAATGTACATACATTACACAAGACAGGAAGGAAATAATTGAAGTCAATATATTCACACATTTATTATTTAATATGTGCTGTATTTATTGTAATAAATGCCCCACTCTATATTGTCTACAGTCAAACCTGTGTTAGTGGTCACCTCCATTAAGCAGCCAACCTGTATTAAGCAGCCAGTTTCCAATTTCCCAATCTGTCATTTTATTATATATATATATGACCTCTATTAAGCAGCCACATGTGCTAAGCAGCCACTTTCTCTGTCTCCCTTGGCTGGCTGCTTAAGACACAGGTTTGACTGTATATACTCTTGAGTGGCGTCCATGGTCAAGTGGTTGAGCATCGGATTTAGATTTGAAGGGTCCCAGGTTTGATACTCAGTATGGGCATGTATGTAGTGTCCTTGAGCAGCACCACACACACATTCTTAGTACTGGTTAACCGCTTACGTCGCCTAAGCCTGCCCAGGAAAGCATTTTTATGTTCCCACAAGAGGTTTGACATAAATGGAACATACATACATGTACATACTAAAAAAAATATAACATCTACTATTTGATCACATAACTTTGCTTGTATTCAGTGTAATACAGTCATATCATAATTTCTAATATGTACACACATGTAATAACACCTGGAAGGATTCTGATTGGTTGAGAGTATAACCCTAATAAATTGCAAATTAAACTTTAAAGTATGCATATTTGTATTGGTACATAATGTTAATGGTAAGACAAACTACGATTTAAAAGCAGTCTTGATGCAATTATAACGCTGTTTAAACGTAAATATAATGCTGCTTTGCATAGTGATGTCATGACAATTTAGTGACATCATGAACATTTGCGCTGACATTTGGCACGAAAATTGCCAGTAGCAGGGCCATTTTGTGCAAAAATATGATTAAAACCCAATATGGTGATGTGATTAAAATGATCTTACACTGTTGTGATTTCATGTAAGATCCTATATTTAATATGTGCTGTAATTATTGTAATAAATGCCCCATAAGATCTACTGCTTAATCCATGCTGTAATTATTGTAATAAATGCCCCATAAGATCTACTACTTAATCCATGCTGTATTTATTGCAATAAATGCCCCATAAGATCTACTGCTTAATCCATGCTGTATTTATTGTAATAAATGCCCCATAAGATCTACTACTTAATCCATGCTGTATTTATTGCAATAAATGCCCCATAAGATCTACTGCTTAATCCATGCTGTATTTATTGTAATAAATGCCCCATAAGATCTACTACTTAATCCATGCTGTATTTATTGCAATAAATGCCCCATAAGATCTACTGCTTAATCCATGCTGTATTTATTGTAATAAATGCCCCATAAGATCTACTACTTAATCCATGCTGTATTTATTGCAATAAATGCCCCATAAGATCTACTGCTTAATCCATGCTGTAATTATTGTAATAAATGCCCCATAAGATCTACTGCTTAATCCATGCTGTAATTATCGTAATAAATGCCACATTCTATATAAGATTTATTGCTTAATCCATACTGTATTTATTGTAATAAATGCCCCATTCTATATAAGATTTATTGCTTAATCTATGCTGTATATATTGTAATAAATGCCCCATTCTATATAAAATATAGTATTTAATACATGCTGTATTTATGGTAAAATATGCCAGTTCTATACCAGATAAAGATACAACATCTCAACAGGAAATCAATACCTCGTTATTAAAAAATCTCTGTTCACTACATTCTTAACCATTTCAACACCACAGGCTTACAAAAAGTGTAGATCCTGATGAGACGGCTCATCATGAGCACTTTTTGCCAGTAATAATTGTTACTATTTTGGGATAAAATTACCAATTTTGATAAATGAACTGGTCCAAAGGTAATTTTCTTATTAATTTATTGATCTAAAAATATCATGCACCAGTCCATGTCAGTTACTTGGGGTTGATTGGGTTAATATCATGCACCAGTTCATGTCAGTTACTTGGGGTTGAATGTGTTAAATCACATCTCCTGCATGGCACTTCATCAAAGTGAAATATGCATTTTAGAAGAAAAACACCTAAAAACAGGCACTCATCTGTGACAATGGCCATTTATCCGAGCACAATTTCGGAAGTCATCCATTCAAAATGTATTGTTCCCTGGTGAATGAAGAAGCATAGATTAAGGTGATTATTGGAGAATAATGTATTATTTTCTGTGTATAAACCTGTCCAAACATCATAAGATAAAGTTCTCAAATAATTTACAAATTTTAATTCACAAGGTTAAATTAGCAGTCCAAATAATTACATATGTTTTGCTTCAATATTTTGAAAGCACACAATCTACAGGGTCAACTGGTACGTACTATACCCCAACAATAACGTGATCCCGCGAAAAAGATATTAAATATATTATTAATAAAATATTATTATAACGGGTAAAAAGAAGTTTATTATCATTTATGTATGCATTACTTGGCACACAGGATTATTTATACCCTACGTATTGATTTGGCTTATTCCAAACCTCTTTATAGTAATGCTTGTAAATAACACGTTATCGTTGGGCCATAGTACAGTTTGATAGTCTCAATTACAATGTTTTTGTTTACATTTATTTATCGTCCTCCCCTGGTTATTAGGGGTAACGCCTCCAAAAGTATATTAGTCATTTTATATTTTGGACAATATTGCAAAGATACAGAGGTCGCTTCCATTCTAGAGTGCATCCCCTGGTTCTCTTACATGCGCAGTGTATAGCACCGAAACATGAGACCTTGGTTTATTAAACCTGTATTAAGAGGCCAGCCAAGGGAATTACAGAAAGTGGCTGCTTAACACAGGTGGCTGCTTAATAGTGGTCAAATGTATAATAAAACAACATATTGGAAATCTGGAAACTGGCTGCTTAATACAGGTTGGCTGCTTAATAGAGGTGACAACTAACACCGGTTTAGTTTAAACTTTATTTATTTTATTGAAAAACTTATATTAATCACTCTCGGATGACAGCATATTTGTGGTCATTCGTGTGGGAGTAAACCGGAGTACCCGGAGAAAACCCACCTATCCGATCTTGCGACCACTGTACCATCTCACATACTTCCCAGACCGAGGATCGAACAAGGGTTGCACAAGTTTGACTGTAGTCCCATCTGTAGGACTGTTAATATTATGAAGGTCAGATTGGGGATGAACCTGCGATCCCTGGATTCGCAGTCCAACATTTGACCACTGATCCGTCTAAGGTATCAGATCACTCCCTCTCCCCCAAAATGGGTGCATGACAGAAACCGGTGCATAAGCGTCACAAAACCTCTCATAACCGATGGGGGAGTGGCCAAGACCGATAGAACCGTCTCATCGCTATCGCCAGAGCTACCAATATAAACTTTATTTACTACTCAATGTCTGCGAAACAAGCTCTTATAAAAAACTATTAATCACTCTCGTTGGTGCGGATGAAAGCGTATAATTATGTGGTTGTTCGTGTGGAAGGAAATCGCAGTACTCGGAGAAAACCTGCCTGCCACATTTAGAGATAACCGTACCATCTCACACACTTCCGGTACGAGGATTGAACCTGGATTGCATTGGTGAGAAGTGAGCTTGTTAACCGGAGAGCCAACTTAATTTGATTCTCAGTTCGGCTCGCTTACTTAGTTTCTCTTTTAACCTTTTCAACACCGCAGACCTCTAAATAGGCTTACAAAAAGTGTAGATCCAGATGAGATCAGGATCTGCACTTTTTGCCAGTAATATTACTATTTTTAGACAAAATTACCCGTATTGATAAATGAACTGGTCCAAATGTAATTTTCTTATTAATTTATTGGTCTAATAATATCAAGGAACAGTCCATGTCAGTTGGTGTTGAATGGGTTAACTGTTTGCATGCTAGTGGTGGAAATAACAGTGAAATAGGTCAAGAACTTTCAGTAGAATTGTGTCACAATGACATGATATTACATGACATATGTTACAAATAAGAAAACCTGCATTAATGAAGTGTCAGCTGCTACAGTTATATGAACTATTTATAGCCTTTATTTTACCCAGCATGCACAGAAACAATAAATATGCATATTAATGAGAAATATGCATATTAATGAGAAATATGCATATTAATGAGAAATATACATCATTCTGTCTTATGTTTGCATTTTGTAGACAAAAAACGTATCATAAAATGTATCATAAAATGTAAATAAATTATTTCAGTCAAACAATATGTCTCTATTCTCTGCTAATGAGTTTTCTCCCTTTATAAAGACCCAAAGACCAAATACTTCCTTTCTGAAAGAATCCCAATTCAGTTGTCTCCCTTATGAAATATTTTATAGTAAATGCTATAGTGTATTTTGTTTAATAATATGATTAACCCATTCAACACCAGGTAACCGACATGGACTGGTCCTTGATATTTGTAGACCAATAAATTAATAAGAAAATTACATTTAGACCAGTTCATTTATCAAAATGGGTAATTTTGTCTAACAATAGTAATATTACTCGTCACAAGCTGGCTCATCAGGTTCTACACTTTTTGTAAGCCTATTTGTAGTGTTGAAAAGGTTAATGGATAGAACTACAGTGATTTACTAATGTTTTATAATAGAGACAAACTATTACAACTTGACTCAAGGACAATGAAAATGTAAATTCCAAGAAAATCTGATAATATAGGTTGGTTATCACCATTTTGATATATACATGTATAAATTTATTTTAAGCTTTCCAATGAAATATAGAAATATATCAGTGAAATAAAATGTGTTATTCGGCTGGTTGAAAGCAGTGGAAAAACACATTTTATTTCTCACATGTGGTACCTAGCCGCTGCATGCTAAAATGTTGACTACGCGAATGTTTTCAGACTAGGTCACATAATTTATGACGTCATTTATGGTCGTCTAAACAGTTGCATCGTTTTCTATCATAAAAACACTTTTCAGCCTAAATTAAAAGAAAAGATGTTTGTTTAAAGGCCTGCAGTTTGACCCCGTCCAATTGTAAAGATTTATACTTTACTACCTGTTCCATGTGATTAGTGGCTTGTATCAACAATGTAGCAGTACATTCAGTATAATTTGGCGTATATAGGTATTTTCTAACGGTTAATATGCACGATCACTCTGTGAGCTGAGAATTAGTTAAAATGAGGCCCTGACAATTTAAGTAAACGTATATTATTGATTGTAAAGAAAATTGATAGTTATGAGTATTCAAACTACATAATCCAGATCAGCCCAGGGACATAGATTACATGTTATGTAGGTGCCTCATCAGCCGTAGCGTAATCACTGAGACTGATAATTTCTATACATGTATAATGTGCACTATGGTTGTGATCTGTGCAATCTAATTCAAAATTCAGTTCATGTGTTGACCTAATCAAATATGTATGTATATAATATGTATGTATTTATATGAATAAACTATATGTGTTCGTTATATGGTAACCGTCATACTTCATTTAATTATATATCTACAGTATTATTCGCAAGTTTTCTGTTATATTTTAAATATTTCTCTGTGTCAGTGTGTGTTTACCGATATTGATGCTACATAATAATCACAGTGAATGCTATGAGTACATGAATAATATTATAATTATAATCTCTTGAACATACGAGTATTACACATATTCTGCCGATTTCTACAAGATGCCATTGAGTAAAATAACAATGTATGTAACTGATGAGCAGAGAAAAGAATTGCTGACTTTCTTGCAAAATAAGAACTGGGACGTAGAGATGGAAATAGAAGAAACAGCCACCGCCATGCCCGTTGCAGAGGCTGCTTACGTACCTCCCCCTATGCCTCAGCATGCTGAAGGTGTTGCTGAGTGTCCACTGTGCTTGTGTTCCCCTTGCATAATAAATGAACAGAACAAACAACTTTGGTGGCCTGCTAATAATCGTCCACCGCATAATCTAAATTCACATGAGAGAAAGCTTCTATACAGGAGGTTTTGGGCAATGCTATATAATTGTGGCGCATGGAAAGATGTCAGATATATAGAGAGAAAAGTAGCGGCTAGAAGAGGAGACTGTACTTGGCATAAGAGGGAACTGATGCCTGAATGTGTGGTACAGCAATGCAGGAACTGGCTGCCTAACCCGCGCAACCAGCCTTATTTGGGCCATAAGTGGAGTTGAATTGTTTATACCAGTTGTAAGTACTATAAAAATACAGAACTTCAATTTCAGCAATTTATAACCTCTGATATGTACGTGGGTCATAATAGATATAAGTGGTGCTCATGTATTAGATGTATACCATGCAGGGCCTCCCATGTGGCAAATACGATGTGCGTCGACCGTCAGATTTGTACCGCTATTCCTCGTGTGTTTAGTGCGTCGACCGTCAGATTTGTACCGCTATTCCTCGTGTGTTTAAGGTCAAATATAGGTCAACCTGCAGGCCTTTAAGTGAATGACTCATTTTACTCATGAACATAGAAACCTATTATTATCACTCGTGGTTAGCACCACTCATAATACTAATACTTTCAATGTTCATTCGGTGAAATATAATTTGACGATACACTGAATCAAACAAATATTCTCTTATTATTTTCCATTTGAGCCGGGCAGGCTTAGCCGCGGTTAACCAGTCCTAAGCAATGTATGTGAGGTGCCTTGCTCAAGGACACTCCATATGTACCGTGACCAAGTATTGAATTCGGGACCAATCAATTACAAATCACACATTCTACTACTGGACAACGGTAACCACACTCATATTAGTTGCAAATCAAGGGAGACCAACTAGTAATACCAAACTATATTTATAATTGGATTACCTCCCTTGCATATATTAGTGTGTGTTCTACGTGTATTTATCGTCGCTACCGGTTGCCCATATCAGCGACGTCTCCTGAAGGGATTAGTCATTTTATATTTTTGGAGGATAGTGCAATGATACAAACAGAGACCCGTTCCGTGAAAAGCACCGATACGAGACCTCGATTTAAAGTCCCAGCTGAAAGATTGTTAATTTTATTAAGGTCAGAGGATATCGAACCTGCAACCCCTGGATTACCAGTCCAACGTATTAACCACTGGACTACAGATCCGTCTTGCATATATTGGCTCACATACTATGTTTCCTATTTGGATTACCTCCCTTGCATATATTGGCTCACATACTATGTTTTCTATTTGGATTACCTCCCTTGCATACAGTGACGGTACACACTATGGTTTATATTTGGATTACCTCCCTTGCATACAGCGCCGGTACACACTATGGTTTATATTTGGATTACCTCCCTTGCATACAGTGACGGTACACACTATGGTTTATATTTGGATTACCTCCCTTGCATACAGCGCCGGTACACACTATGGTTTATATTTGGATTACCTCCCTTGCATACAGCGCCGGTACACACTATGGTCTACATGATTAAGTAGATAGATAACACAGACTTTGAATGTAACAGCAGATATATTTATCTATGGTACATCAAACCTAATGAGTCATCAGCGAGCTGACAAATAAACATTGCCAATAATAGATCTATGACTGCACTTACATCCTATAAACTAACACCTCGTTACATAACACTATGTCAGCCATGTTTATGTGCTCATTAATGAAGGTAATTACATGAATGACATCACAACTAACAATCATATGTAACAGCCATTGTATTTTACAGTGCAACAACCCTCTAACTCAACCGACCACCAGACCAGATTGGAGGATTTGGAGGGTGTTTCGGTTCGGAGGTCATTTTGGTTTAGATGGGTTTCGGTTTGGAGGTTATTTTGGCTTGAATGGGTTTTGGACTGGAGGGGTTTTCAGTTTGGAAGGTTTTCTTCCATTTGGATGGTTTATCGATTTGGAGTTTTCGGCTTGGATGGGTTTTCGGTAAGAAGCGAGAAAACTACCATAATTATATGGTTGCGAAATCTGGGGCTGTTCTAACTTCTTATTATACTGCATGTAATGTAGATCAAGTTAAATCTACAAAGTTATTTTTTGTTTGTGAATGTTATCTATTCACAGGATCACAAGCTTGTCAAAGTGTGATATTCTTCAATAAACTTCCAATAACAAAGTTTTCTCGAGAGTGATTAATATAAGTTGTAAGAACTTGTTTCGCAATTGAGCTAAAATAAATTAGTATAAACTAATAACAAATTTACATTCATCTGTAAAAACTACTCAGGAAAACACTACAAGCTATCCTACAAGTATTTTTTGAAAGAAAGGCAACTTTTTCAAATTTGATTCGCAAACTTCTGATTGTAAAGTGAAATATTATTCATATCATTATTTGTAATCTCAATAGTGTTTTATGTTTCAGCTGCGTTTTGTAAGATAAATTTACTCATTTCACCGTTACACCCTTCAAAAACATTTCAAACAAAACAGTAAACTTTTAAAATATCAAATGTCACCATCAAATGTGAGAAATATACAAACATAGTTGACTCTATGCATAAACTATATACTATTGTTGACTCTATGCATAAACTATATACTATTGTTGACTCTATGCGTAAACTATATACTATTGTTGACTCTATGCCTAAACTATATACTATTGTTGACTCTATGCCTAAACTATATACTATTGTTGACTCTATGCCTAAACTATATACTATTGTTGACTCTATGCATAAACTATATACTATTGTTGACTCTATGCATAAACTATATACTATTGTTGACTCTATGCCTAAACTATATACTATTGTTGACTCTATGCCTAAACTATATACTATTGTTGACTCTATGCATAAACTATATACTATTGTTGACTCTATGCGTAAACTATATACTATTGTTGACTCTATGCATAAACTAATACTATTGTTGACTCTATGCCTAAACTATATACTATTGTTGACTCTATGCCTAAACTATATACTATTGTTGACTCTATGCCTACACTATATACTATTGTTGACTCTATGCCTAAACTATATACTATTGTTGACTCTATGCCTAAACTATATACTATTGTTGACTCTATGCCTAAACTATATACTATTGTTGACTCTATGCATAAACTATATACTATTGTTGACTCTATGCCTAAACTATATACTATTGTTGACTCTATGCCTAAACTATATACTATTGTTGACTCTATGCCTAAACTATATACTATTGTTGACTCTATGCATAAACTATATACTATTGTTGACTCTATGCCTAAACTATATACTATTGTTGACTCTATGCCTAAACTATATACTATTGTTGACTATATGCCTAAACTATATACTATTGTTGACTCTATGCGTAAACTATATACTATTGTTGACTCTATGCATAAACTATATACTATTGTTGACTCTATGCATAAACTATATACTATTGTTGACTCTATGCATAAACTATATACTATTGTTGACTCTATGCATAAACTATATACTATTGTTGACTCTATGCATAAACTATATACTATTGTTGACTCTATGCATAAACTATATAGCAGAAAGCATGATTTATTTTCAGAGATTTCATTAATAAGTTTAACCCATTTCATTCTGGATACATTTAAAGGCTTTTGCAAACAACATAGAGCCAGATCAGCTGCAGCGTGATGCTGCGACGCTGCATGCTAATCAGGATCTATGTTGTTTGCTACATAGCCAAGTGTCTTAGCAAGATCATCTGAATAGCGAACAGCATAGAACCTCAGTTGCGGCTGATCTGGCTCTATGTTCTTTGCAAATACTGTTTGAACGGTATCCAGAATCAAATGGATTAATTCACAGAGAGATAATAGATAAGAAGTCAATGAATTCATACTGAACGGTAATGGTAGTTAATATGGATGAGTGTTAGGTTTAATTAAATTACCTGACTTAACTAATGAGTTGCAAGGATATTTGCTTGACATATCTTGTGGTAATCTATAAAATTATAGCTTGGTTTCAACAAATTTGTCCAAGACTAGTAGAATTCAGGGTTCATTCTAGGTCAGAATTTTTGGGAGAAGTGAGAAATTATTGATCGCTTCCTTAAATGGTGTTCTTTAATATACTTCTGCAAAATAGGGTTAAATGCACAGTACAACCATTAAATACAACAATTGAATAGAAGGAGTGCTTTATAATGGGCCAGTGTATCTTAATTACTAGACAACATTTTGTTTGAAAACCGTAAAAACCCAAGTGGGGCCCCCAAAGGGCGAAGTCAGGGTCCCTAGGTCGACAATTTCACCTACATCGCCCTCTAGAATGATCCCTGAGAATTACATGAACACACCAGGTTAAGATGAGGTCAGGTAAAGCTCCAGAAAAACTTGTGTGTTTGTTTATTGGGGTTTAAGGGCTCTCCAACAGTTTAGGTGATATGGCAACTTGCCAGCTATTATTGATGGAGGAAGACCTGGGTGCCCCTCCGAGCAGTATTTCAGGCATGGGTTGGCACGTGGGTAGAACCACCAACCTGTTGTAAGCCGGCGGGAGAGCTTCCTCACATGAAATAATTTGAGACCCCCACAGCACAAACCAGTGTTACAGACCACCTGCGTATAAACACCAGCTGGCTGGAAAACCCATGATTCTCATCTGCCATCAATCCATTATCAATGCACATTTAGTTTCTACAAATTTAGTTCAGCTGATTGCAAAACAAGTTCTTACAACTTATATTAATCACTCTCGAGACCTCATTCCTGAAGGAATCCATCGCCACGAGGGAGAGAGAAGAGGCAATGTGCAATTTAAGTACACAATCGGCTACATTGTCAATCAACAGTTAACCTCTAGATAGAGATCACATGTCAACAAGCAGGGGCGTAGCTTCCTATAGGCATTGTAGGCACGTGCCTACACATTTTTACAATAGTTGAAAAAATGGAAATGTGAAAAACTATGCAATAAAAAATGAAGGGTAAGGAGGTGGAGGTGTTTGATGTGCAGTGATCCATCGAATATGAAAATAAGTCAGAATAACATTTCTTTTTTTGACAAAAGAAGATTTTCACATACCGGTATGTTCCTTATTTCGAGTCAAAACATGCATTACAATGCCTCAAAATGCAGCTAACGGCGATATAGACTTTCAAAATCTTTCAGGAGAGATACCTGCGGACCGGACCCCCCACCATCCTAACGGTGCCTACACATATATCAAACACAAGATACGCCCCTGACAAAGATCGTGGGTGATATTTATATATAAACAGGTTGACAAATTTCTGAAAATATAAACATACTATTCTGTTTTTCTGTTTGTTTTTATTGTGGTTAATGACTGTTAATGTTAACATTTACTAGGGGTGTATGCTATTTTAGGATCATTTATGGTGGAATTATTCATGCGCAGTAAAATAAAAAAGCAAGAAATAAAACTGATAAAATATTCACATCGAGACCATCAAAAACATAAACATACATTTTTATTATAATTGGATAGAAATATATGTTCACACAGTAGTAGCATTTGAACCGGGGGGGGGGGGGGGGTCAACAATCTTATAGCTAGAGCGTAAAACTATTCCAATTATTTTAAAACATGATCTATAATTGTAAACACATTCTAGCTGAAATAGTTCTGTTTCAACTCACGTTTTTCTTTCTGCAAATAAAATTCTAGCAATATTTCAAGTTTTCATGATGCAACACCACAGGATTTTCATCCAATCGTGATACAGCACCACAGGATTTTCATCCAATCATGATAAAGCACCACAGGATTTTCATCCAATCGTGATAAAGCACCACAGGATTTTCATCCAATCGTGATAAAGCACCACAGGATTTTCATCCAATCATGATAAAGCACCACAGGATTTTCATCCAATCATGATAAAGCACCACAGGATTTTCATCCAATCATGATAAAGCACCACAGGATTTTCATCCAATCATGATAAAGCACCACAGGATTTTCATCCAATCATGATAAAGCACCACAGGATTTTCATCCAATCATGATAAATCACCACAGGATTTTCATCCAATCATGATACAGCACCACAGGATTTTCATCCAATCATGATAAAGCACCACAGGATTTTCATCCAATCGTGATAAAGCACCACAGGATTTTCATCCAATCGTGATACAGCACCAAGGGATTTTCATCCAATCGTGTTAAAGCACCACAGGATTTTCATCCAATCATGATACAGCACCAAGGGATTTCTATCCAATAGACCCTCCCCTCCCCTCTCCTCTCCTCTCCTCTCTCTCTCGGCAATGTATTAGATTCCATCAGGTGTTGAGAGTGAACTATTGTTGTATTAATGTTGTTTCACAATCCAGCAAAAATCAATTTCTATGAACAATGAGAATTCTAAATGTTGACCAAATTTATTTATGCATTGTCACAAATTTCAAAATGTGCGTATTCATGCAAATGAACTAATGAAATCGGATATTTGGTCACATATAACATTATCTAACCTTCGGATATGCTTAATGCTCCTTTGCATTTATTGTGCACACCAATATAATCTTAAAACATGACAAATAGCCGTAACATTATTTTCAGTTCAAGAAATTTCCATAATCAATATTATAGCTAATGCACCGCCCCACCTTGTCAAAGCTTGAACCCCTTCACCCCCTGCACACATACAGTAACCCTCTATGTGTGCATACCCCACCAAAGCTTCAACCCAGTAAACTCTTACACCCCCTGCAAATATACAGTAAGCCCCACACAAATTCTCAATCTGCACCAAATTTTCAAAACTAATTTAACAAAGAAATATACTAGTATTATGTAAACCCAAGTATTGTAATTAAGAACTATACAAATAATGGCTATATATAAGAATACAGGTATAGTGTATATGTTAATTGTCACCATTCAGTCACCAATCAACTTGTGTATGGTTTTGAAACAATCTTGGCTGACCCTTAAAATGCACGGCTGGTGGTTTTCTATTCAGTCCCCCAGGTCATATTTCCGCCTCAACTTTCCTGTGGTCTGATTCAATGAATGCATTGAATGAAATAAACCTGAAAACAGTTGACGCCTACCCACCTCAGTATGTGGTTGGCATATTTTATCATTTACATGTGCCAATCTTGATATGACAGGTATGAAAGTGGTTGGTTGACCTCACCAAACCCTAATTTCCCCACAACAACTTCACCAATATGGCAGTTTATTGCTAGATGTTGAAATGTTGTTCAAAACAGGGACATGGGTCAATACTTTTGAGTGTTTTTTCAGTGTGTTTTTATTACACTATAAAATTAAGGGAGGTAGGGTTTAAGCCAAAATTAAACTAGGGAAGAATTTCTGGTATGCAAGGGAGAAGTTTCAGGTATACAAGGGAGAAGTTTCAAGCATACAAGGGAGAAGTTTCAGGTATACAAGGGAGAAGCTTCAGGTATACAAGGGAGAAGTTTCAGGTATACAAGGGAGAAGTTTCAGGTATACAAGGGAGAAGTTTCAAGTATACAAGGGAGAAGTTTCAGGTATACAAGGGAGAAGCTTCAGGTATACAAGGGAGATGTTTCAGGTATACAGGGGAGAAGTTTCAGGTATACAAGGGAGACATTTCAGGTATACAAGGGAGAAGTCTCAGGTATATAAGGGAGAAGTTTCAGGTATACAAGGGAGACGTTTCAGGTATACAAGGGAGAAGCTTCAGGTATACAAGGGAGACGTTTCAGGTATACAAGGGAGACGTTTCAGGTATACAAGGGAGACGTTTCAGGTATACAAGGGAGAGGTTTCAGGTATAAAAGGGAGAAGGTTAAGGTATACAAGGGAGAAGGTTAATGTATACAAGGGAGAAGATTCAGGTATACAAGGGAGACATTTCAGGTATACAAGGGAGAAGATTCAGGTATACAAGGGAGACGTTTCAGGTATACAAGGGAGAAGATTCAGGTATACAAGGGAGAAGTTTCAGGTATACAAGGGAGAGGTTTCAGGTATACAAGGGAGACATTTCAGGTATACAAGGGAGAAGTTTCAGGTTTACCAGGGAGAAGTTCATGTATGCATGAGGTAAGTTTCACATATACATGGGAGAAGATTCAGGTACATTAGGGGAGAAGTTTATTGACTAAAATCATCATTTATATATTCTATATGCAAAAACATCTCTCTGTAAGCAGACTAGGGAGAGTGTGACTCCCATATCAACCATAACTCCGGGAGTCCTGTGATGACATAGAAAAGAGGGGGGATTAGCATCCAGCCATTCATTCATAAGGGATTTAAACAGAACCCCTATATCTGGGGCCACCCCATTGACATGTGGTATATATTGAATGGATTAGATAGCAGTAACCAGATATTTGCTGACCATCTGTTTGTAAGTTTACACAGGTGTCCATCCCACTACCCATTTTGTTTACTTTTAGATAAATTCATTGAATGGAACAGTCTATGCACAGAGCTTGCTCAGAAAGGCAGAAATAATTTCTTCAGTATATTTATAATAATGCCCGGATATCCGGATAGAATATCCCGCTATGTATCCCACTACATGTTCAAGCTGTTAACCTTATATTCAGATGAAAAGAAATTGTAAAATTTAATTTATCCCTTAAAACCCTTCCACTAACACCCTAAGCTCGACTTCCTGTCAGACAACCTTGACTTCCTGTCAGACAACCTTGGACTATTCGGGCTAATATTCAAGCTCAAGGTCACCGTGTGGGGAAGTTACAGTGGGTGTAGAGAATTAGTCCTTTGCTATGAAGTTTTAAAGCAAGAACTTTAAGAAATGAAAATATTTCTTTTTTTACTTATAAATAATTTCTGAAATTAGACCAAAATTCAGGTTCAAGGTCAATCTAAGGTTGGGGGGGGGGTGTTAGGGAACAACCCTTAGAAACAGTATGTAGACATAAGTTATCAAAGTATAATATTTTACAGTATTTTAGTTATATGTGCTAACATGTAATTGTTGGCAGCGCCACCACCGCCGCCGGCGTCACAGCAGCCGGTGGGATGGTGATTGCTTTTTCTCGTTTTCCACTAATGTGGGCGACACAAACATTGTTATTATTGGTCTTATTAAAGCTTTAAAACATTATAAATACTACTGGTAGGCATCGATAACTGTCGACATTCAAAGTCATTTGCATTGCTATGATATGTACACAACTGTTAGTAACTGAGCCCCTATCCCACCGACCCTTTATTATTAATTAATTAATATATGCCAGTCCTTGAATGACATTGAGATTTTTGTCAAGCCAAAACTATCTCTATTTGCAAATTTGCTAGTTTGTAATGAGATACCAAAGAAAAAGTAGCAAACATTTATCTTGACAGATCTTTTTTTGACAATAGACAACAACCAACAACTGAGTTGTATCTGAAGTTTCAATGATCAATCCCGGGATTTCTCCCAGTTTCAGTTTACAGTTAATGACAAGAGTCTTATAATCATGAAACTTGGGAAATCCTCGCTTGATTGTTGGGTCCTAATAGAGGATAAAACAGTTGTGCAAAGTGCTTGCAGTGTATTGCAATGACGCCTTAATTTAAGCCTCTCCCTTGCATATCATAAACTTCTCCCTTGTATACCATAATATAACTTCTCCCTTACATACCATAAACTTCTCCCTTGCATACCTTAAGCTTCTCCCTTGCATACCATAAACTTTTCCCTTGTATACCATAAACTTCTCCCTTGTATACCTTAAGCTTCTCCCTTGCATACCTGAACTTCTCCCTTGTATACCTTAAGCTTCTCCCTTGCATACCTGAACTTCTACCTTGCATACCATAAACTTCTCCCTTGTATACCATAAACTTCTCCCTTGTATACCATAAACTTCTCCCTTGTATACCTTAAGCTTCTCCCTTGCATACCTGAACTTCTCCCTTGTATACCTTAAGCTTCTCCCTTGTATACCATAAACTTCTCCCTTGCATACCATAAACTTCTCCCTTGCATACCATAAACTTCTCCCTTGCATACCATAAACCTCTCCCTTGTGTCACATTACAGATTTATCACATCGCAGAGATTATGTGGAAGCGGCCAGGCTAGCTCTGTTAATAGGGCATTCCCCATATAAGTGAAAGGTCCCGGGTTCGAATCGTGGGCTGGCTCACATTTTTTTGCATCTACAGTCAAACCTGTGTTAGTGATCAATCACCTCCAATATCTTGTTTTACTATACATTTGACCTCTATTAGTAATTAGTTTATACAAATTTATTTTAGCTCGATTGCGAAACAAGTTCTTACAACCTATATTAATCAAATCTCAATACTTCATTCCTGATGGAATCCATCGCCACAAGGGAGAGAGAAGAGGCAACGTGGAATTTAAATGCCTCGCCTATAGGCACAATCATAACGGCTCAAGCGGGGCTCGAACTCTGGACCATTCGCACCTGAAGCGAAAGCGCATCCACTTCGCTATCATGACTTCCACATTTGACCTCTATTAAGCAGCCACCTGTGCTAAGCAGCCACTTTCTGTGATTCCCATGACTGGCTGCTTAAGACAGGCTTAAGACAGGCTTAAGACAGGCTTAAGACAGGCTTGACTGTCCTCACAATTAGCATAAGCTTCTCTTTATTCCCAATAAGCCGTCGTATTTATTTAGAACAATTATGTAAAATTACCAAGCTCCAAATATATAAAACAAGCATGTCATGTACTAGTACATGCATTTTATTCATTCATTCAGGGATTTACCTTGTAACTTTACAAATTAATATTGGTGGGAAAGCCGCAGATGTCAATGCTATATTTATAAGATTACGCATACTATAGAATAGCTGAGAGTCGCAGGTTGGATCATATTTTCCTACTTAGTCATAAAGAGACACGTACCTTCGATGGTTTATGCGGTTTTAATTATGTTATGACTAACATCTTTATTTGTATCAATTCATTTTACGAATCAGTTATTTTTAAGTAGAAAGACCATAACTTTTAATTGGAAAGACCATTTAATTAGAAAGACCTTCACTTTTAATTGGAAAGACCATTTAATTAGAAAGACCTTCACTTTTAATTGGAAAGACCATTTAATTAGAAAGACCTTCACTTTTAATTGGAAAGACCATTTAATTAAAAAGACCTTCATTTTTAATTGGAAAGACCATTTAATTAAAAAGACCTTCACTTTTAATTGGAAAGACCATTTAATTAGAAAGACCTTCACTTTTAATTGGAAAGACCATTTAATTAGAAAGACCTTCACTTTTAATTAGGAAGACCATTTAATTAGAAAGACCGTCACTTTTAATTAGGAAGACCATTTAATTAGAAAGACCTTCACTTTTAATTGGAAAGACCATTTAATTAGAAAGACCTTCACTTTTAATTAGGAAGACCATTTAATTAGAAAGACCTTCACTTTTAATTAGGAAGACCATTTAATTAGAAAGACTGTCACTTTTAATTAGGAAGACCATTTAATTAAAAAGACCGTCACTTTTAATTAGGAAGACCATTTAATTAAAAAGACCGTCACTTTTAATTAGGAAGACCATTTAATTAGAAAGACCTTCACTTTTAATTAGGAAGACCATTTAATTAGAAAGACCTGCACTTTTAATTAGGAAGACCATTTAATTAGAAAGACCTTCACTTTTAATTAGGAAGACCATTTAATTAGAAAGACCTTCACTTTTAATTAGGAAGACCATTTAATTAGAAAGACCTTCACTTTTAATTAGAAAGACCATTTAATTAGAGACCATTTAATTAGAAAGACTTTCACTTTTAATTAGGAAGACCATTTAATTGGAAAGACCATTTAATTAGAAAGACCATTTCATTAGAAAGACCTTCACTTTTAATTGGAAAGACCATTTAATTGGAAAGACCATTTAATTAGAAAGACCATTTAATTGGAAAGACCATTTAATTAGAAAGACCATTTAATTAGAAAGACCATTTAATTAGAAAGACCTTCACTTTTAATTAGGAAGACCATTTAATTAAAAAGAACATCACTTTTAATTAGGAAGACCATTTAATTGGAAAGACCATTTAATTAGAAAGACCATTTCATTAGAAAGACCTTCACTTTTAATTGGAAAGACCATTTAATTGGAAAGACCATTTAATTAGAAAGACCATTTAATTAGAAAGACCATTTAATTAGAAAGACCTTCACTTTTAATTAGGAAGACCATTTAATTAAAAAGACTGTCACTTTTAATTAGGAAGACCATTTCATTAGAAAGACCATTTCATTAGAAAGACCTTCACTTTTAATTGGAAAGACCATTTAATTGGAAAGACCATTTAATCAGAAAGACCATTTAATTAGAAAGACCTTCACTTTTAATTAGGAAGACCATTTCATTAGAAAGACCATTTAATTAGGAAGACCATTTCATTAGAAAGACCATTTAATTAGGAAGACCATTTCATTAGAAAGACCATTTAATTAGGAAGACCATTTAATTAGAAAGACCTTCACTCTCACATTGGATACGTTAAACTTCTCCCTATATAGAAGGTGATGCCCCAACACTACATGAGCATTAACGGCTCCCCCTGCTATTGGTCAGTGTTTAAACTCGTGCTATTGGTCAGTGTTTAAACTTGTGCTATTGGTCAGTGTTTAAACTCGTGCTATTGGTCAGTGTTTAAACTTGTGCTATTGGTCAGTGTTTAAACTCGTGCTATTGGTCAGTGTTTAAACTCGTGCTATTGGTCAGTGTTTAAACTCGTGCTATTGGTCAGTGTTGGGAACTTGTGACGCAATGACAAGATACTTTATGTCACAACCTGTTTTTGGGGGGTTGCGGCTATGATGCAAATATGATTGAAAATGATCACACTTGACAATGTCATGGCGACGAGGCTGGTTTGAAACCTGAATGATGCTTAATTAACCTCAGATATTCTATTTACTAACATTGGCATTAGTAGTGTTAGCAGTAGTAAAACTGTAGTATCATCAGCAGCAGCATCAGTTATAATAGCAATATCACCATTATCCCACAGTTGTCATCATCATCATGGTCATCAGCACCTTCATCAATGTCATCAATGTTATCCCCACCACCATCATCATGGTCATCATTATATCATCATCATCATCATTGTCCCAGCATTATCAACATCATCATCATCATCAGCAGCAGCATCGTTGAACCAATAGACAACTTCTTTAATATTAATGCTGTACACGGCTCTTTCAAGTTGATGCAACTTAATTAGCGACATATAAGCTGCACAATTTCATTACAAAACTTCAGAGAAATCAACCTCAATTACTTTGATATTGACATAGGCAGTATTATCAAATTTCAAATCAAATACATATTTGATCAAAGTCTCCCATATTTGATCAATGTCTCCGTTATTTAACAAAACCAGCCAGTATAATTATGTATTGGCTCTCGACTGAGCCTCAACCATGACTCGTGATCGTCTCTCCGGATTACACGCTACAATTTATCTAGCGAGATATTCAAATACCTTTTCATCAATTTATTTTTTATCACCGATATTTTCTCATCTTTATGACTGAGCAAAATACCGGCCTGCTATCATATGGAGAATTAAATTTTCGGATTTTTAATTTTTCGCATTTGTGTCTCCGATTTACCTGGGACAGGTGGATAATGTAATTTAACTCTTTGCATGCTGGGTAGCATTAAAGCTATAAATAGTTCAAATAATTGTAGCAGCCAACAATTCATTAATGTGTTGCTTTTTTATTTGTATCTGAAAACTCTGGAAATATGTCCTGGAATTTCATTAGAATTGTGTTGTAATATGAAATTGCATGACATATTAGATTGTTATTTTTGCAGCTAGTTTGCAGATAGCTTAGCCTGGGAACAGGTGTCGATATATTTTGCCTGGTCAGTCAAATAAATATATTTTAACACCGAGATTATTAATTGGGTCGTATTGAGCTTCTGATCATATCCTGGGAACAGGCCTCGATATATTTTGCCTGGTCAGTCAAATAAATATATTTTAACACCGAGACTATTAATTGGGCAGTATTGAGTTTCTGATCATATCAACGCCTGGGGAAACTTGATGGATTGTCCATGTAATTATTGACTAGCATTAATCCTATTAGCATGTGACTTAATTAATGACGTACTTGAATCGAAAGCGAGGCATTGCAATGTTGATCAAACTTTATAATTGGCCGCCATTGTTTACGGGTCAACGGAACGATAAATAGTTTTAAAAAGTACAATGTATGTCTGATTTGACATATTTACTCAATATTTAAGTCGTCCTTAGTTCAATTATGCCGAATCGATCCATTACCATCTAAATGTAATATTTAAAATCCGCCATCTCCTCGATATAACACAGAAACGGGACATTATATGTTTGCAATGTAAATGATCCTACGGGAGCATTTGTGTATATTCGGAAATGATCGTGTATAACCGTACCTGTTCGGCGATTCCCGATAGAATTCCGCTTCTATATTTAGCGATATTATCTTGTAGAGAAGAGTTGTCATTCTTCAAATCTACACCCTCAATTTTGAGGGTGTAAGTAGATGGCGCTATGATCGGAAATCCAGTTTCCCCAGGCTGTCATTTTGCCAGAAGTTAAAATGTGAAAAATCGACAGACTGGAACTCAGGCTACAGAGAGCTAAACATGCACTGGAACATATAAACCCTATGTAACCTAATACAACAATTATCTTTACATTGAAAACCTGACACAACAGAACAAGATATTTAGAAAAGTTCACCAACTTATATTAGTTTATACAAATTTATTTTAGCTCGATTGTGAAACAAGTTCTTATAACTTATATTAATCACTCTCGAGACCACATTCCTGATGGAATCCATTGCCACGAGGGAGAGAGAAGAGGCATGTGGGTTGCAAACCCCGGGCCTTTCGCACCTGCTACCACAGCTCTATCACGACTTCCAAAATTTACGTAATTGATATTGTTTACTACTGGTCCATTTCGGTGAATCATGTAAAAAGAATTCACTTTATCTAATTAGGAAAGTTATCCTCCCAAAGGGTTTAAACAAACAGGAAACAAGAACCTTTAATGGAGATATCAAATCTTTAAGAACCCCACCCTTAAGCTATGTCTCCTTAGCCATGTCACAGTTAATGAACTGTATTGCATTCATTATCACATATACAGTTTCAAGTGGTCCCCTGTTATTGCCCATAAAGTGTGCCTGGCTTCATGTTACACTTGATAGAGAACTTAAAGTTAGCCTGATAGAGAACTTAACATTATGCCTGATAGAGAACCCCTCCTAAAACATAATCAATGTAGACAGACAGATGCATGAATGAAACAACAGATGTGCCCTTTGGTCAGAAGAAAAAAATCCATAAAAAAATTAAAACAAAATGGACTGACACACTTTGATCAGAGTTTTTGCTTTCAGTGAAACACTTATCATAAATATTGTAAAAAATATTTGTTACAAGCTTTTAAACTGGATAAAAATACCAATGTCAAAAAGTTAAATTGAGGTTGAAAAAACAGAGATAACCTGGATTTTTTTCTCAACTCTCTTTTTCACTTTGTAACGTTTATAATTACTAGAGCAGTTGTTGACATTGTGTGGGTGCCGGGTGTTTTTAATTTTCTACAAGAATGAACTCTTTATCGAGTTTCTCTTTGACAACATTAGAATGTCTCCCACAAGTTTGGTGATTAAGCTAACATTTATCAAACCATATCTGGTGCATGTTTGACATGTTATAACTTTATCTGGCAGAAACAGGATGAATAAATATATAGGTCGGTGATCTGGGTGATTTATACAAATTTATTTTGGCTCAATTGCTAAATCAGTTCATATAGCATTACTTTGCTGGCTTTGGATACCACTGGAATCTAGAATCCATTGCCATGAGGGAGAAAGAAGACAATGTGGATTTAAGTGTATTGTCTAAGGACGTCACGTCGTGGTTATGGCGGGGTTCAAACTTACAACCTCTTGGTTACAAGGCTGGGTGTCACTAGGTTTATAACAGCCCTTCATCTTTATAGACAGTAATTGGAAATATTGGGCCATAGTTTGGATTGTATTCATAAAACTTTACATGACTTTACTAGAACTTTCAACCAGGAAGAAGCTCAAGGCATACAGGCATACAAGGGAGCAGTTTGTTGATCCACCAGCTCAAAATAGGGAGATTTGTGAGGCTGCTCAGGGAGACTATTTCAGCTTCTCCCACGTCGACCTTTGACTCGAGCCCAGAGTCAGGAAACATGAACTCTAACTCATTGCACGCTAGTTGAACAGGGATAATAACAGTCCAACATATTTCCCGAGTTTTCAGTTACAATTAAATAATGGTTACCGATTGCCTACCAGCCTGGCGTCTGGCATACAAGCATAGGATTCGGGAAGTACTGATGTTCATAAAAAAAAGAGGTATCTCATAAGTCAGAAATGGCAGGCCCTTTAAATAGGGGTGACACTATAATAAAGAAACACTTTACTTTACTTTTACACTTTTACTTAACTTTACTTTTACAAAGAACATCAATGAATTGTCGGCTGCTACAGTTATTTGAACTATTTATAGCCTTTTATTTTACACGAAGACTTAAATGGTTGGAAAATGTCACATTAAACTAAAATAAAATTTAAAAATACCCGGTAAGTGGTTACCAGCTTAGACATTTTGAGAAATGGATTTTAATATCAAGCCATATTCGTTAACTTTTTGCCACGCATAAAATCTTCACATTGCCCTCTGAGGGACAAGGTAATGTTGTGTATGCGGGGAGGGGGATATGTGTAGATGCTCGAATACTGCTGATAATAGGCACCTTGTACTACATGAACATACTCAAAGCTAATATTTATATTTTCCACCGCAGAAATTATGAGATTAAGTGCCAAAACCTGTTTTAATATTCTACAAAGACGTTATTTTTACCTTCGTACATAATGCTTCAATTTTTCTTAATAATCCAACTGCATAATGTGATGTGTTTTATACTTTGATAAATACCGTCTCTTGTAACTCATTTATGAGTGGCAATGTACTATACCATGTATTATTTTAATGTTGTTCTGTTATTGTTGTACATTGATGAGACATAAATAAATAAATAAATAAACATACTCAATATTCTATGCATATGGGAATAGATAACGGTGGGCAACAGTGGTTATATGTTGGAAGTGACAAATGTGTGTATGTGGAGTGGTGTTTAACACCATATCACATTTCTATCATAAAGAGACCAGACAATCTGGGAGGACAAAGTTGTCTCTAAATGATATTTTATGAGTTTGACGTTTTATACATGATGTAGATGTGATGTATGTATGTATGTTCCTTTAATGTCCAACCCCTCACGGGGACTTAGACATGTTTTCCTGGGCAGGCTTAGCCGACCTAAGCGATTAACCAGTACTAAGCAATGTGTGTGAGGTGCCTTGCTCAATGGCACTACATACATGGCCTGGCCGAGTATCGAACCCGGGACCGCTCGATTCCAAATCCGACGCTCTACCACTGGACCACGGACGAAACATTGAATCACGGACACCAACGTTCAAGCTTACCATGTTCTAACACACATATTTAGAACAAATTGTTCTAATAATAAACTAACTAATTAAAATCTTGATAAAAAAATTTAATTGACCCATTCAACCCCAAGTAACTGACATGGACTGGTGCATCCATTCAACCCCAAGTAACTGACATGGACTGGTGCATCCATTCAACCCCAAGTAACTGACATGGACTGGTGCATCCATTCAACCCCAAGTAACTGACATGGACTGGTACATGATATTTTTAGACCAATAAATTAATAAGAAAATTACATTTGGACCAGTTCATTTATCAAAATGGGTAATTTTATCTAAAAATAGTAATAATTATTACTGGCAAAAAAGTGCAGATCCTGATGAGACGGCTCGTTACGAGCTGGCTCATCTGGATCTACACTTTTCATAAGCTTATTTAGAGGCCTGTGGGGTTGACAGGGTTAATGATTTAAAAAGATATTTTTGAAAAAATCATGTTTTCAAAACTTTAACACAGCATGTCCCTTTTAATAAAACACGGCACATGTCATTTAGCACCAATGTGGACATCATCGGTGTGGGGTTGAGTCCGAACATGGTCAGTGGATTGTCTTTAGGCATGGATACTATCCAGCAGAAAGTCTGTGGTTCTACCAGGTTGCCTGAAACAACCGTCGTGATGGGCAGTGCTTAGTATTACCAGGTTGCTTCCTCATGCATGAAACAACCGTCGTGATGGGCAGTGCTTAGTATTAGACATAGTGCTGCAATGTTGTTATATGCCTCATGCCTGAAACAACCGTCGTGATGGGCAGTGCTTAGTATTAGACATAGTGCGCAATGTTGTTATATGCCTCATGCCTGAAACAACCGTCGTGATGGGCAGTACTTAGTATTAGACATAGTGCTGCAATGTTGTTATATGCCTCATGCCTGAAACAACCGTCGTGATGGGCAGTACTTAGTATTAGACATAGTGCTGCAATGTTGTTATATGCCTCATGCCTGAAACAACCGTCGTGATGGGCAGTGCTTAGTATTAGACATAGTGCTGCAATGTTGTTATATGTCTCATGCCTGAAACAACCGTCGTGATGGGCATGCTTAGTATTAGACATAGTGTGCAATGTTGTTATATGCCTCATGCCTGAAACAACCGTCGTGATGGGCAGTGCTTAGTATTAGACATAGTGCTGCAATGTTGTTATATGCCTCATGCCTGAAACAACCGTCGTGATGGGCAGTGCTTAGTATTAGACATAGTGCTGCAATGTTCGCCTGAAACAACCGTCGTGATGGGCAGTGCTTAGTATTAGACATAGTGCTGCAATGTTGTCTCGCCTGAAACAACCGTCGTGATGGGCAGTGCTTAGTATTAGACATAGTGCTGCAATGTTGTTATATGCCTCATGCCTGAAACAACCGTCGTGATGGGCAGTGCTTAGTATTAGACATAGTGCTGCAATGTTGTTATATGCCTCATGCCTGAAACAACCGTCGTGATGGGCAGTGCTTAGTATTAGACATAGTGCTGCAATGTTGTTATATGCCTCATGCCTGAAACAACCGTCGTGATGGGCAGTGCTATTATATGACACGTCTTGTTGGTAATACTTCCAAAATCAAACATTTCCAATGAACAAATTCTGCATGCTTAACCCTTTCCTTCATAGAGATTTAGGTTAATATACTATTATATCTCCATACAAACGACAGCCATTTAGCTATCACGCAGTGGATAAGTAGTCGCCATATCTATCTCACCTCCATAGATATTACTGGCACTACATGAGATTCTGGCCGTTAACCCTTTCCTTCATAGAGATTTAGGTTAATATACTATTATATTTCCATACAAACGACAGCCATTTAGCTATCATGCAGTGGATAAGTAGTCGCCATATCTATCCCACCTCCATAGATATTACTGGGACTACATAGAGATTTAGGCCTTTATTATGAACATTGGTTTGGCTACTACATTGTCAATGTATGTCATATTGGTAATGGCGTCAAGAGGTGCTTCTATGAGGGAAATGATTAAATGTGTCCTCTTTAGAAAATAGCCTACATGGGAGTAGCTAGACCCAAATTGATTCTAATGACACATTTCCCCTCCAAATATATTATATTCAAAGTGGATATAAGAAGACTCCAACAGATTACATTTGTTAAACTATTTTATTATGGATGTGAAATTTGGTTAACAAATTAGCACCAATAACAGTAAACATAACTCTGTTGCTACAAGGGAGATCAATCTTGCACACACAAATACCATTACCTCCCTTTAACAAGAAAGAAAACGAGCAATAATATCATCAAAGAGGCATGCTTGTTTATGAGACAATAAAAGAAAATATTTATCTAGAGCACAGATACGAGAATTATTTTTTTAAAAATATTATATTATAATAAATGAACCGTTGATCAATAAACGATCTTAAAGCTTAGCATACATGTATGAATAACAATATAGATATACTTTCTTGTTTTTTTATTTTATTTTAATATGAAATTTAAAAACAATTACTGTTGTCTTTTATTTCTCGCTACTTATAATATAAAAAAAATTCTCCAGATTTAATTTACCGTATTATATTAAATTAACAATGGAATGAAATTTACATCAATTATTTAAATAATCTTTTTTTTTTACAAATCTTGGGTTGAAATGTACATCAACTATATAATAACAATTGTTTACAAGCGTAGGGTAAGTATTATACTGTCTACATGGCCAAACAAAACACCCAAAAACATTCATTTTAATGGATAAAAAATCAGGTTACTATCAATTCTCGTCCGCAAGTCCACCTCGTTTGTTTACGGTATTAAAAAACCAATACCTGATCTACCTTCGACATTTGGCATAAAATCTGTTCAATCAAAGGTATACAATTAACCTAACAATATTCTCTCAGTGAATGAGGAACAATAATAAAACGTTTTTGGAGACATATAAAATTGTCCTTGTGTAAAATAGAATGCATTCGATGGAACCACCTAAAATATATCAATAACGCACATATATTTTTATGAAGAAGTCAATAAAATTGTTTATCTTAAAAAGTAGTTCCTTCATGGTTGGAGAAGTCAATACAATTGTTTATCTTAAAAAGTAGTCCCTTCATTTAAGGTTGGAGAACTCAATACAATTGTTTATCTTAAAAAGTAGTCCCATCAATGACCAATTTTGATGAGTACATGTATGTGTCATTCAGACGACAGCATAAAACATTTTGAAGAAATCTGTAATCTTTAGGTTTGCATCAATTTATGATCAAAAGAATCCCAAATTACATCAATCAGCCAAATTTTATTTTACATCAAGCTATACGGATAAACACATATTTAGTACATGCATGTCCGCCAATTTTAATTTTTTCGGAAATCTTTTCTCTCACTATAATAATCCAAATTACAGAAAATAAAAACCATGGCAACGCAATTAATTCAAAATTTCTTTAAATAGTTGAGACAATATCAACAGTGACATCTTCGTCTAATTCTTTAATGGCACAGTGAGTTCTCCGCATGTATTCCAAGTTACGTGTATCTAGTGTTTTCACCATGATGTCCTGTGAGTTTAACATATTACGGATCGACCGCAAGTCTACTGTATTATTCCGACTTACGATCCCATTGCTTAAACTATTATTGGGTGTATTTTCCGCGCACTGGTTTTCGATTCGTCCTTTCCAAATTTCATTTTCATTATCACAGATTTCAAAAATAGTCTTGCCAGCGTTTGCATTAACCATTCTACTAACACTAGCGTTTGGATTTACTGTTATACCAACACTACTTAATGGAGATTTGTTGAACATTTTCTCAGGATTTGTGATGTAATCCATTTTGTTATCGTCTGTTATCGAGGCAGTAAGAATATTTGAATTTTCATTGATGGGCGGACAAGAATGAACTAATGCATTATGGGTAGACTGGTGACAGTGTGAACTATGGGAGGAACAGCCAGAACTCATCGTCATGTGAGAATTTGTGCTAGAACATGCATCGTCATTGTCACTACACATGTTGCAATCCTGTTGGCCGTAGAGAATCCGCAACTCTTCATCCTCGGCAATCGACGTCATTGAATTCGAGGAGAACAGACTCGAGGCTTCCGTTGATGATGTTGAGATACGTTTTAGATTCAGACCCTCTTCTTCCAGCACTAATGATTCCTCAAATGATTTCTTTGACTCTTTAAAACTACACATACTTTCTCGCTGGCCACCAGGTAATAAACTTGTCACCGAATTTCTCTTTGATCGAAAAGCTGTGGGTAAGGATCCACGAGTACTGTTGCGTCTGAACGGAATACTGCCGACATTACTTCCTGAATCAACCTCATCTTCTTCTGTCTTGCTCAGAAGATTAGCGAGACCATTGTCTAGCTTCAAGTAGTGACTGTGCCGCCGCACAAGTTTCGATACAGGCTTCTCTTCCAAATAGTTTGTCGGGATGGGACGAGTTCGAACCTCCTCCGACGTGTAACTCGGTTTACTCTGACCAATCATGTTCTCTGATCTTACACGAAACAAGTAGCAAGATTCTGACGCAAGGTTTCTCACACGGTAAGTCGTTCCTTGGCATGTACTGGTAACAATACGCCATTTTTTGTCTTTTAAATTAAAACACTCAATTTGATATGCTAATATCCTCCCACAATTCAACGGCGATAACCAGGATATTGTGATAGAATTATGGGTCACGTCCGTCACCTTAGGAATTCCTTCAGGGATCCCAGGTTTTCCTAAAAAATAAGAAAACATATCTTAAATTGTATGCTTATACATTTATTATTTATCTAATTTTTTTGTACGAGACCGGTCTAAGACGCTTAGCTGGTCAAACTCATGTAAGGTACATGTATGGTACATGTATGGTACATGTAAGGTACATGTATGGTAATCCATTAATAGGTATCTAAACAGTTTAATAGACTTTTCAGAGAAAAAATTACATTAATGGTACGGTATCTTTTATTTAACATTTTCATATACATGGTTCCCGCTGTCGGTCGCCAATGACGCCAATTGTGGGAACAATTTTTTTGTGAATTGGGGAAAATATTTGGCGCCACCTTTTTTGTATTTTTTTTTTTGGCACATGTTTTGTCAAAACATGGCTTCAAATATTTATTTATGAACTATATGGCTCTTAGTTGGCTCCAAGTTTTTAAATTGGCTCCAGTGTTTTTCAATTGGAGACAGAAGTGGCGCGGACAAACATTCAGACAGAGGGAACCCTGAAATATACAACAGTTATTACACTGCACTTTATTTTCCGCGTATGTGTAGGATGCTTATATTGGACCCAACATTGCCTACCATCAAAACCAATATATCTTCCAGTATTGGGCCAATGTTGGTTGGCCCTGTGAGTATGATGTACCAGGATTGCTGTGAAACACAGAACAAAAGACACAATAACAAAAACACAGCAAAAGCATCACAAGAGACAGATAACAAAAACTACAAAACGTGTTCAGCACAAATGCATGCCCATGATAAGACATTAACATAACAAAAACTTACAAGTCAAAATTCTAAATATGACATTTATGGAAAATCTACTGGATTTGCAAAATGAATGTAAAAAACATGATATAAAAGTTACTTTAATTAGTGACATAAAAACTAGTTGGAAAAGGCTAGTGAAGTAAGATTTATTTAATGAATGCATGTTCGTTAAAACTAAGCAAAATACAATATTATAAAGCACATGAATAGAACGACTGATGATTTGCTTAGATCTGGTTAAAGCCACAATACATTGTAAATGCTTACTTAGAATGTGCTGCACACTGAGATATTGTAAGGAGTGGATGATTAGAATGTGCTGCACACTGAGATATTGTAAGGAATGGATGATTAGAATGTGCTGCACACTGAGATATTGTAATGAATGGATGATTAGAATGTGCTGCACACACAGATATTGTAAGCAATGGATGATTAGAATGTGCTGCACACCAAGATATTCTGAGGAGTTGATGATTTGAAATTGTGACTTGATCGTCTTTATGTAAATTGTATTGTCATTTTTTTTCAATAATGAATTTGATATTATATTGATATTAACCTTTTCAACACCACAGGCCTCTCAAATGGCTTACAAAATGTGTAGATCAAGATCAGCCAGCTTGTGACGAGGATCTGCACTTTTAGCCAGTAATATTACTATTTTTAGACAAAAATTACCCATTTTGATAAATGAACTGGTCCAAATGTAATTATCTTATCAATTTATTGGTCTGAAAATATCATGTACCAGTCCATGTCAGTTACTTGGTGTTGAATGGGTGCACCAGTCCATGTCAGTTACTTGGTGTTGAATGGGTGCACTAGTCCATGTCAGTTACTTGGTGTTGAATGGGTGTACCAGTCCATGTCAGTTACTTGGTGTTGAATGGGTGCACCAGTCCATGTCAGTTACTTGGTGTTGAATGGGTGCACCAGTCCATGTCAGTTACTTGGTGTTGAATGGGTGTACCAGTCCATGTCAGTTACTTGGTGTTGAATGGGTGCACCAGTCCATTTCAGTTACTTGGTGTTGAATGGGTGCACCAGTCCATGTCAGTTACTTGGTGTTGAATGGGTGCACCAGTCCATTTCAGTTACTTGGTGTTGAATGGGTGCACCAGTCCATGTCAGTAACTTGGTGTTGAATGGGTGCACCAGTCCATTTCAGTTACTTGGTGTTGAATGGGTGTACCAGTCCATGTCAGTTACTTGGTGTTGAATGGGTGTACCAGTCCATGTCAGTTACTTGGTGTTGAATGGGTGTACCAGTCCATGTCAGTTACTTGGTGTTGAATGTGTGTACCAGTCCATGTCAGTTACTTGGTGTTGAATGTGTGTACCAGTCCATGTCAGTTACTTGGTGTTGAATGTGTGTACCAGTCCATGTCAGTTACTGGTGTTGAATGGGTGCACCAGTCCATTTTGACAGTTACTTGGTGTTGAATGGGTGCACCAGTCCATGTCAGTTACTTAGTGTTGAATGGGTGTACCAGTCCATGTCAGTTACTTGGTGTTGAATGGGTGCACCAGTCCATGTCAGTTACTTGGTGTTGAATGGGTGTACCAGTCCATGTCAGTTACTTGGTGTTGAATAGGTGTACCAGTCCATGTCAGTTACTTGGTGTTGAATGGGTGTACCAGTCCATGTCAGTTACTTGGTGTTGAATGGGTGTACCAGTCCATGTCAGTTACTTGGTGTTGAATGTGTGTACCAGTCCATGTCAGTTACTTGGTGTTGAATGTGTGTACCAGTCCATGTCAGTTACTTGGTGTTGAATGGGTGCACCAGTCCATTTTGACAGTTACTTGGTGTTGAATGGGTGCACCAGTCCATGTCAGTTACTTGGTGTTGAATGGGTGTACCAGTCCATGTCAGTTACTTGGTGTTGAATGGGTGCACCAGTCCATGTCAGTTACTTGGTGTTGAATGGGTGTACCAGTCCATGTCAGTTACTTGGTGTTGAATGGGTGCACCAGTCCATGTCAGTTACTTGGTGTTGAATGGGTGCACCAGTCCATGTCAGTTACTTGGTGTTGAATGTGTTAAGCAAATGTTAGGAAGTTCTGAACACAATGGAAGTGGCTTGATGTCATTCTTATTATCCAATTATATTTATTTTGGTAAAGCTAACACCAGGATAAATGACAGAACTTTGTATCAATGTCCAGTTACATATTACAAATGTACAAACACACACGGAGACACTAATTAACGAGGCTCGCTAACTAACGAGGGTCATATTTTTATGTTGCAAATTAACCCAAATATACAACCTACACTTTGATGACACCAAATGCTCTCACATTGTTTATTTGCCGACAGTCCATGAATTATTAGTGAATGTATCATGAATTATTTGATGAAGACACATTCTAGACAAACTTACACTGGTACTAATTATGGAATTCATGCATGCATTTGTTTTGTCAGTCCGACTGTATCCTTTAATTAATTATGTCCAGCCATTATTAATAAATTACATGTACTAAAGAATGTTGTTACCTCCAGGAGATTAGTCCTGCAGCGAGGTGACAAGCAATTTATTACAAAATGACACAAGTACTGTTGTCAAGGAGGGCTTAAACTCCATGATCAAAACAGGGAAAAGTTCATGGTGTACAAGTGAGATGCTCAAAGTGTACAAGGGAGACGTACAAGGTGTACACATGAGACGTTCAAGGTGTACACATGAGATGCTCATGGTGTACAAGAGAGATGCTCATGGTGTACAAGAGAGATGCTCATGGTGTACAAGTGAGACGTTCAAGGTGTACACGTGAGATGCTCATGGTGTACAAGAGAGATGTTCAAGGTGTACAAGTGAGACGTTCAAGGTGTACACGTAAGATGCTCACGGTGTACAAGAGAGATGCTCATGGTGTACAAGTGAGACGTTCAAGGTGTACACGTGAGATGCTCATGGTGTACAAGAGAGATGTTCAAGGTGTACAAGTGAGACGTTCAAGGTGTACAAGAGAGATGCTCAAGGTGTACAAGAGAGATGCTCATGGTGTACAAGTGAGACGTTCAAGGTGTACACGTGAGATGCTCATGGTGTACAAGAGAGATGTTCAAGGTGTACACGTGAGATGCTCAAGGTGTACAAGTGAGATGCTCAAGGTGTACAAGGGAGATGTTCAAGGTGTACACGTGAGATGCTCAAGGTGTACAAGAGAGATGCTCATGGTGTACAAGGGAGATGTTCAAGGTGTACAAGGGAGATGTTCAAGGTGTACATGTGAGATGCTCAAGGTGTACAAGAGAGATGCTCATGGTGTACAAGGGAGATGCTCATGGTGTACAAGGGAGATGTTCAAGGTGTACAAGGGAGATGTTCAAGGTGTACACGTGAGATGCTCATGGTGTACAAGAGAGATGCTCATGGTGTACAAGGGAGACGTACAAGGTGTACACATGAGATGCTCAAGGTGTACAAGTGAGATGCTCAAGGTGTACAAGGGAGACGTTCAAGGTGTACACGTGAGATGTTCAAGGTGTACAAGAGAGATATTCAAGGTGTACAAGGGAGATGTTCAAGGTGTACATGTGAGACGTTCAAGGTGTACACATGATACACTCAAGGTGTACAAGGGAGATGTTCAAGGTGTACAAGAGAGACATTCAATGTGTACAAGGGAGACGTTCAAGGTGTACACATGATACGTTCAAGGTGTACAAGGGAGATATTCAAGGTGTACATGTGAGACGTTCAAGGTGTACATGTGAGACATTCAAGGTGTACACATGATACGTTCAAGGTGTACAAGGGAGACGTTCAAGGTGTACAAGAGAGAAGGTCCTCTATATGATCTACATGTATATGAAAAGACGTCTCCCTTAGCTCAAGGTCCTGGGAACTTTGCGGACTATCTGAAACACTGTACCATATACACAATAGTATTTGGCCTCCATCCTCATCCTTATAATAAATAGTGTTCTCCCCTTCTAAACAAGTATTAATTGATCATATTAACTTGGTAGAGATACTTAAGCTAACTCTTGGAAATATTTCTACCCATGTCTCTCCCCCACCCCCACCTCAGCATATTCTATTAATAGTAAAAATATGTTGCATCATTGAACAGCATAGTTACTATAGTTATGACATTACTTTGATTGTCTCCCTTTGTATTCAGTCCACCATTTGGTTTTCATGTGAATACAGATCTTTTTCATGTTCCTTAACTGATTGGTCTGTCAGGACGGTCAAAACATTTTACACAGTTCCACAGCACCCATTGAATTGCAATACATTACTAAATACCCAATCATAATACAGACTAATTGCCCTTCAATAATGGACTTGACCTTGGCAGGATTCTGACATATTGTTTAATTACTGTATTATATTATCATATTAATATTGGAAAAGATAGCTTTAACTCTAGGACAATACCATTCCTAATATGTCACATCAAAGTACCTTGTATTTCAACTATTCAATAACAAAGTTTCAAATTCCATCTTCATATAAATTTGAGACAATTTAAAGTCAGCTGCAGTTAGCGTTTGAAACGATATATGTCTGAATACCAAATATTTTGCCCTCCAAGGAACAGTACTGTTTAATGAAACTTGGCAAAATCAGCCACGAAAAATCGTTGATCTTAATTAAACGCATTCAACTGCCAAACCAATTTGGAAATAAATCAAGAAAAGTTAAATTCTTTGTGCCAACGTGTTTGCAAACAGGGGTAGAACATGTTATGGGACAAAGACTGGTATGCGAAACAAACAATGGAGAATGTCACCCATGCCCGCGATCTTTTATCTATCTACATTTATGCTAATGCACAATCATTTAGAGACAGTCTATTGAATCAGGGACAAGTTTCTCAAGAAACCGGGTGTGGACTATTATGTTTACGTTTGCTAAATGGAGCACTTCATAAATGTTTTCATAGGTGACCCAATTATGAAGGATGTTGTCCTAACTAAAATCCTGTTTTGTAAGCAATGTTGATGTATTTTTGTAAACATGTACAGAATGCATAATACATGACACGACTCTGTTTGCACATTGTTTAAAGTTTGCATGTTGCTTAAAGTTTGCATGTTGCTTAAAGTTTGCATGTTGCTTAAAGTTTGCATGTTGCTTAAAGTTTGCATGAAGTTTGCATGTTGCTTAAAGTTTGCATGTTGTTTAAAGTTTGCATGTTGTTTAAAGTTTGCATGTTGTTTAAAGTTAGCACCATGTTGCTTAAAGTTGCATGTTGCTTAAAGTTTGCATGTTGTTTAAAGTTTGCACATTGTTTAAAGATTGCACGTTGTTTAAAGTTTGCATGTTGTTTAAAGATTGCACGTTGTTTAAAGTTTGCATGTTGTTTAAAGTTTGCATGTTGTTTAAAGTTTGCATGTTGTTTAACATTTGCATGTTGTTTAACATTTGCATGTTGTTTAAAGTTTGCATGTTGTTTAAAGTTTGCATGTTGTTTAAAGTTTGCATGTTGTTTAAAGTTTGCACATTGTTTAAAGATTGCACGTTGTTTAAAGTTTGCATGTTGTTTAAAGATTGCACGTTGTTTAAAGTTTGCATGTTGTTTAAAGTTTGCATGTTGTTTAAAGTTTGCATGTTGTTTAACATTTGCATGTTGTTTAACATTTGCATGTTGTTTAAAGTTTGCATGTTGTTTAAAGTTTGCATGTTGTTTAAAGTTTGCATGTTGTTTAAAGTTTGCACATTGTTTAAAGATTGCACGTTGTTTAAAGTTTGCATGTTGTTTAAAGATTGCACGTTGTTTAAAGTTTGCATGTTGTTTAAAGTTTTAAAGTTTGCATGTTGTTTAAAGTTTGCATGTTGTTTAAAGTTTGCATGTTGTTTAACATTTGCATTTGAAGTAGTCTTGTTTATTTACTTAGTATCAGTTTGAATATTATTCTGCTGTAGCCTAGGTAAGTGCCCGAGATGCTGCTTACATCACATGTGTGATGCCGTTTGCATCATTGAAGTTCAGAAATAATTCTGAATGTTCACCCAAATTGTGTCAGATTTGTATCTAATTGTAGGATTGCGAAAATATGATCTTGACGTGAGTTCGAAACCATCCAACTTCAATATTATGACGTCAGGAATTATGGTTGTGTGCAAAGTTACTCAAATAAACATGAATTATCATTACGACACGGCTCCGTTTTACATGTAAACGTCGGAGCCCTATATCCGAGACGAGGTACCGTTGATTGGCCTTAAATTTGCAATCTAATATCATTTAACATTCATCTGTTAACCCTTTCAACACCACAGATCTCTAAATTGGCTTACAAAAAAGTGTAGATCCAGATGAGCCGGCTCATGATGAGCCGTCTCATCAGGATCTGCACTTTTTTCAGTAATATAACTATTTTTAGAATTTTTTTTACCCATTTTGATAAATGAACTGATCCAAATGTAATTTTGTTATTAATTTATTGGTCTAAAAATATCATGGACCAGTCCATGTCAGTTGAATGGGTTAACTACTGGATCACTGACTTAGCCTTAATTTGCTAAACTACTGTACATTAAGTGTAACCTTGGTCGCTTTATATCATTATGGTCCGCTTAGTTATTCACCGGATGCTCTCATGGACACATACACCTGATTGACTGGATACACAACCGTGTGAACACATCGTTAGAATGGAGCGTACTAAAGCCAGTGTACCCAGACTACTCCCGGAGTGTGTGGCTATTGCTAAAGCCAGAATATTGATCGAAAATTACGCTGCCCCGCTCATTGTTTGTCAAGTGTCATTGTCATTTCTATAGCAACCAAAAAGGAGTCGCCGCCAAGTTGATACAATTTGCTTGACATTGTGTTTTTATAATCAATACATATGTCATAGCCACAGAAAAGGGGGCAATAATTTTGATAAGTGGCAATTAACGGATCAATAAAGTTAATACTGTCTGCAGACACATGGGTGTGTATGAAATTACTACACCAACCAGCCAGTGTGTGACCGACCAGCCAGTGTGTGTCTGTCTGCAGACACATGGGTGTGTATGAAATTACTACAGCGACCAGCCAGTGTGTGACCGACCAGCCAGTGTGTGTCTGTCTGCAGACACATGGGTGTGTGTGTATGAAATTACTACAGCGACCAGCCAGTGTGTGACCGACCAGCCAGTGTATGACCGACCAGCCAGTGTGTGACCGACCAGCCAGTGTGTGACCGACCAGCCAGTGTGTGACCGACCAGCCAGTGTGTGAAGCAACTCTTTGGCCGAGTGGGTAATGTAGTTGACTTCCCATCACTTGCCCCTCATCGCATATACTTGTATGTTTGATTCCCAATTATTAATGCTGCCATGAGTTTTTGTGGTGTCATATTCATTTTTCATCATATATAAGTTAAAGATAGGACAATAATAAAACGATGACATTCCTTTGGACATTGATTAAAAACAAGCACAAAGGGCCTTAGGCCAAGTGAAGGGCCCATTAATTTTAAGCTAATAAATTATTTATTTACAAAATGGTGACGCTTATTTTGTTGTTTCATATTAATTCTGGATAATATTTACGTATGTGTGTACAATAATGACGCAAGAAAAACCACCCTGGGTCTTTAAAAGAAACTACTAATAATTTAAAGCAAGTCGTCATTGTGTAGTTAATCTGTGAAAACACTTTTGCTGACCAGTTAATCTGATATAAGATACTCGAGTAATCTTAAATAATATCTGCTAATCTAATATGAACCAGTTACAACAGGCTTCAAAATCTAACAAATGTTACATTAACCCATTTGATTCTGGATACCGTTCAAACAGTATTTGCAAAGAACATAGAGCCAGATCAGCTGCCATGGAACGTACCGTCTGATCAGGCTCTATGCTGATTGCTATTCAGATGATCTTGCTAAGACACTTGGCTATGTAGCAAACAACATAGATCCTGATCAGCATGTAGCGTCACACTGTGGCTGATCTGGATCTATGTTGTTTGCAAAAGCCTTTAAATGTATCCAGAATGAAATGGGTTAATATTAATTTAATAAAGCCTTAATTTGCGTTTTTTAATGAAAAGAACATGTGTTATATACAATATCTCAGTTCGCAGCACATTCTACGTAAATGCGCTTAACCTGTAACATGCCGAATAAATTGGACGGAATGTGCAAACAACATAGATCCAGATCAGCCACGGCATAGCGTCAAGTCTGCTCAGAATTTATGTTGTTTGCTATTCCGTCAACTGTTTTAGTTCCACTATCCGACTAGCAAACAACATAGAGATTGATGAGACGGCACATTCTGGCCCTATGCTGTTTGCAAAAGCGGCTTTAGTCGTGGTTGGCAGGTTATGGGTTAAGAGGCTTTAATATGAAACAAAACGTACAGAAACACCTGTAGTAGAAGAAAATTGGTGACAGACAAGCGACTACCACTGTAGTACCACTACCACGGTAAACCAATACAGAAACGTACAACATACAGACCATGAGCGCACCACATATGAATAATAATATTATAAATATAGTACATTACTATTGTCCGCTTAGATGAACTTAATTAATGAGGTTTCTATTTTTAATTGTAATTAAATTCTTATGTAGAAGAAATTACAAAAGTACATGTACAGACAATGTTTTATTATACATACATGTGTACATTATATCTAGATCAATACATATTTATCTTCAATATGTCTCTATTTTCATTAAAAGACAATTTAATT
Source organism: Archivesica marissinica (assembly GCA_014843695.1). Lineage (NCBI taxonomy): Eukaryota > Metazoa > Mollusca > Bivalvia > Venerida > Vesicomyidae > Archivesica > Archivesica marissinica. Next base: position 5,105,112 of record CM026392.1, read on the forward strand.
ACACTGTTGCAAGTCATTAATTAATTTTTCAAGTTTGCTACATGTTTATCCTACAAAATGGTACAATTAGTCCCTGTACACTAGTGCAGTGGTACGCTTAGTCCCTGTACAGTAGTGCAGTGGTACACTTTGTCCCTGTACACTAGTGCAGTGGTACGCTTAGTCCCTGTACACTAGTGCAGTGGTACGCTTAGTCCCTGTACACTAGTGCAGTGGTACGCTTAGTCCCTGTACACTAGTGCAGTGGTAGGCTTAGTCCCTGTACAGTAGTGCAGTGGTAGGCTTAGTCCCTGTACACTAGTGCAGTGGTACGCTTAGTCCCTGTACACTAGTGCAGTGGTAGGCTTAGTCCCTGTACACTAGTGCAGTGGTACGCTTAGTCCCTGTACACTAGTGCAGTGGTAGGCTTAGTCCCTGTACACTAGTGCAGTGGTAGGCTTAGTCCCGGTACACTAGTGCAGTGGTACGCTTAGTCCCTGTACACTAGTGCAGTGGTAGGCTTAGTCCCGGTACACTAGTGCAGTGGTACGCTTAGTCCCTGTACACTAGTCCAGTGGTACACTTTGTCCCTATACACTAGTACAGTGGTACACTTTGTCCCTATACACTAGTGCAGTGGTACACTTTGTCATGTACACTAGTGCAGTGGTACACTTTGTCATGTACACTAGTGCAGTGGTACACTTTGTCCCTATACACTAGTGCAGTGGTACACTTTGTACATGTACACTAGTGCAGTGGTACACTTTGTCCCTATACACTAGTGCAGTGGTACACTTTGTACATGTACACTAGTGCAGTGGTACACTTTGTACATGTACACTAGTGCAGTGGTACACTTTGTCCCTATACACTAGTACACTTTGTACATGTACACTAGTGCAGTGGTACACTTTGTCCCTATACACTAGTGCAGTGGTACACTTCGTACATGTACACTAGTACAGTGGTACACTTTGTACATGTACACTAGTACAGTGGTACGCTTAGTCCCTGTACACTAGTGCAGTGGTACACTTTGTCATGTACACTAGTGCAGTGGTACACTTTGTCCATGTACACTAGTGCAGTGGTACACTTTGTCCATCACCGGAAAACAATCATGCAGAGTGAAGAAACACACGACACAACATGACACAAAAACACGACACAACATGACACAAACATAAATACAATCCTGGTACATATAATCGGGTGTAGGATCTCGGTCAAGTTTTGACTACATTCGATCTGGGATCTCACAATCACTCTACGGGGGATGAACAATTTAAACAATCTTTCATGTACATTTTGGCTGCATTCATTTTTTTCAGGGTGAATCACTCGGCTGCAAGGGGGACTGGTGGGTAGCACTTGGACTCGGAATTCATTCTATATATAGGATAAGGAAATCCACCACTATACATGTCTGACCCCCTTACCTTTAAGGATCTTTTATCAAATGGCACAAAAACAACACCATACATACCTTGCGCATAATGGGTTCCGTACTTTGCGCGAAATTCCGCCGCATCAATGGAATTGCTGGCTCCCATTCCTCTTAACTCGTTTCTTTTGATCTGTTGAGACTAAAGTATCCACCACAGAGATTATAATCCATATAAACTTATTTATTGTTTAATAAAATATTTCTATCTATCACCATGCAACAAGTTTACATTTTTTTACGCTTTCACATCATTATTCTTCAGTCTAAATAAAATCCACAACACCTGAATTTTCCAAGTTTGAAAATTTACATTTACAAATTTAAATTTTATGTGTTTCGATCTCTCTGTGTAATTCCTCCTAATATCACATAACCATCATTGGCTAGGACAGCTATCAGCAGACTATAAATCACTATCAACAACGTATGTGATAAACTCCTTTGACACGGTTATATCCAGTCCTAGGTAACTTCACATAACTTCCGATAACCACAAAAATCCTCCTACAAACCTTTACAACCAGTGTGGCAATAAAACTGACAAAGTTTCTCCCAACAACACTAAACGTTACCACAAACTTACGTAAAGTGATGTAAGAATGACCCTTCACTTTAATTTAGTATCCAAAACCAATAGCCAATGGGCTCTAAACAAACATCTATAGATGCAAAGATTTCTTCAATTAAATCATTTTCTCTCAACAATATTACAAAATCATTCTGGATTTTCCAGCTGCTTTCACTTGAGGGCAAGGTGTAGGTCTTTGCTTAAATATCTTGTTATTTGATAAACACTGTCCAGACTGGACAATTAATTCCTTTAGGGCAGGAAACCGCACAAACAAACTAAGCACAGCTGGTTACTGGTCTGTCCTGTCCCTAAATGATATTATTTATTCAGTTGCAAGTTATAGAAAACTGTTGAAACTGTTTGGTCCAGAATTTTCTTATCGTTTATCCTGCTTAGTAATCAATATATCTCTAAGTATCACAGTAAGCACTTAATAGTCATTAGTCATAAATGTAGCCCGAAGAACATAACAATATATCCATGAGTAGTTCAACTTAATAGTCACTAATAATGTTTTCCGCTTTCAATTATATAAAGTACTGATTTTGTACTACCCAATCAAATTGATATATATAAATATAATTAAAAAGATTTATAATATAATCTGAAGCACAATCAAAGAGTCATAAACATGAGCTTGCTCCACCTTCTGTCAAATCTGTAAATAACACTTCTTTAATCCAATCTTGTTAACTTTCAAATGAAATGCAAACGGCTTTGCTTACATACACTGTGCTTGAGTGACTAATGTAGTCCGACTGCTATCAGATATCCACGTTTTTATCTCGCACATGAAAAAACATGTAAACAAAGTCAGAGTTTTCGCTGTTAATTTCTACATCAGCTGCTACTCGTTTGAAGAAGGTCCTTGAATGAAACAATGTCTTTGACCATGCCTAATGCTCCCACACTTGTAATCCATTCATAATAATTCAGTTTTATTCACCAACAAATCTATTAAATCTCTCTACTTTATCAATTACCTTTTCAATTAACATATTTACTGCAGGTGTCATTTAAATCTGCAACAGCATTCATCATGTACTGTTCATTCTTTCTCTCAACACAATCAGTTAGTTGTCTGTATGAAACACTCACAGCACACTTCTTTTGTCATGTCAAAACTGTTAATAACATGACCTGAGAGAATGACCTCAAAACAAGATCTCATTGGTTGAATGATTATCATGTGACTGCCCACTCATGAATATTAATGAGACAAATCTGAAACAGTTTGATTTTCAATGGTTTGAGGCTTATTTTTGACAAAGACAAACAATAATGGCCACAACATTGATTATTTTGACATAATATTACAGTAATGAGCAAACATTAGGTAAGGTTTATAAAATCCTGTACAGTTAAATTCTAAAATAACATTCCCTCTTCTCCTGGTCTAAAATAATGTATGCAGATTTAAGGTTTACATAATATTTATTTCTGTTTGAAATATTAATCATTTTGCACAATAATGATAAACCATGCATTCAGTTTACCTAACAAAACTTACAAAATAGATCTAAAATGTTATATAATTATTATGTGTAAATATAAATTTAAAACAAACACAGAGTTTTAATTAAGAAAACTACACAATGTCTGCAGATTTTAATTTGCTCTGTTGACATGATTGTTATCTGGTATGTGTATTGAATGATAGATCCAATCAGAAGAAATAACGACAGACTTTATCAAATTAAAATATCTAAAATAAATATTATCACAGTCTAATTTCAGGAGACTTGTAATCTATAATGTAACTGCTGTATTTTTATATTATCTAATGACTGTATATTTATTATCTAATGACTGTATATTTGTATATTTATTATCTAATGACTGTATATTTATTATCTAATGACTGTATATTTATTATCCAATGGCTGTACTTTTCGTACAATATCTTCAGATTTCTTGTGTTATTTCTCATATCTACTAATATTACTATGTATCCGATGAAATATTGAAATTTATCAGTGAAATAAAATGTGTTACTCCACTGGTTGTAAGCAATGGTTGTAAGCAGTGGTTGTAAGCAGTGGAGGAACACATTTTATTTCTCGCAGCTTTGCACATGTGGTACCTATCCGATGCATGTTGACATGTTAATTATTTTATGGTCATATAAACATGCCGTTCTAGTGCCCCTTAGCTCATGGTTGCACCGTTTTCTGTTCTAGTGCCCCCCTTAGCTCATGGTTGCACCGTTTTCTGTTCTAGTGCCCCCCTTAGCTCATGGTTGCACTGTTTTCTGTTCTAGTGCCCCCCTTAGCTCATGGTTGCACTGTTTTCTGTTCTAGTGCCCCCCTTAGCTCATGGTTGCACTGTTTTCTGTTCTAGTGCCCCCCTTAGCTCATGGTTGCACTGTTTTCTGTTCTAGTGCCCCCCTTAGCTCATGGTTGCACTGTTTTCTATCATAAACATACTATTCAGCCTAAAATAAAAAGAAAATTTGTTCGTATAAGTGAATGTTCGAATAAACATTTCACTCATGAACATAGAAAACTATTATTATTTGTGGCTAGTGCCGCACGCTCAATATAAATAAAAAATATAATTTGATAATTCACTGAAATAAACAAATATTATTATTGTCTTTGTTCTTTACTTTCTATCTCTATGTACTTGCAACTATGAGCTTGGATGTATTTGTCAAATGCATCGACGTAGCTTCCTATAGGCAGTGTTGGAACGTGCCTATAATTACTATATATCTATGATTTTTACAGACTACAAGAAGCAACTGCTAATTAGGTCATTCTCGATCTGATCCTGGGTGATAACTGATTTTGTAAAATATTTCTTAATAGCGCACTAGTGCTTGTTTTTCGATTTAGTGTTTTATACCATTTTGTTTTATTTCGTATTTAAATATAAATTAGCAACTGTTTCTTGGCTTTAGAATGTAAATAAGCATTAACTAATAGTAGTGTGGGATTTTATAATGTGATATGTTTTGTTGCAATATGTCTCTTATAATTCTATTCAGAATGGCTATGTACTTTTAATCTGATTATTTATATTTGTGTTTGTATTACATGTATGTACATAGATGAGACTTTAATAAAGATTAAAACCTAAAACCTGCCTACAATTGTTTTAAAAAGCAACAAAAATAATAATTATGCTCTCTATTCCTCCTCAACTCAAGCTTTAAATTACATGAGAATGCAGCTGTTGTGATATAGATTTACAATTTGTTCTGGTGGGATGCCCCCAGACTTCCTAGAGTAACAATGAATACCCATATATTTATGTCAAGCTACGCTCCTGAAATGGATTTGCAAACAATCAAACACCATGATATACAAAGTTATAAGTGGTTTTGTAAATAAATACCCATAAAGGGAGGTAATATTCAAGTAGTAATTTTCACACAAAATACAGCTGTTGTGGACAGAACTAGATAGTATTGCTTAAAATCTGAATAAAAGTATTGCTAATAAACACATATCAGGGCTTTAATTTAAATCATAATTCTTTGGAAATTAATAGAAATGCAATTTCTGGGGGCTTTAATTTATATGTAAATTGTAGGCTGTTTACCACAATCTTTATCTCCAGCATTTATAATTATCATTGGCATATAATTTGCTTACATTATTGAATGGAGACTCGCCAATGACATTTGTATGTCTGTGCATTTAATTAGAACAGAGACTATTTACATATAAAGGCAATTATGGTAATGAAGGAAGTCTGAAGGCCTCTTAAATTATCTATTCATTTGAATTATTCTCGTTAATTGTCCATTATTATAAAAATGTTAATCACCACAGACAGGTTGTTGTTCTGTTCATTTATTGCAATATATCTTCTGTTTACAAATTTAATAGTCTTATGGGTTCCCATGATTATACAAAATTATCTTTAATTAGTAGAAATATAGTATATTAGGCTCTTCATATTTGGAGGAAAATAAAGTAATGTTGTAATTACCAAATTTTATATATCACTCACATAAAATATAATTGTCAAGTGATCATTAAATGTATATAATTTTATGTTAAATTGTGTTTAGACAATGTATGTACAGATACAGATCTTCCAAAATAAACTACCATTTTTTTAAAAAAAGTTTTTTTCTCAGTCACTTTTATTTAATTAATCATGTTTTATTGTATTCTAAATATTCAATGTAAAAATACAATTGTGTGTGTTTTACGTTTATTTATCGTCGCTACCGGTTACCCATATGAGCGACGCCTCATGAAGAGATTAGTCATTTTAGTTTTTTGGAGGATAGTGCAATGATACAGACAGAGACCCATTCCAGAGTCTCCTCTGGTTCTTTTACGTGCACGGTGTAAAGCACCAACACAAGACCTCGGTTTAAAGTCCCATCTGAACACTGTTAATATTATTATGGTCAGGCTGGGGATTGAAACTGTGGTCCCTTGATTCCCGGTCCAACGTGTTGACCACTGGACTACTGATCCGTCTATATCAATGCAGTTCAACATGCTAACCACTATACAATGTAGATAACATATATTTCTTACTATGCAATACAGTGAATATTATATTTGGCCCCAGGGATGAACAAAATGATCTCTTCCAAACTAATTATCCCTCCCAATTCACACCTAATGTTTTGGAATTTGAGACCTGATAGACATCAGAAGCTAAACCATCATTAATCTACCTAATTACTTAGATTTCTTTCATGATATTACAGCAAAGGAATGTGACACAGCAGGTTCTACAATGAGCCATGTGGGTGAGAAATCTGGGGATCTGAAAGTGTGAACTATTGCTATGCTCTGATAATCAGAAAAATGCTGATTATTTTCACATGCAATACCATTTGACAATGGTAGTTACATACATCCATTGTATTTATAAATTAGCAGGTAGGTCTAATTTGGAGTTGCTAGTTAATAATTAGGCTTTATTGAAGACAAATATGATGCCAATAAGTATGACACGCGTAGAGTTGTTCAAATCACCAAATAAGTTACAATTTTTCAATAGAAGAAAATATTACCTGTGAATATGTCAGTCTTAAAGTGTTAATTTATTGGTTCCTGATTATTCGGCGCAATGCCACCAGAAGTCTTTTTTTTGGATGATAGTGCAATTACAGAAGATAACTGAAATCCATGGTTCACAGACAGATCTGTAGTCCAGTGGTAACATGCTGGACTTGTAATCCAGGGATCGCCGGTTCGATTCCCCGTCTGACCCTAATAAAATTAACAGTCTTTCAGATGGGACGTTAAACCAAGGTCTCATGTCAGTGCTTTACACCATGCATGTAAAAGAACCAGAGGAGACTCTGGAATGGGTCTCTCTCTGTATCATTGCACTATCCTCTAAAAATCTAAAAGGAGGCGTCGCTCATATGGGCAACCGGTAGCGACGATGAATAAACGTAAATCACAATACAGGTCTGAGTTAGGCATTACATGTCACGGTTAGACAATACAAGAAAGGTCACAGATGAACATGGCAGACAATATTTATCCTGTTTGCTGATCATGTACATGGCTATGTACACTCAAAACAAGAGGTGCAATTGTGACACTAGTTAATGAGCAGGTGCCCTCTACCTACATATAGCATTAATTGTTTTTGACATTGTTTTGTTTGCAGTAAAAAAGTGTAACTATAAATAGTAACAAGATGCATTGTCTGGTAAGTCAGGTGACATCAAAAATGTCATTTGTTTGAGGTCACTTGTGACAGAAGGTTAAACAACACCATTTATGTCCATTTTGCATAATTTCTGCATCTCACAAGATTATAAACTTCACAGTGTGAGTTAGTATGTTGGACATAGATGTATGGGAATGACAGTGAGTGGTAACTTAGAGATGTAGCGGACGTGTGGTTCAGTGGTTAAGAGTGGTAACTTAGAGATGTAGAGGACGTGTGGTCCAGTGGTTAAGGACTGGTAACTTAGAGATGTAGCGGACGTGTGGTCCAGTGGTAACTTAGAGATGTAGCGGACGTGTGGTCCAGTGGTTAAGGACTGGTAACTTAGAGATATAGCGGACGTGTGGTCCAGTGGTTAAGGACTGGTAACTTAGAGATGAAGCGGACGTGTGGTCCAGTGGTTAAGGACTGGTAACTTAGAGATGAAGCGGATGTGTGGTTCAGTGGTTAAGGACTGGTAACTTAGAGATGTAGCGGACGTGTGGTCCAGTGGTAACTTAGAGATGTAGCGGACGTGTGGTCCAATGGTTAAGGACTGGTAAACTACCCGGAATGCTTAAAATGATTTGTGGATGTTTCATCCCTATGAGAGACATCGCTGGTTTTATATTACCTCCCTTTGAGAGACATCGCTGGTTTTATATTACCTCCCTTTGGTAGATATATTACAACCAAATACAAATAACTACCCATTGCATATACTCTACGATATATGTCGGGATATAACTACCCATTGCATATACTCTACTATATATGTCGGGATATAACTACCCATTGCATATACTCTACTATATATGTCGGGATATAACTACCCATTGCATATACTCTACGATATATGTCGGGATATAGTAATTTATTAATAGTTATAAGATGAGAAAGTGGATGGAAATTGCTAGCATCTTGTGCAAAGGAAACAACCAATGAACGTTTAGGAGTATTAAGGAGCAGTAACTGACTGATGTCTCTCGATACTAGAAGTCAACGATAAATAAACGAATCACAAAAAAATGACATAATTTATATAACATAATGATAGATGCTAAATTAAATTTTGCAAATTGACAAATAATTATTTTGTACCTTTTTATTCTTTTTATTTGTATCGTGTATTCTATTGGAGAACGAAATTGGCGGGATTTGGAGAGATATTAGTGTTGCTTTAAATAACAGACGGATATCTAGTCCAGTGGTAACATGCTGGACTGGTAATCCAGGGATCGCAGGTTTGATCTCCCGTCTGACCCTAATAATTCTTTCAGATGGGACGCTAAACCGAGGTCTCGTGTCGGTGCTTTATACTGTACACGTAAAACAACCAGAGGAGACTCTGGAATGGGTCTCTGTCTGTATCATTGCACTATCCTCCAAAAATCTAGCTATCTATGGGTGAGGTTGGTATATAGGGTGAGGTTGATCTATGGGTGAGGTTGATTTATGGGTGAGGTTGATTTATGGGTGAGGTTGGTATATGGGGTGAGGTTGATCTATGGGTGAGGTTGATTTATCGGTGAGGTTGGTATATGGGTGAGGTTGATTAATGGGTGAGGTTGACTTTAAAGTAACGGGCAAGGTTGGTGAAATACAATAACATATGATATATATGACTGACAAATGTTTACCGCTAAATGAGTACATGAGATCCATAAGAAAATTGTTAAAAATGAAAGAACAAGCTGATTACTGAAACAGAATCTCCCCACGCAATCCTCTTAAACCCCATGACAATGTGACGTGCATGACACGTAAGTAGCTCCGAGTTTTGTCCATAAGTCCATTTAACATGTTTTCTTTTTCTGGTCTATTTTTTCATGATCATCTATGTGATTTTTAGTGAAAAGTACAAAAAAAGAAATGAACAGATTTCTTTTTAGAGGATCAGTCTCTAAAACTGCTAGGCGTGGTTTTATAGGTAGGGTTGGGCTACCCAAACCAACCATTTCCTTCAGGCCTAACAAGGATTTAAAGGATAGTTATGTCCCAGGGTTTTCTATTTCCTGGTCATATGACATAGTGTGTCAATGAATATTTCCCCATCATGATGTGATTTATACGTGAACGTGTGTTACTTTTAATTGTTACGTATCTTGTATTGTTTGTCACCAGTTAATATACATATACATGCAAATGATATCGTAAAGCTGAAACTATTTTCTTTATCGAATGTTCAAGTAGGGAAGAGTGGGAGAGTGGGATAGGATAAGGGGCTTGTTGTGGTCACCTAGAATAAACCAATACCCAGGTATAAATCATCCCAACACACATACTTTGAATTCTTGAGATATTTCTAAAGAATATAATATTATTTCGCTATAAAGTCCTTGGTTTCTATGATAATTTGTATCTGAAGTGCACACAGTCAGACGGTGTTATTGATATAGTGGTCTGGGATTGGTTGAAAAAGTGTAGGGAAGACCTTAAGAGTTATTGATACATGAACTGATTGGCTGAGTAGGTCTTGTCACAAATAGTGAAAATGACTTCTAAATATTAAAATACAATATATGAACTGCATTTTGGAATATTTAAAAATATTTGCAGCATTTTGGTATATTTAAAAATATTTGCAGACTATTTGGTGACAAATAAACACCATATTATAAATGCAGGTGTCAGTGCAACATTCACCACCAAATTACCTTCAGAGTAGGGGGTGGATGCTTTTAGTGGGAAATTTTAAAAAACGCAATCGGTCAACCCCATTGAAATTTGACATTTTCCTGTGGCTCAAAGGCCAGTCTGTTGAAAACTACTGTCTTTTGTGCCAAACTATTTTTGGGGAAAATCTAATGGCACTGTATGTTATAATGGTGGCCTATGGAAATAGCAATAGCGGTGTCTGACCACAAGAAGAATAGATTGGACGCTCCGCAAACAAATAATTTTTAATACGTTTATTTATTGTTTAATTGGGACGATGTCCGCAAAGTAAATTGGGTTTTATTTTTTTAGAGGATTGTACAATTTATATACAGATGTTCAAATTCCAGAAGCCATTCATGGTTCTTTTTCATGCCCTTAGTGCATGCATAGCATGATAACCTGGTTGTCCGATTAGCGCGCTCGCTTCTCACCATTGCAACCCGGGTTCGATCCTTGGACCAGGAAGTATGTGAGATGGTACGGTGGTCACCAGATCGGACAGGTGGGTTTTCTCCGGGTACTCCGGTTTCCTCCCACACGAATGACCACATTTACGTCATCAGCGCCAACGAGAGTGATTCATATAAGTTGTTAAAACTTTCTTCACAATCGTTGTAAAATAAATAAAGTATAAACTTAAACATCAAAACTTGATTTTAGTCCATTCTGAAATAATGTTAATATTATAATGTCAGATCGAACTTGGTATCCCTGAACATGCAGTCCAATGTGGTAACCACTGCACCACTGGTCAACTTCTGCTTGGTAATTAGATCTAGAAACTTATAACCTTGTTTGTTGTCATGTAGTAATGTCACTTTCGTAGACAGTATAGCGGTTTCCACTTTTACGTTACAAGCATCTGGCATATTGTATTCTACATGTTTGATCCACAAGATGGCTGTGTGTTGAACGAGACATGGTAATTGTTCATTATAATCTACTGGTACGGGCCATTGTCTAATGTTGTTAAAACTTGTGGCCCAAACCATTTGTATTGTCATGCTATGTAATGTATCTTTACGTGTATGACACTATGTATTAGTTATTGATTTGCAAAAAAACATGGATATGAATAATAAAAATATAATCTACTATAAATATTTGTTATCAGTTAATAAACATTATACAGTCAAACCTGTGTTAGTGGTCACCTACATTAAGCAGCCAACCTGTATTAAGCAGCCAGTTTCCAGATTCCAAATCGGTTGTTTTATTATATATTTGACCTCTATTAAGCAGCCACCTGTGATAAGCAGCCACTTTCTCTGACTCCCTTAGCTGGCTGCTTATGACAGGTTGATTGTATATATTACATAGTTTACCTGAAGATGTATGATAGAAGCATCTGGTTTACCTGTCAAGCTATATTGGCTGAGCATCTGGTTTACCTATGTCAAGCTATATTGGCTGAGCATCTGGTTTACCTATGTCAAGCTATATTGGCTGAGCATCTAGTTTACCTATGTCAAGCTATATTGGCTGAGCATCTGGTTTATCTATGTCAAGCTATATTGGCTGAGCATCTGGTTTACCTATGTCAAGCTATATTGGCTGAGCATCTGGTTTACCTATGTCAAGCTATATTGGCTGAGCATCTGGTTTACCTATGTCAAGCTATATTGGCTGAGCATCTGGTTTACCTATGTCAAGCTATATTGGCTGAGCATCTGGTTTACCTATGTCAAGCTATATTGGCTGAGCATCTGGTTTACCTATGTCAAGCTATATTGGCTGAGCATCTGGTTTACCTATGTCAAGCTATATTGGCTGAGCATCTGGTTTACCTATGTCAAGCTATATTGGCTGAGCATCTGGTTTACCTATGTCAAGCTATATTGGCCGAGCATCTGGTTTACCTATGTCAAGCTATATTGGCTGAGCATCTGGTTTACCTATGTCAAGCTATATTGGCTGAGCATCTGGTTTACCTATGTCAAGCTATATTGGCTGAGCATCTGGTTTACCTATGTCAAGCTATATTGGCCGAGCATCTCGTTTACCTATGTCAAGCTATATTGGCTGAGCATCTGGTTTACCTATGTCAAGCTATATTGGCCGAGCATCTCGTTTACCTATGTCAAGCTATATTGGCTGAGCATCTGGTTTACCTATGTCAAGCTATATTGGCTGAGCATCTGGTTTACCTATGTCAAGCTATATTGGCCGAGCATCTGGTTTACCTATGTCAAGCTATATTGGCTGAGCATCTGGTTTACCTATGTCAAGCTATATTGGCTGAGCATCTGGTTTACCTATGTCAAGCTATATTGGCTGAGCATCTGGTTTACCTATGTCAAGCTATATTGGCTGAGCATCTGGTTTACCTATGTCAAGCTATATTGGCTGAGCATCTGGTTTACCTATGTCAAGCTATATTGGCCGAGCATCTGGTTTACCTATGTCAAGCTATATTGGCTGAGCATCTGATTTACCTATGTCAAGATATATTGGCTGAGCATCTGGTTTACCTATGTCAAGCTATATTGGCTGAGCATCTGGTTTACCTATGTCAAGCTATATTGGCCGAGCATCTGGTTTACCTATGTCAAGCTATATTGGCTGAGCATCTGGTTTACCTATGTCAAGCTATATTGGCTGAGCATCTGGTTTACCTATGTCAAGCTATATTGGCCGAGCATCTCGTTTACCTATGTCAAGCTATATTGGCTGAGCATCTGGTTTACCTATGTCAAGCTATATTGGCTGAGCATCTGGTTTACCTATGTCAAACTATATTGGCCGAGCATCTGGTTTACCTATGTCAAGCTATATTGGCCGAGCATCTGGTTTACCTATGTCAAGCTATATTGGCCGAGCATCTGGATTACCTATGTCAAGCTATATTGGCTGAGCATCTGGTTTACCTATGTCAAGCTATATTGGCTGAGCATCTGGTTTACCTATGTCAAGCTATATTGGCCGAGCATCTGGTTTACCTATGTCAAGCTATGTTGGCCGAGCATCTGGTTTAACTGTCACGCTATATTGGCTGAGCATCTGGTTTAACTGTCACGCTATATTGGCTGAGCATCTGGTTTAACTGTCACGCTATATTGGCTGAGCATCTGGTTTACCTATGTCAAGCTATATTGGCCGACATGAAAATTACAACAACAATTACACATTTAGTGGTTTATCCGGTTTTCAGCTGTTTGGTTTCGCTTTATTGATAAGATTTGTACATGTTAGATACACAAGATAGCGGAGTCACATGGTATATTGAATGGTATTGAATGCATTGCATGTATATTTCTTAAATACATAGTTTCGACCATTGTACATACCCTGTACATAATCCTTCCATGATTAATTCATTCAGCAGATGTCATAATTGTGAACAATGATAAACAAACAGGCTAACAGGTAGTTTAACAGCATATTTTATATTCATTTGTTAATTATTCAATACAATGATATGTGTGTGTTTTTTGTTTATTTATCGTCGCTACTGGTTGCCCATATGAGCGACGCCGCCTCTTGAAGAGATTAGTCATTTTAGATTTTTGGAGGATAGTGCAATGATACAGACAGAGACCCATTCCAGAGTCTCCTCTGGTTCTTTTACGTGCATGATGTAAAGCACCGACACGAGACCTCGGTTTAACGTCCCATCTGAAAGACTGTTAATTTTATTAGGGTCAGACGGGGGATCAAACCTGCGATCCCTGGATTACTAGTCCAGCGTGTTACCACTGGACTACAGATTCGTCTGTGATACAATGTAAAGTAAAGTGTGTGTTTATTATAGTGTCACGCCTATTGAAATGGCCAATCAATTTTGACACCTTATAACCATCAATACCACCCAAATCATATCCTTGTAGGCCAGGCACCAGGCTAATAGGCAATCGATAACCATTATTTAACTAGTTGGCAGCCCACCAACCAGCCATATCAAAATAAACACCTGACAAGGATCGAACCTTCAATCTCCAGCTCCTCCAGCTCCGTAGGTGGACACCTTTACCACTAGACCATTGAGACGGCATATACAATGTACAATTCAATTATGCAGTACTGCTCCGCAAATATTGAAATATTCCTGTTAATTGCATATTCCTGTTAATTGCATATTCCTGTTAATTGCATATTCCTGTTAATTGCATATTTTAGTTTGAGAAATTGGGTAATAAGATGAAAGTACTGTTTGTATTTGGTGAGTACACTCCAGAGAGAAGTTTTCTCACCAAATAATCCAAAGCACACTTGAGGATTGTCAAACTGAGGCATTATTTTATAGTCAATAGAAATATTTAGGACCCACCCAACAACCTACACAGCAAAAACTTATTTTGTTTATTTTATGATAAAATGACATCTTGTTTAATATGTTTATCATATTTAACCATAGTTTCCATCGACCTAAGTGGTCTTGTCATCCTATCGTGGTGGTCATCGTGCCATGCACAATTATTAGAAACAAATATTATGAACGTATAGAATTAGAACAATTTTGATAAAATATTTCAAATATTTACTTTCCTGTTGGATCAAAGTTAACAGTAACATTAAACTTCAAATATTGAAAATGATGAAATCATAACAAGTTGTTTGTTTTTGCGATTTAAAGTGCAACCAATGGTTATATAGCCTCTAACTATTATTAATGGAGGAAGACCGGGGGGGGTGCTGGGCCTCGGAGAAGTATTTCAAACACAGATGGGCACCTGGGTAGAACCACAGACCTTTCACAAGCCAGCTGGATAGCTTCCTCGCTTGAAATAATTTTGACTACCCCAGTGGGATTCGAACCTCAGCGATTTGAAGTCAACGCCCACTAAACAATTCATAAAAAATAATGACTTTAATTTTTGAAAAACATGTTTACAATTAAGTAACATGATTGTGATAAATTCCCATTTATCACATCTGGTTAGGGAACAACAGTAAAAACAAAGGATTCCAAAAGAGCAATATACATTTCGGGATATATCGGTCTCTATCTGCCAAGGGAGGTAATAGAAAAGCCAGCATTGTCTCTCATTTCAGTGCCCTATACTGGTAAAGAAAGTCAACTTATGTAACATCCCCTATACTGGTAAAGAAAGTCAACTTATGTAACGTCCCCTGTACTGGTAAAGAAAGTCAACTTATGTAACGTCCCCTATACCATACAATTAAAGCAATTAATCGGATTGAAGCGAAAATAGTTTTATACTTTTATGGACAAATAAAGCTACCTCAGTGAATTCAATGACTGTTCACTATTTCACTGTTTATTTAACAGCATTTGACGAAGAATGCATAGCACGCGGGACAGTAAATATTGAACCCTTCAAAACGTTTAATCTCTGCACCTCAAGGGTCCTTCTGTCTAGACTGATTCTCAACTAGAAATGTTCAATAGTTCATATTCAACAACATTCATTTAGCTCCCAAATCCATCTGTTGAACCACCTGTTGAAGGTATTGCAATAGGATACATTAGGAAGCTAATCAGCTTTCTGCCATAATGCCAAACAATTGTACCATATTACACCAGTCTTATAATGCGTACCTTTACTTTAAGCACAACCGTTTGCATAAAACACAATATGGTCAAAGTACGGTCAAAGTATGGTGGTCAAAGTACGTCGTATTTTTGCATTACCTTTAAACTATGAAAATTTTAAACACACCTTTGTTATATTAATCTCAATTTCATGATTTTGTTTAATCATATTTTATTGCTCAATTTGTTTTACACATACCGTAATTACAAAACATGACAATTTAATAAAACAGCAATCAGTTCTAGTTCTAGCAACATTAGTTACGGCCCTTTCCAATTCGATGCAGTAAACATATCACATCTAGTGTGCCCGCACCTTTTGAAAACAGAACAGTTTGCTTTGGACATTTTGCCTCAGTGTGGCTTATACAAATTTATTTTAGCTCGATTGCGAAACAAGTTCTTTCAACATATATTAATCACTCTCCAGGCCTCATTCCTGATGGAATCCATCGCCATGAAGGAGAGAAGAGGCAATGTGGAATTTAAATACCTTGCCTAAGGGCACAATCGTAACGGCTCCAGAACGGAACAGTTAAAATTCCAATGTTTCACATTTATGCTTGAAATAATGTGCAAGACTGGTGACTAAGCACGTTGGACAGCGTATCCGGGGGGTTGTAAGTTTGATCCTTCATCCCATCAATATAAAATTATATATCTTCCGGGTGAAAATACACCGAGTATCGGTGCTATACACCGGGCAACTATAATAAAGAACCACAGGGATGTTTCTGGAATTGGGGGAATCTTTCACTGCTCTTGATTATAATATCAAATGTACGAATCAGAATTATTTTGTCATCATGTCTTGTTTAAAAACGGTACAGATAAAGTTCAAATGATTTGCATTTTTGCAAGAAATAATGTTATAACATGAAAGGGTATGCACCAATCGATCAGCATTATTTTCACCCAATGCTTGGTTTAACAGAGGTACATTAAAGCGAACATGCTTCAAATTCTTCCATGAATAAAATAAAATTATAATTTCACATGTATCAGCAGTTTTTCTCTCACTACTTTAGGTAATAAGAAATTGTAATCTAGTTTGGAAGATTGCGCTCATTAGATATAAATCTGAAATAAAATGCTATAACATTTTTCTGCTGAATAATTGACAAAAATATAAATCATTTTCAGGTAATTTCATGGCAATGTGAGTTTCTTGGTGATCTTAAAGTCCCGATATGTCTTTACTTAGACTGTGCTGCACACCAAGATATTCCAAGGAACATTTACTTAGAATGTGCTGCACACCAAGATATTCCAAAGAACATTTACATAGAATGTGCTGCACACCAAGATATTCCAAGGAACATTTACATAGAATGTGCTGCACACAAAGATATTCCAAGGAACATTTACTTAGAATGTGCTGCACACCAAGATATTCCAAGGAACATTTACTTAGAATGTGCTGCACACCAAGATATTCCAAGGAACATTTACATAGAATGTGCTGCACACAAAGATATTCCAAGGAACATTTACATAGAATGTGCTGCACACCAAGATATTCCAAGGAACATTTACTTAGAATGTGCTGCACACCAAGATATTCCAAGGAACATTTACATAGAATGTGCTGCACACCAAGATATGCTAAGGAACATTTACTTAGACTGTGCTGCATACCAAGATATTCCAAGGAACATTTACATAGAATGTGCTGCACACCAAGATATTCCAAGGAACATTTACATAGAATGTGCTGCACACCAAGATATTCTAAGGAACATTTACTTAGAATGTGCTGCGCACCAATATATTCTAAGGAACATTTACTTAGAATGTGCTGCACACCAATATATTCCAAGGAACATTTACATAGAATGTGCTGCACACCAAGATATTCCAAGGAACATTTACATAGAATGTGCTGCACACAAAGATATTCCAAGGAACATTTTCTTAGAATGTGCTGCACACCAAGATATTCCAAGGAACATTTACTTAGAATGTGCTGCACACCAAGATATTCCAAGGAACATTTACATAGAATGTGCTGCACACAAAGATATTCCAAGGAACATTTACATAGAATGTGCTGCACACCAAGATATTCCAAGGAACATTTACTTAGAATGTGCTGCACACCAAGATATTCCAAGGAACATTTACATAGAATGTGCTGCACACCAAGATATGCTAAGGAACATTTACTTAGACTGTGCTGCATACCAAGATATTCCAAGGAACATTTACATAGAATGTGCTGCACACCAAGATATTCCAAGGAACATTTACATAGAATGTGCTGCACACCAAGATATTCTAAGGAACATTTACTTAGAATGTGCTGCGCACCAATATATTCTAAGGAACATTTACTTAGAATGTGCTGCACACCAATATATTCCAAGGAACATTTACATAGAATGTGCTGCACACCAAGATATTCTAAGGAACATTTACTTAGAATGTGCTGCGCACCAGGATATTCCAAGGAACAGATTTCTAGAAATTCTGATTATCTAAGTCTTCAAAGTAATTAACACTAGGATTAATTTGCATATAGTTTAAAATTTTACTCTAGGGACTTTAATATTATAAAGAAATACGTGATCTTTAAAAGAGACTTCATACCTTAACCATAACAACAAGTGAGATAAGCAAGTTCAAATGTACCACAAAAATGGTACATATCTATAATACATATTAATACGGCACTTTATCGAGTCCATCATGGCTGTCTTCCTTTCAACCATCGTAATTTCCCAGACATCATCGTAAATTATGAAATATGAAATCGCAATAAAAAATTTCAAAATGATGACAATAAATCTTCACATTGCTTTTTACATTTTTTTGCACGTTTTAGTGAAATTAGATTTATTACATAAATAATTCCTCATTAAAATGTATTCTGACCATTAAGCTGGAACCTTAAAGTGATAATGTATGATAACGCATGTGTTAAAATACCCCTGGTAATAACTCACCGCACAATATTAATGTTAGATAGCGATAGGGTAGTGGTACGCATTCGTTTCAGGTGCGAAAGGCCCAAAGTTCATGCCCACTGGAGCCATTACGATTGTGCCCTTAGGCATGGGTCTTACATTCCACATTGCCTGTTTGTTCTCTCTCCCTCGTGGCGATGGATTCCATCAGAAATGAGGTCACGAGAGTGATTAAAATAAGTTTTGGTGCGGGTGGGCTGGGGATGGCCGGGTGGTCTGGGCGATGATAAATAAACACAATGAATCTATTCAGCAGAAGAGATCACTGTTTTCTGAAAAGTCTGCAAAGTGGACAGCCAGTAAACAAGATCGGTTAAACAAGCTTGCTATGGTGTTGTTCACACATTATTTACAAATTTTGTTAGATTAATTACATTATAATGCTCATATCTGGTCTGAGTTTCAGGCGAAATGTTTGCAAAACTATATAATAAGGTGATGGTGACCCACTGAGCAAATATTTCGTCCCGGATATTTAAAACTTTGTTGACTGTATGACTTTGAACTGTACAAGATTAAACAGAAACGATGTGTGATATTGGTCTATCAAAGTGCAAAATGTATTTACATACTGTATTTAGGTAAATAACATTTTAAAAGTCAGAATTTGATGGCTTTTATTATGTAAACTGAGCTTTCACCTTATGTTCTGGGGGTTTTGGAGTGATCTATAAATATACATTTTCTGTAAAACTTAATCAAAGTTAGGGACAAAAGTGGAATAAACATTGTCAGTGGTGGACGTTCATTCTAAACATCTTCGATTGATCTTCCTTATAATTTCAGCACTTTTAAGCAAAACAAAGATATAAATAAATAAAGTACCCTCGACTTATGGAAGGATCCAGCTTAAAGTATCCTCGACTTATGGAAGGATCCAGCTTAAAGTAGCCTCGACTTATGGAAGGATCCAACTTAAAGTATCCTCGACTTATGGAAGGATCCAGCTTAAAGTACCCTCGACATATGGAAGGATCCAACTTAAAATCAGCTTTTTCTAGCCAAAGTATGGCCCTCCATTTATGGCTAAGATCAATTTATGGCCGGAAATATACGGTAGACATTTTGTAAGTAATCCACACTTCTCCCTGGTTCCCTCTGGGAGGGAGGGTCTGGACAAATCTGCACTGAAGGACCCAGCCAGAGGTGGCGGACATGATTACAGATCTGCACTGAAGGACCCAGCCAGAGGTGGCGGACATGTTTACAGATCTGCACTGAAGGACCCAGCCAGAGGTGGCAGACATGTTTACAGATCTGCACTGAAGGACCCAGCCAGAGGTGGTGGACATGTTTACAGATCTGCACTGAAGGACCCAGCCAGAGGTGGCGGACACGTTTACAGATCTGCACTGAAGATACCCAGCCAGAGGTGGCGGACACGTTTACAGATCTGCACTGAAGGACCCAGCCAGAGGTGGCGGCATGTTTACAGATCTGCACTGAAGGACCCAGCCAGAGGTGGCGGACATGTTTACAGATCTGCACTGAAGGACCCAGCCAGAGGTGGTGGACATGTTTACAAATATTCTTACTTAGATTTAGAAACCCCACCACCTCGCTGGTCCCAGTGCAGACTGAAACATGATCCGCCACCCTGCTGGCCCCAGTGCGATCTGTACACATTGTTACCAGATCTCACTGAAGGACCCAGCCAGAGATGGCGACATGTTTACGATCTGCAACTGAGGACCCGCCAGAGGTGGCGGACATGTTTACAATCATACTGAAAAAACAAAAAAACCCCTTCAGTATCTAGTAAACATGTCCGCCACCTCTGGCTGGGTCCTTCAGTGCAGATCTGTAAACATGTCCGCCACCTCTGGCTGGGTCCTTCAGTGCAGATCTGTAAACATGTCCACCACCTCTGGCTGGGTCCTTCAGTGCAGATCTGTAAACATGTCTGCCACCTCTGGCTGGGTCCTTCAGTGCAGATCTGTAAACATTGTTTTACAGATCTGCACTGAAGGACCCAGCCAGAGGTGGCGGACATGTTTACAGATCTGCACTGAAGGACCCAGCCAGAGGTGGCGGACATGTTTACAGATCTGCACTGAAGGACCCAGCCAGAGGTGGCAGACATGTTTACAGATCTGCACTGAAGGACCCAGCCAGAGGTGGCGGACATGTTTACAGTTACGTTTATTATAATCACATGGTACCTATCTCCTCATATTTACAGTAATATTATATATATAAATATCTAAATTAGCTCATGTCTCCCATATGTTTGCCTATTTACTGATAGGCCCTATCATGGGATAATGGATAGTGAGATATATGATACGTTTATAGCACACACTAGAGTTCATGTACTCAATGGACAACGTTGGTACCCCCCCCGCCCCTCCCCGCCCCACCCGCATAGTGGGGCACCATAAGTATGCCAATTATTGACTCACTCAAAATTGTAGCAGCCAATAATTCATTAACCCTAAACCTGCCGAATAAATTGGACACAATGTGCAAACAACATAGATCCAGATCACTTGCCCCTCAATGCTTAATCAGTCGGCCACGGAGACACCTTAACATGATGCATGTTTTACGTTATATTTATCGTCGCTACCGGTTGCCCATATGAGCGACACCTCCTGAAGAGATTAGTCATTTTAGATTTTGATGGATAGTGCAATGATACAGACAGAGACCCATTACAGAGTCTCCTCTGGTTCTTATATGTGCACGGTGTAAAGCACCGACACGAGAACTCGGTTAATGTCCCATCTGAAAGACTGTTTTATTAGGGTCAGACGGGGGATCGAACCTGCGATCCCTGGATTACCAGTCCAGCGTGTTACCCACTGGACTACAGATCCGTCTGTAATATGATGCAACAATGGATTTCATTATTTCTATACACAATGGAGCACTTGATGAAGAATTCATTTAAACCTTTAATTGACAGCTTTATTCCATTTAATTTCTTCATTTTATTTAACATTTATGCTATTTTCTCCAGGAAATGTTTCAGACAAAGGTGGGAGGGGGGGGGGACCTCATGATTGTTGTATTAGAAGGTAGTGCATATAAAGTTGTGCAATATTACATAAAGGGAGGTAATTGAACTGTTTGGTCAGTAGAAAGGTAGTAACTAGTCTCCCACTGGGTGTCATAATTGACAGACATCTGTAATACATGTATACTAAATGTCAAAAGTTCTGTAGCAAACAAAACAGATATTTCCCGAGGCCATGTTTCAAACAGTCTAAAGTTTCTGAAAACTTGTTTTCCAATCCAAACCACCATTCACAATTTATGTAATTTGTAACATTTTTTGTGTTATACATGTAAATTTATTGGAATAAATACTGTTTAAACCAAACAGTCTAAAGTCAATAATAGTTTCCAAACCAGGGTTCCCTCTGTCTGAATGTTTGTCTGCACCACTTTCAAAGCAAAAAGCTTGGAGCCAACTAAGAACCATATAGTTAGTTCACAGATAAATATTTGAAGCCATGTATTTGACAAAACATGTTGTGGTCAAAAAAACAAAAAGTGGTGTCAAATATTTTTGACAATTCACAAAATTTAGCGCCAGTATTTGTTTTTTGTCGCAATTGGCGACCAACAGCGGGAACCATGAAAACTGCATTTTTTTAAAATGCAAGATTTTGATTACCATGGAAATGATTACAGATATAAACAGCTTAGCACGGAGCATGCAGTGGATTCACATGAACTTGAATTTTTTATTATACTTTATTTATTTTACAACGATTGCGAAGCAAGTTTGAACAACTTATATTAATCACTCTCGTTGGCTCGGATGTAAGCGTATATGTGGTCATTCATGTGGGAGGAAACCGGAGTACACGGAGAAAACCCACCTGTCCGATCTGGCGACCATCGTACCATCTCACATACTTCCCTGTCTGAGGATCGAACCCGGGTCGCATTGGTGAGAAGCGTGAGAAACGTGAACTTGATTGGTTAATTTACTAATTCAAATTTACTAAAGATAATAAAGAAAAGGGAGGTAATTACAACAGATCTGGTATGCTTGGGGAAGCATTCCTCATTTTCACTATCAATTGAAAAACTTTCTTGGTCCTTACAATAATATAGCTCACTAATTTTAGCAGTTTGTAGAACATTTGATATACATTATGAAGCCTTCTGATTGGTTGAGCATTCAAATCTTTAAGCTTGAGTAGCAGAACTTCTGATGTGCATATGATGGCATGGTAAGTCATGTAAGGTAAGGTAAGTCAGTGTTTTAATAAATATTTTAAGCACTTCTTAGATAAGATTAGCGTAGGCAATTTAGATTTAACAAATTTATATCTAAGAGTAGGTCTTGTTTTGGACCGAGAATCTCACTGATAGCGGTTGCACATGGTGATGGTGGTGACATGGCTGGCGTTTTGTGGCTGTGGTGTAATGGTGGCCAAATGCCCGTAACCATTTTGACGATTGTCTTCAGTTTGTGAGAGTATCGGTCTCAATCAACCTCTATAACCTCTAGTTTTAAGAAACTTATATGTTGAATCGTGTTATATTGTGAATTGTTACTGTTACTGTCATTGCGTACATCGATATGTTTTTATTATATTGAATGTTGCTTGTTGTACATTGATGAGACGTAAATAAAGAATAAAACCTAAAACCTGTAGTAGAATTCTCTACATTCTTGTGTTAGAAAGCATGATTGACGATGTAGCAGAACTTTTGACAGTCAGTGTATTAGAAGGCTGGTAGAAGGCTGGTGCTGAGAGCCAATATACCATAATCTAAGGAACAATCTGGTCTGGAGATTAGCTTAGATGTTTTATCTTGTAATCAGGTTTGTTTATTGTTATCTTGCACTGGAAGTCACATAATATATAATAATTATGCATACAAAGGTTTGGTGCCATGACCACCATTCATAAGGTGTGTAAGTACAATATTACCATATTATAGGATTCATCATACGTCAGAATTGTTTGGAGAAGTTAGAAGCGCGTGATTGCGTCCTTAAATGGTATTATTTAATAAATTTCAACAAATTTAAATAGGTTAAATTACACAACATGACCATTAATTACAACAGGAGTGCTCTCAAATATTTTGAATGAAAATTGTAAAAAATAAACTATTTCAAGGAGAAGTGGGGCACATGTTTTTAATGCAGAAATTATTTCATTTAAAATGTATGCACTATTTTGTCATTATAAAATATACAAAATAATCTTTTAAATACAATAACTATCTATCATAATTATGTAGATGCATTAATTGTCATAATATGTAACAACCCACCTGAGCTGTTACGATTGTGTCCTTAGGCAAGGCATTTAAATTCCACATGCCTCTTCTCTCTCCCTCATGGCGATGGATTCCATCAGGAATGAGGTCTCGAGAGTGATTTATATAAGTTGAAATAACTTGTTTCGCAATCGAGCTAAAATAAATTTGTATAAACTAAATGAGTTAGTTTCAATGACATCTTGGAAATAATTACTTTTTATTATGTTTTTAGACTTGTTTGGTTAATTGGGACGATGTCATACATAAGGTGCTCCAATTCTAGAAGTATTCCTGGTTTATGTAATTGCCAAGTGCACCAATACATGATATCCTGGATTTGCAGTTCAACCACTGAACCAGGACCAATCTCTAGTAATGGTTTCTTTATACAAATTTATCTCTTAATTTACGGTTACATCAGGCATGATTCTTACATGTTACAACACAATGCAGACATGCTCCCTAACTAACATCATTACTAAAGTCATTGTCATTAACAAAATTAGAATGAATGAATCTGACCTGTGCAGAGGCCAGATTACTCGCAGTGATCGCAGGTTCGATACGACATCTGACATTAATAATATTAATAGTGTTGCCTGTGCATGCAGTCCACAGCTAGCATCAACAACCCAGCCATGGAAGCCTGCAATCCTAACAGAAAGAACAACATTCGAAACAATCAAATAGGCTGTCCTGAACGTGAACCAATATTTACAAAAACACACTTGTTTATAGCTTTGTTAACTATAACATTTGAGACAAACAGGAAGGAAACAATTAGACCAAGGTCAAGACTTGATATAAGCTGCAGTAACAAGTTTGTCTGAGTCAATACCACAAGTATGCAAGTTGTTAGTTGTCTGTTTCAGTTAATGCCAGAAGAAACTGTAGTATCTTTGTCAGGGCATGGAAGTTGATAGCTAACGCTCTATCTCAGTTAATGCCACAAGCAATTTTAGTATCTGTGTCAGGGGTTGCAAGTCTGTCTTTGTCAATACCACAAGAAAATTTAGTGCATGTATCTGTGTCAGGGAATATGCAAGTATGTCTTAGTTAATACCACAAGAAACTTTAGGGTCGGTGTCAGGGGATGCAAGTCCGTCTCAGTTAATGCCACAAGAAACTTTAGGGTCTGTATCAGGGAAGGCAAGTCAGTTTCTTCTACATGTTCAAGTTTTCTACAACTTGCTTCTAAATGTTCAAGTTTTCCACCACTTTCAGCTACACTTATTAACAAGTTTATTTGACCTTTTAAAGTATTTTCTTAGAACTTTTGATTTACAAGAATTGTCTTCATTTCGGCCATAAAATGGGGAGACAAGAAACATACAGTTGTTTTGTTGAACTGTAAATTATTGTTTTCATTTCCTTAACAGATTCCATTTCCCTTACACGAACTTCATTATACTTCTAAATAAAACCTGACAAATTTGAGCGATGGATGCAAAATTAAACATGTATCAATTATCAAGCCTATTGTATTTGAGGTCTTTACAGGTTTCATTTTAGTTTTAAATTTCTTGACCTTTTGAGAACAAAGTATTCAATGGCAGTTGCTTGATGTCAATGATGTGATCGGTAACGGAGAAAGTTAAGTAGATTATCAATGGCATAGTAAATTAGGCACATGCCTAATTTACAAAAATAACAAGGGCATTTTTATACATTACTTGGAAGAATTGAACGTGTCATGATCATAGCTGTGTGACATGGACATAAAACTAGAGGATAGCACTCGGAGAGATGCAAACCCTCGCGATGGTATCGGACATGTAAATGGGAGTGCACACTTCGCATGACACATACATGTACACCCAAAAAATGGCTCTAACTCTTTGCCCACTTACCATGAATATAACAGTCAAATATATCCTGCAATCTCATTACAATTGTGTCGTAACATATTTCCAGTGTCTTCAGGTTCAAATTCTGGATACCGTTCAAACAGTATTTGCAAAGAACATAGAGCCAGATCAGCCGCCACGGAACAAGCCGTCTGATCAGGCTCTATGCTGTTTGTTATTCAGATGATCTTTGCCAAGACACTTGGCTATGTAGCAAACAACATAGATCCTGATCAGTATGTAGCGTCACGCTGCGGCTGATCTGGATCTATGTTGTTTGCAAAAGCCTTTAAATGTGCCAGAATGAAATGGGTTAAGTGTGTGTTTTACGTTTATTTATCGTTGCTACCGGTTGCCCATATGAGCAACGCCTCCTGAAGAGATTAGTTATTTTAGATTTTTGGAGGATAGTGCAATGATATAGACAGAGACCCATTCCAGAGTCTCCTCTGGTTCTTTTACGTGCACCGACACGAGACCTCGCTTTAAAGTCTTATCTGAAAGACTGTTAATTTTATTAGGATCAAACCTGCGATCCATGGAATACCAGTCCAACAGTAGTAGACTTGATTCAGTACTAATTATTCCAATCCATCTCAATTAAGAACTATATAACCTTGTGCAATGTAAATTTAGATGAGATTTTTAAGTTCTTGATTTGAAACCGATTGTATCAGGGATGCATTCTTTCAAACCAGAGGAATATGCGAATTATTTAACAATCAAAGTTCATTGAATACCTACATGAAACAGTTGAAACATCTCATTAACTAGAGGCCAGGTGTGTTTTTAATTCTCAAATCACAAATTATCGGGTTTGGGTATCGGGTCACTACACTGTTCAGGTGTTATACTACAATGAGACTATTTTGTTGTGCAACAGAATGTAGCTATTGTGTAACTGGGTTCTTCCATGCACAGCTGCTCTATGCTTACGAGATTACTACTCATTCTGCTACAACCATTGAATACTAGTAACACATGGTATGGCTCTAACTCTTTGCCCGCTTGCCATGAATATAACAGTCAAATATATCCTGCAATCTCATTACAATTGTGTCATAACATATTTCCAGTGTCTTCAGGTTCAAATAAGAAAAGTTTATTACAGAATTATTGTCTGCTACAATTATTTGAACTATTTATAGACATTATTTTACCCAGCAGTTAAATTACTGTCGTAGCGAAATTCCACGACATATTTTCAGTGCGTTTCAGATTGAAATAAGAAAACTTTATTAAGGAATGCTACAATTATTTGAACTATTTATAGACTTTATTTTTCCCAGCATGCATTGGGTTAAATTATTGATTATAAGCATTATTCATGTAGCAAAATGAATAATTACAACCTCAAATGAAAAAATATAAAACAATAACAATAATATCCTGGTGCCAACTTCCTTAAACCTCCATCTACAGATTTTTAAGAAAAATAAATCAATAACATTTTTAAACAAGAAATATCACCTTGGTGATGTAGCCGAAGAAGTTACCGGACTGGAAATGGAGACAGACGGACGGACCCAAAATTGTATATTAAGTGGCTGTTCTATTGTTCTCTATTAATTGCCACATAAATTACATTAACCCATTTCATTCTGGATACATTTAAAGGCTTTTGCAAACAACATAGATCCAGATCAGCCACAGCGTGACGCTGCATGCTGATCAGGATCTATGTTGTTTGCTACATAGCTAAGTGTCTTAGCATGTAACTTGTTTGTGACAGGCCTGCCAAACCTCTGGATTTATGAATAATTGTTAAGCTTTAATTAAGCTTAATGTTGTCATTCACACACATAATTTAGACACAATATTTTGGTGTACCTATATCTACATTTATTCATGAATAGTTCTGGCAGGTCTGGCTGTTTGTCCTTGTAAATATTTTGTATATTCATGTGGAGGGCCACATGGAAGATTAACTCTTGTTAAATGTGTTACCCTCGTTAAATAAAGTCTTTACTTACTTACTTACTTACTTACTTAGCAAGAGCATCTGAATAGCAAACAGCATAGAGCCTGATCAGATGGCACATTCTGTGGCGGCTGATCTCGCTCTATGTTCTTTGCAAATACTGTTTGAACGGTATCCAGAATGAAATGGGTTAATAGACATATGAACATTTTTAAAGCCACATATTAGACATGTGCAAGCCTAGACATTTAATTTAGACAGTAAATCTATTGTACACTTAGCCACGTACAAGTAAGTGCCATTTTATGGGTGCGGACAGACGGATTGACGGACACATGGACAGTGCGAAAACTGTATACCTCAGGGCCATAAAACCAGCACCATATACCTAAAGTTATTGATGGTTTTATAACTAAATATCATTAAAGGGAGGTAATTTAAAAATAGCAACTTCATAAAACCCAGTTGTACATTCGAATCCCACACCATCTGAATCCCACAGATGGTGTGAACAATTATTTCATATGAGGAAGATATTCAGCCTGCTTGCGGAGGATCAGTGGTTCTACACGGGTGCCAATCCATACTGCTCAGGGAGGCTACCCGAAGTCACAATCACTGGACTACCCAAGTCACTGTGCAACGTTAAATCCAAAAAACAAACAGATCACCGACCGGCCCAACAATTTGTTGTTGTTTTTTTTAACAAATATTTTAATTTGATGACATACAAACATAGTTTTCACATGTTAACAATATACATAGAACTAAATGAATATTAAATACAATTTGTTTCTTTGCATCATTCAAAATTGCGAAGTTGCTGGACAGGAAAATAATGCTCTATAGATCAAGCTTTCAGTGAGGTATTTAATTAAGTTAATAAATGTTCCTATAGTGGGAAACATTGGCTGTAATCATAAAACAATGCTTACATTTCCCGAATACTAAATATAAACATTAGTGTAGTTTGGTCATGAAAGGTTGTTAACAAGGTAACTACCGTATTTAGCTGTGTATAGTGCGCACATTTCTTACTGAAATCCTCATCCATTTTATCTACTGCGCATTATACACCAGTACAGACATCAGGACATTTTTTTCCGGACCAAAATTTCGTGAAAAAACTGAAATTCGACCCGAACGGCCCACAGTCATTCTATAAGTTGTTACATTCGACAATCGTTATAAACTAGCTATTAAAACCAGTTGCCGATAGTCTATATAAATAAATCAAATGAATAAGACCACAAAATTAGCATATATTTCGTTTATTTTGGCAAACTTTGATGAATTTAATTGAAAAGGTAAATGCATAAAAAAATGGCGATTTGATAACATCACGTGGTTTTATCGTATGTAATATTTCGCGTACTTCGCCGTACAATGTACAATGCATTGCATAAAAAAAAAACTTTTTTGGCTGCAGTATTTCAATTGATTGTAGCGATAATTAATGTTGACAAACCTTTCACAATGGGTCCCAGTTAATTAGGTAGGCTTCACGTGTTGAGAAGTTTGAGCATCTGCTGACATGTTTGAGAACGTGTTGAGATGTTTGAGAACGTGTCGAGAAATTTGAGCAGGTGTGCCCGAGTGCGATGAGGTATATCTCGAGTGATTAATATAAGTTGTAAAAATCACGGAGCACAATTTTTAGCGATTTTTGAGAAATGTTAAATTTTGACTTGGAAAATTGCGTTTTTCACGTGCGCAGTATACATAGGAACTCAGTTTTTCCGCCGATTTTCGTGCCAGATCGTGGGTGCGCACTATACACGGTAGCGCACTATACACAGCTAAATACGGTATGTCAAAATAAACATTTGCGTCTTTGTTTATTTCCTATGTTATCATAATATAAAAAAACATTGCTATACAATGACGAAATGACCGGAAACATTTCTATACTAAAGTTTAAAATTTATTTAGCAACGATTGCGAAGCAAGTTCTAACAACTTATATTAATCACTTTCATTGGCGCGTGCGTATATGTGGTCATTCATGTGGGAGGAAACCGGAGTACCCGGAAAAAACCCCACCTGTCCGATCTGGCGACCACCGTACCATCTCACATACTTCCCGGTCCGAGGATCGCACCCGGGTTGCATTGGTGAGAAGCGAGCACGCTAACCACTGCGCTAATCGGACAGCATTGCTATACTATATAAGTATAATTTGCAAATTAGCTCCCTTTAAAAATAATGAATAGTTTATTATTAAATGTTGCTTCGCTAAGGGTTAACACTTTGAATACAAATTATAGCTTTTAGATTCTACAATTTTGAAGAATGCATAAATCAACCTTCACAGAGATTAGTTGTCAAATGAACATATTAGTTTTTATAATGAAGTTCAAAATACATTTTGAATAAAATCTGCATATTACATCAAAGTACTCCATCAATTCATTGTCATATTAAAGCAAATATTATGAAAAATGTGGCCATAATGTTTGCCATTAAGTTATTGTATTCAAATCTTCACAAGCACCGTTAAATGATGAATAACTGCACAGTGTCATTCATACTTGAATAACAATGCTAAGGTTTTTTATTTACATGTAAGTTTATTTAATGTTGCTACTGGTGTCTCATTTAAGCGACGGGCAGTATACCTAGCAACACCTTTCCTGGGCAGGCTCCAGCAGTTAACCAGTACTTAGTGCCCCAACCTCAGTAAGAAACTGCCAACTTTTTAATATAAAGAGACACGGTTTGAGCGTGGCTCGAACCTGTGACCATCAGTGATGATAGGTTACAGTGGTATACAAATCAGAGACCTTATGGTAACCATTCGACTATAGAGGCGGACTGAGATTTTGAATAGTTCCCCATATATTAGGAAGTCCACAAAAGGACCAAGAAGCTCATTAAAAGTCGCTAACATCAAATTTTTATACACAACGAGATTTAACTTCTTTAATGCCTGGCGTTACACCCACCAAATAAGGCTTCAAGGCTGCAGGCTCCATTTTATGGCAAACTGAACCAAACAACAACTCCAAGCTAGTCAATAGAAACAATACAAAGTATTGTAAATTATATACAAATTATATTTCAGAACTATATTAGTCATTTCACGTTTGGAAGATAAAGAGATACAGAAGACGATACATTTTCAGAATCATCCCTGGTTCTTTTACATACCCGGTGTATATTGCACCGATACATGAAACCTCGGTTTATAATACCATATGAAAGACATGCGGAACATCTGGTATACCAAATATATCCGCCCGCACACCTGTACATAAGCTGCGATTACACCGTTCCTGTTATATCTGAAGGTGTAACACACACTATAACGGGGAATGTAACAGTCCAACGAACCACGTATTAATATTACACCTTTACGTATTGCTAAATACCTACATCAACGACAGCAGTAAAAACATAGGATTCCAACTAAAAGGACCAATATACATTTAGGGATAAATCTGACTTTATCCATTAAGGGGGGTAATAGAAAAACCAGTAATATCTCTCAATCTTCATGAATTCTCACAACGATTCTGTCACTTGTATATGTGGACAACACTGCATTTGAAGTGGCAATTTAACATTGTTAAACTCACCTTAATGAATGCGTGACACATAAGTCGTAGCGTGTCGTGTGGTGGTCAGCAAACTTCATTCATGAAGATTCACAGGTAAATATGATGCTTGATGAATGTAAACATCGGTGCTTGCTGGGGAAATTTGAAGGGTGGTCATTTATTTACATTAATTGAAGGCTTTATTAACATTATACTACAATAAAGCATTCCAATTGTTTACTCTGGTCATTCCAAATTATTTGTGCAAATTTGAGGAGATGTGTAAAGACGGCTCAGTAGGATAGTAGACACTACTGGTGACACTACTGAAGACACTACTAGAGACACTACTGGAGACACTACTGGTAACATTACTGGAGACATTACTGGTGACACTACTGGAGACACTCCAGTAGACACTACTGGATACACTACTGGAGACACTACTGGTAACATTACTGGAGACATTACCGGTGACACTACTGGTGACACTACTGGAGACACTCCAGTAGACACTACTGGATACACTACTGGAGACACCCCAGTAGACACTACTGGATACACTACTGGAGACACTACTGGTAACATTACTGGAGACATTACCGGTGACACTACTGGTGACACTACTGGAGACACTCCAGTAGACACTACTGGATACACTACTGGATACACTACTGGAGACACTACTTGTGACACTACTGGATACACTACTGGAGACACTACTGGAGACACTACTTGTGACACTACTGGATACACTACTGGAGACACTCCAGTAGACACTACTGGAGACACTACTGGTGACACTACTGGAGACACTCCAGTAGAAACTACTGGATACACTACTGGTGACACTACTGGAGACACTACTGGTGACACTCCAGTACACTACTGTAGACACTACTGGTGACACTCCAGTACACTACTGGTGACACTCCAGTAGACACTACTGGTGACACTCCAGTAGACACTACTGGAGACACTACTGGTGACACTACTGGAGACACTCCAGTAGAAACTACCGGATACACTACTGGTGACACTACTGGAGACACTACTGGTGACACTCCAGTACACTACTGTAGACACTACTGGTGACACTCCAGTACACTACTGGTGACACTCCAGTAGACACTACTGGTCACACAACACCCAGTAGAACTACGGATACACTACTGGACACTACTGGAGACACTACTTGACACTACTGATACACTACTGAGACACTACTGGAGACACTACTTGTGACACTACTGGATACACTACTGGAGACACTCCAGTAGACACTACTGGAGACACTACTGGTGACACTACTGGAGACACTCCAGTAGAAACTACTGGATACACTACTGGTGACACTACTGGAGACACTACTGGTGACACTCCAGTACACTACTGTAGACACTACTGGTGACACTCCAGTACACTACTGGTGACACTCCAGTAGACACTACTGGAGACACTACTGGAGACACTACTGGAGACACTCCAGTAGACAATACTAGAGACACTACTGGAGACACTACTTGTGACACTACTGGATACACTACTGGAGACACTACTGGTGACACTACTGGAGACACTCCAGTAGAAACTACTGGATACACTACTGGAGACACTACTGGATACACTACTGGTGACACTACTGGAGACACTCCAGTAGAAACTACTGGATACACTACTGGAGACACTACTGGTGACACTACTGGAGACACTACTGGTGACATTCCAGTACACTACTGTAGACACTACTGGTGACACTCCAGTAGACAATACTGGTGACACTCCAGTAGACACTACTGGATACACTACTGGATACACTACTTGTGACACTACTGGAGACACTCCAGTAGACAATACTAGAGACACTACTGGAGACACTACTGGAGACACTACTGGTGACACTACTGGTGACACTACTGGAGACACTACTGGTGACACTACTGGTGACATTACTGGAGACACTACTGGTGACACTACTGGTGACATTACTGGGTACACTACTGGAGACACTACTGGAGACACTACTGGTGACACTACTGGAGACACTACTGGTGACACTACTGGAGACACTATTGGAGACACTACTGGTGACACTACTGGAGACACTACTGGAGACACTACTGGTGACACTACTGGATACACTACTGGAGACACTATTGGAGACACTACTGGTGACACTACTGGTGACATTACTGGAGACATTACTGGTGACACTACTGGAGACACTCCAGTAGACACTACTGGATACACTACTGGAGACACTACTGGTGACATTACTGGAGACACTACTGAAGATACTACTGGAGACACTCCAGTAGACACTACTGGATACACTACTGGAGACACTACTGGTGACATTACTGGAGACACTACTGAAGACACTACTGGAGACACTACTGAAGACACTACTAGATACAACTGGTGACACTACTAGTGACACTAATGGAGACACTGCTGGAGACACTACTGGATACACTACTGGAGATACTACTGGAGACACTACTGGATACACTACTGGAGACACTACTGGTGACACTACTGGAGACACTACTGGTGATACTACTGGAGACACTACTGGAGACACTCCAGTAGACACTACTGGTGACACTACTGGAGACACTACTGGTGACACTACTGGATACACTACTGGAGACACTGCTGGAGACACTCCAGTAGACACTACTGGAGACACTACTGGTGAATTGAACTGCTGTACCATTGTAATAGCCACGGTCAAACTATTTTCATAGTCTATACAGCATAATTTGGGGCTAAAGTATTCAGACTTAAGGCAGACCCGTCTCACAATGTCACACTTCATTTATTGTTACTTCTTTGTATAGGATTAACTGTAACGTTGACAAACAATAAAATGTTTGCATTTTCTAACTTTTCGTGTGAACAAATGTTGCATAACCCCTCCCACCTGGATCATGGCTTTAACAATATCTAAACCAGATGAAAAACAGACATTTACTAAGTTCAATATAGTCATTTCTCATTGGTACATACTAAGATCAATCTTGTGTGTTTTGCTTTGCCAAGAATCAACAGACAACCAATATTAACCCGTTGCCTGCTGAGTATATAAAATCACATTTGCAAACAACATAGATCCAGATCAGCTGCGGCATAACGCTGCGTCTTTCAAGATCTATGCTGTTTGCTATTCAGCCTAGTGTTTTTTAGCTGCACTATCTGAATTCTGTGCTGTTTGATCTGGCTCTATGTTGTTTGCAAACGTGATTTTATCTGCCGCTAGCATGCAAAGGGTTAAATGCTTGAGAGAAATAAGTCTGACTGTAGATAAAATTTAAAAATCTCGGACTAATTCATATCTTTTGTATTGGTATGTGGAAGTGTTATAGAGATAATAAGAATATCTTTATAATTATTGTTCGGTTATCAAATTTCTGTACTTTTACGTCATCATGATCGGTTCCCAAATAAAGATCTGATTAGCACTGGAAGCATGCTCGCTTCTCACCAATGCAAACCGGGTTCAATACCCAAACCGGACAATACGTGACATGGTAAGTTGGACAAAGTGGGGTTTTTCTTGTCCGCTGTTCCTCTCACATATACGCTTTTATCCGCTTGTTTCGAATTTGTTGCAAAATAAATAAAGTTTATACTTTTTTTGTAAATAGAGAAGTAGAAGTTAATGTTAATACCCCAGTGTGGAGTACAAAGTAACAGATCATTACGCTGGATAAATGCCGACCCTTCCTCTAATTTAAGGCACCGTAGGACAACTTGACCGTTTCTATGGGACACGTGGGCGGGAACCCCATTGTGACAACAAGCGATTAAAGTAAACTTATCATTAAGACATTTTTGACATTTAAAGCAATCGTCTATAATTACGTTTATACCATTACCCCGATTTAGAGACTAATGTTGAAGCTAATTGCATAGCTGTGACAAAAAAATGTATCAATTTGCTATTATCTCTAAATTGCATAAAATTGGCTTTGGTAACAGACAATGATACTGGTCTTTGAAGACAACGAAAACGAATATTACGAGAATATTATCCTTAAAGAAAATAGGTACCGGTAGATTGTGTATTGATACAGTCACTATAATATAATTTGCGGAGATTAGTGCAAAACTGTACTATCTGCCTTCTATATTTATACACACTTAGAACAGTTTAGCACTAACCCCACACATTATCAGCACAACATTTATCATTACCAACATATTGACATAAATACTCCAAAAGGAATTTGGCGAAAACAAGACTAAGTAAATATTTCTTGTGCAAGAAACACAAACATTTATTGATATCACAGGCCATTTATCTCAAAAATAAAAAAACAAAAGTTTTGATATACTATACTGGGGATCAAACCTGCGATCCCTAGATTCCCAGTCTGACATGTTAACCACTGACCTGTCCAACTCCCCTGGTTGACTGACCATGTTAATTAATTACTGCTTCATTCGTTAAGTCAAACTTTGGTTATGTCAAAGTATTTTGTTTGGTCCAACTGAATTCAACATAACGGATGCAGACTGTATATATATATTTACCATTTCTACTAAGTGACAAGAATACATTGTTATATATGCAATGTTGTTTTATAATATAATACTGTGCCTCAACATGCAACAAGGCCATAAAGTCCCATATCCATCCACCATCCAATTATGACTTTAATTTAAAACTACAAAGGTATGTCATTTTCTATGTGTTTGGAAATGAGTGCAAACATTCCACAGCATGCCTTACCAACAAGAATTGGTTCCAAAGTAACAATTAATTGATACTAATTACACCCACATGTTGCTTAATTACATATAAATAGGTCATTATACCTAATACAACAGGTGTGCATAATTATTATTATAACCACAACACAAAAGGGGCCTCCATGGTCGAGCGGCTAAGGTCATTGACTTCAAATCACTTGCCCCTCACCGATGTATGTTGGAATTCCACTGGGGGTGTTGAATTCTCTCATGTGAGAAACAAACACCTTCAACATTACAAATAACAGCAACAAGAGTAAGAGTGGTACACTTGTTCGTACCTCCACACCGTGCACGTCGGGAACAAGGCACAGCTCACAGCAGGAAATTGGATCACCTGTTCCGAAGTGACCAATCCACGCCGCTGACGCATACAGACGAGGACCCGCATCGACTCTTTTTGAGTGTCTTACACTTACCTAGATCAACGACAGCTAACACTGGGGCGTTGAAGAGGCGACGAGTGACTGGGTAGGAGAAGACGGCAGTCGTTTCGCGTGGATGGCGCACTCGTCGCCTCAAACTCTTTTATCTGTCTCCAATCTCGGGCGAGCTGTTGGAGACGGAGGGATGCGACCTCGACCCCGGATGCGTCAACGGGGTGGACAACGACGAAACAACAGAACCATTTTGCTGCTGTGAGCCGACTAATCGTGGAGGATGTGGCCCTAAAAAGGATCGCACACAGACCAGGACTTGTCACCCTGGCACAGAAAGAAGGAAGGAGCCATCTGAGGATGTCACCATAAGCATCACAGAGAATAATCATCTTAGAACGCTTGCCCATATGGTTTACCGGTGGCGAGGATAAATAAACGTACATCATCATCAAGAGTGGTACACAATCGTGTGCGAGCGGGAGTGGGAGATATGAAAACCGAACACACTCAGACTCTGAGATTAATGCAACCCACATAGCCCTCTAAACATCATAGTATTATAATTTGAATAGTTTATTAACTATTTTTAGACCTTTTAATCATCTTAGCTAATTTAGTCGCCCAAATGCATTTATGCGGTGGCGACTTTAAATAAACTTATATACGTAACGTAAAGAATACGAGTATGCAGTTGTAAAGAATAATATAACTTTACAATTAGTGCGTTGATTTGAATTTTATTTATTTATTATAATCTATATGTATTGAATACTATGCTATTATTAACAGACGGATCTGTAGTCCAGTGGTCACACGCTGGACTGGTAATCCAGGGATCGCAGGTTCGATCCCCCGTCTGACCCTAATAAAATTAACAGTCTTTCAGATGGTAATGTTAAACCGAGGTCTCGTGTCGGTGCTTTACAACATGCACGTAAAAGAACCAGAAGAGACTCTAGTATGGGTCTCTGTCTGTATCATGCACTATCCTCCAAAATCTAAAATGACTAATCTCTTCAGGAGGCGTTGCTCATATGGGCAACTGGTAGCGATAAATAAACATAAAAACATAACACAAGAATATGAGGTAGACAACAGGTAAGCTTCACATTGCTTGCAGGAAGGATTGTGTTCAGAATTGCAGTACCATCACGGTTCTGACAGTGTTCAAACTCACAACCTCTGGGTTCCAAGGTGGACACTATATCCATTACTCCACGGAGGCGCAATTATAATATTCACCATTATTCTAAATCATATTTCAATAGATTGTTCTTTGGAATATGACAAAACCTGATGAAGCCCAAACAGGCTATCATTTCTCAGTGCGTGTACAAATTGTCATTGTCATGTACAAGTTATCCAAATTAGGAATTCCATCCCAGGGTAGCAGAAATTCACACAAAACCTCGCGGACAATACACAGAAGAATAGTAATTTATTTGAAAATTGGTCAGAAATTAATGCTTTACAAAATGTCATTTACATGAGAGGCTGACTCTCCAGTTTTGAAGACAGAAATGTGCCAGATGACCAATTAAGCCTTCATTTTTGAAGAGCTGAAAAACAATATCCCTCTGGGCAAATATCCTGACATTTCTAAGAAAGGATCTGCAAGAAAATGTCCAAAAGGCGATTCTTTGCCTTGTGATAGTTCAATGTGTTCATAATTTTAAATAAATGAGAGTGAAAATGTCTTCCTTTCATCTTCTCCCCAGAATGTAGACAACAACACAGACTGGTCTATAGACAACAACACATACTGGTCTATAGACAACAACACAGACTGTAAAACTATAAAACACCAAAACAATGAGACCAAAAGAATAAATCAGAGAATTAAACACAGCCCTGGACATTAATGGCTAATTAAGTGTTCCACTGCTCATATGACCTTTAATCTCAACCATAAAGCCTTTTTCAAAATTATGAACAGTTAGCCATTAAAGGGTACATAATTAGCCCCTTATCCCAGTAAGTGATCCCCTTGACATTTCAACCATTACCATTACCCTGTGTTGTCTGGGATTAACATTTCACAGACTGGGGGATGTCGGTCTATGTACCACAGCAATATTTCAAGTTGACAGAACTTTCATGCCCCAGTGGATATCTATGGGGCTATTTTACATTAATTTTAACTGTCACCAGAAATTAATGATATTTTTGGAGACTAGACATCAAAATGGAGACAATGAACTTCCTGTGCAAAGTTATTTGAAAATTTATACATACTTGTAAATTCTTAACATTCCATTTTCAAAAGATATGAAAGGGAATTAATAATTATTATGAAAATAAAAATGTGTTTTTTTTAAAAATATGAATTTATTTTATGACATCAATAACTCTATTGACGTAGACACTGTCATGGGAAAGTGGGACCATTAAGAAATTTAAAAAATATGTGACACTTTTTCACACCATTATTATTCTGCAGGTTACTCAATGAGAGATATCTCTAATTTTCTATTACCTCCCTTGGCAGATAAAGTTTGAAGGAAGGTACTATAAGTGGGTCACTGACCTATATTTGACTGTAACCTATCATCACTCAAGGTCACGGGTTCGTGCACCGCTCAGACTGTGTCTCTTTATATGAAAAAGTTGGCAGTTTCTTATGGAAGTTGGTGCTCCAAGTACTGGTAAACTGCTGGAGCCTGCAGGAATGGTGTTGTTAGGTAAACTGCCCATCGTTCAAATGGGCAACCGGTAGCGACGTTAAATAAACTTAAGTAAACATAAAATATTGTAAGCGGGGAAACCAACATTTTCTGAGTTTGAATGGGACAAATTTTAATGAAAATGGGTGTGTGAGGTAAATTTTGATTTTAAATTATAATGGCTGCACTGTTGGTTAGTGTAACCTCGTTAGATTGTATTGCATTTATCTTATCATTCTCTCCATCCGTTATTGGTGTTGGAATATACCGACCGAGCGCCCCTCCAGACAGCATGACCCGGTTAGAACCACCGGCCAGTCACAAGTCAAATGGATAGCTTAATTGATCTCGAGACCTCATCCCTGATGGAATCCATCGCCATGAGGGGAAAGAGAAGAGGTAACTTGGATTTAAGTGTCCTGCCTACAAGGCACCACCACCGTGGTTC
Organism: Archivesica marissinica; assembly: GCA_014843695.1. Lineage (NCBI taxonomy): Eukaryota > Metazoa > Mollusca > Bivalvia > Venerida > Vesicomyidae > Archivesica > Archivesica marissinica. The sequence continues at coordinate 5,144,658 of CM026392.1, forward strand.
TGGTGAGTCTAAAACTCCCAATCCCATGCAGCTACGACGATTTAAATGTCCTGCTTACAAGGCACCACCACTGTGGTTCTGGTGAGTCTAAAACTCCCAATCCCATGCAGCTACGACGATTTAAATGTCCTGCCTACAAGGCACCACCACCGTGGTTCTGGTGAGTCTCAAACTCCCAACCCCACACAGCTACGAGGCGGACACGGTAATATCCTACACTACAGCTATTATGTCACTACTAATAAGGTTTAAAACAAGATAATATTGTATATATGTATAATTATAATGCAATATAATCTTATTAAACCTGCAATGTGTAAGTTGCCAAACTACATGCAATATTTTCTATAGATTCTATAATTCATTGAACAAGACCAGAATGTATTACATTATATCCTCTTAACATTTTATCCTTTCCTGATTTTGGCATACAACTTATCCGGGTAATTAACATTTGTCACAATGCCCGGGGTAAATGTGATATTAATGGTCACATAAGGAACAGCATTGGTGTATTTATCTAAAGTGCTGACATCTTTTAATTCTCTAGCATAAACAGCTACATAAAATGCTCAGATGAGTCACAAATTCATCGGCAACACTTATAGTCGCCTCTGTGAAGGCATATGGGCGACTTTATCCGCCACATTGCAAACCTAGATCTATATTTATGCCCCAAACGTTCATTCCATCAAATTTCAATTCAGTCCATCTTAGATATTACTCATTCATTTCTGTATAATTCTGTTCATTCATTCATTAAACATTAATTATATTCTGTTCATTTGTTCATTCATTCATTAAACATTAATTATATTCTGTTCATTTGTTCATTCATTTATTAAACATTAATTATATTCTGTTCATTTGTTCATTCATTCATTAAATATTCATTATATTCTGTTCATTTGTTCATTCATTAATTAAACATTAATTATATTCTGTTCATTTATTCATTCATTCATTCATTCATTTGTTCATACAACATTAATTACTTTCAGCCAATCCTGTCCCAGTCAATCAATCAATCAATCAATCAATCAATCAATCAATCAATCAATCAATCAATCAATCAATCAATCAATCAATCGATCGATTAATCAATCAATCACTCAATCAATCAATCACTCACTCAATCAATCAATCAATCTAATCATTTGTTCATTCATTCATTTGTTCATACAACATTAATTACTTTCAGCCAATCCTGTCCCAGTCAGTAAGCCAATCAATCACTCAATGCATCAATCAATCAATCAATCTAATCATTTGTTCATTATGTCATACAAATCAAATAACCATTCAATCAATCAATCAAATAATCATTCATTTATTCATTCATGTATTTCTCTACGAAATAGTTGTCATTTATCAATAGGCCTGTAAGAGTTACTCCCCTTACAAAAAGTCATAAACTTTTCTATACAACAAAATGAGGCAAAACTACATTTCTTCTTCTCTCTTTTAATGAAGTTAGTTTTGATTCATTTTTATTGTATAGCGGTATTTTTCTAAGCTAAGTGTATGAACTTTTTCTACAGCGTGGTGAGGTTAGATAAGCACTATTTTGTTTCTAATTGTTACCATAACTACGGTAATGTATTCTTACCCCGAGGGGCGGGATATATGGAAGAATAGGAAGAACCGATGGATGAGTCTAGCGTGAATGACAGATCGTCTAAAGGAAAAATGAAGATAACATAATAACTACATGTACATGAATAACTAGTCTATATAACGAGGAATATTCATATTTAAATAAAGATAATATCTAAAGAAAGAATATCCCTAAATGATCTAATAAAACCTTTAACACTTTGCACGCTAGCGGCAGACAAATCACATTTGCAAACAGCATAGAGCCTGATGAGGCACAGAACATGCACAGAACGTGCTGTCTGATCAGGCTCTATGCTGTTTGCTATTCAGATCATGGAGCTAAAACACTTGGCTGTGGGGCTATGCTGTGGCTGATCTGGATCTATTTTGTTTGCAGATGTGATTTTGTTTACTCAGCAGGCAAAGGGTTAACACATTCAACACCCGGTAACTGACATGGACTGGTTCATTATATTTTGAAACCAATATATTGATCAGAAATTTACATTTGGACAAGTTCATTTATATAGAAAAATGGGTAAGGTTTGTTTTAAATTTTCTAAAAATATTAAAATTACTAGTAAAAAGTGTAGATCCTGATTCTCGAGACTGCTCGTTACAAGTCAGCTCATCTGCATCTACACCTTTTGCAAACCTATTTAGTCGACTATAGTGTTGAATGGGTTAAGTGACATTTTCTGTAAAACATACATTACTTAGAAATAGTAATAGCCTAGTGCAATGTGAATTTATATATCATACAATCATAATGGCCAATGGAAATATAAACTGTTAATTTGTGCGGAAACACTTCCTAAAATCTGCAAAATCTGAGAACCGGAAACTACAACATTACATTCTCATTCCAAATCAAATAAAACACTTTGCGATAGTGTAAAAACTTTAATGTTTAATGTGTGCCAGTATGTTCAAGTTTATGGGGGTCTGTTTAAATACATTGATGCTTAACCCCGACGTGTACCCCCCCACATCTTAACCCTTAACCTGCCAATCAAGAGAGACATCCATTATGCTTTGCGCTTTCATTTTAATCCACTTGTATTTATTGTGTACATAATTATTTATGTTATATAATGTCCAATCTATATGTTCAAACAAACCTGCCAATACAACTACAGCATACAGCAAGATCAGACTGCACAGAATGTTCCATCTGATCTGGCTCTATACTGTTTGCTATTTGGATAGTGGAGCTAAAACACGTGGCTGAATAGCAAACAACATAGATCCTGTTCAGATCCGGCGCTACTCCATGGATAATCTGTATCTATGTTGTTTGCACATTCCGTCCAATATATTCGGCAGGTTACGGGTTAAAGATATATTTTTGAGTTCTAAAGGGGTACATTATTTATAAAAACAGACGTTAGTCTGTATAATACCTAAATTAAGTATAATATAAAAGCATTTAAGAGCCAAGTTGGAGGTTATGAATCTTCTCTTAAATCACAATCTCAAGTTCTAGTCATATGATTGGTTGATTCTGATATATAGCATTTAGCTCGACCAATAGGAAGGTAGAGATCCAGTTGCAGATTTAAGAATGATTAATAACCTCCATGATTGGTTGATTTTGAGATTTGCATTCAGCTCAACCAATAGGAAGCCAGAGACTGAGTTGCAGATTTAAGAATGATTAATAACCTCCATGATTGGTTGATTTTGAGATTTGCATTCAGCTCAACCAATAGGAAGCCAGAGGCTGAGTTGCAGATTTAAGAATGATTAATAACCTCCATGATTGGTTGATTTTGAGATTTGCATTCAGCTCAACCAATAGGAAGCCAGAGGCTGAGTTGCAGATTTAAGAATGATTAATAACATCCATGATTGGTTGATTTTGAGATTTGCATTCAGCTCAACCAATAGGAAGCCAGAGGCCGAGTTGCAGATTTAAGAATGATTAATAACCTCCATGATTGGTTGATTTTGAGATTTGCATTCAGCTCAACCAATAGGAAGCCAGAGGCTGAGTTGCAGATTTAAGAATGATTAATAACATCCATGATTGGTTGATTTTGAGATTTGCATTCAGCTCAACCAATAGGAAGCCAGAGGCTGAGTTGCAGATTTAAGAATGATTAATAACATCCATGATTGGTTGATTTTGAGATTTGCATTCAGCTCAACCAATAGGAAGCCAGAGGCTGAGTTGCAGATTTAAGACCTATTCAAAACCTCAAACTCTATTGATATGATTGGTTGATTCTGAGAGCTTGCATTCAACCAATAGGAAGCAAGGGATTGAGTTGGGAGATTTGAGAAATATTCGTGATCTCCAGGTCATAATACGATTATCTTGAAATGTGCAGATCATGGTAGGTATTCTCACCATACCGTAGTTACCATAAATAAGCACCGTATTTACTGGATATACTTTTATAATGCAACTAAGGTTTTGTGGAAGGTCATGTATTACATTGCTACGGTATCAAAGATTTCTACAAATGATGAGATCTTCCATGCTCATAGAACAGGGGAAATCAAAATTATTTCCAAGCAAGATATTTGAAATTTCTTGAGAGCTTCCAAGGTCATGGTGAATTGAAATGATATTTCATTTACAGTTTATGCAGTTAATTTTCATGTGTAGAGAGTGATATGTGATGTCCGAGACTATATACTAGGCTAGGATGCAGATTTTAGGAAGCATAACTCTAGAGTTACTTACCGTCAACCATGAGGATACAGGAAGTGCTTGCCTCCCCTGCCGAGTTGACTGCCTTGCAGAAATACCGACCTTCGTCTTCCGGGAAAATGTCAAGAAATTCCAGACAGCACTTGTTTCCTATACTAGTGATTTGAAAATCCTGAAATATGGGTTAACATGCTAGAGTTATTTTCCTTATGTATAAAGTACATGCTTGAGTTACTTCCCTTCTGTTTAATGTATATGCTATAGTTACTCTCCACATGTATAATGTACATGCTAGAGTGATTTCCCTTATGCATAATGTTTATGCAAGAATTATTTCCCTTATGTATAATGTTTATGCAAGAATTATTTCCCTTATGTATAATGTACATGCTAGAGTGATTTCTCTTCTGTATAATGTTAATGCTAGAGTTATTTCCCTTATGCATAATGTTTATGCTATAGTTACTCCCCTTATGCATAATGTAAATGTTAGAGTTATCTCCCTTAATACATGTACTCAATTTGTAATAAAAGTAAATTCTAAGAAACCTTACCTGGGAATCTAAAACCTCCTTATTTCCTTTGAACCAGGAGATCTGGGGTCGCGGGGTCCCTGTGACTTCACATTCAAGGGTCACTTTGTCACCATCATGTGCATTGAAGTCCTTTAAGGGTTTTGTGAAAACTGGAGCACCAGATTTGTCGCCTTCTGTACCTGCAATAAAAGAAGTGATTGCTGTTTGTATTTTTTTGTTATTTTGATATTTATTTATCATCGCCCCTTAGTTAATCGGGGTGACACCTCCAGAAGTATGCTACAATGTAGTCATTTTATGTCTTGGAGGATAGTGACCACTGGACCACTGACCCATCTATGTTTTGTGGGGTATAGCCGCAGAGTGAGCAGAGGGGCATAGACCACTGGCCCATCTATGTTTTGTGGGGTATAGCCCCAGAGTGAGCAGAGGGGCATAACCCCCAGAGTGAGTGGTGGGGTATAGCCTCAGACTGATCAGAGGGGTATGGCCCCAGATAGATCGGAGAAGCATATTATTTGACCTCTAATGACAAAATAAGTCCAAATGAGATTTTCTTCTAAATAATAATAATTTTTGATGGAGAAAATCTCAATAAGCTTTAAGCTTACGATTTAATCCATTTTCGTTTTGTATACAATGTATATGTAATGTACATTATTATCGAATAAATATGTTTAAACCAATAATTTTTTGAACCACGTTTAAGGTCGGCTTATTTTTCCTATCATAGGGGACCTGTAGGTCGAGGGCATCCCACATGCACCTTACAATAATCTACATATTTCACTAGTAATTTAACATAAGAAGAAAATACAAAAGGCATCAATGATGTATACATGTATAAATATATCTAATCCTGATCTTAGGAAAAACTTAAAACTGTGCAAATGTTTTTAGCTACACACAAAAACTGCGAAATATTCATAACTCGAGATTTTAGTGTTTTCAAATCTCTTGATCACTCTGCAAAAAGATCAAGTAAATATATCTTCATTAGTTTTTCGGCTAACCTGTGACAGTAATTTTTCCACTGGTTGTCATCGCTTCTCCCGTTGCCATGGTAACAGAACAAGAATATTCCCCGGAATCAGCTGGTTTCAGGTTTGTCAGTTCCAGGTTTGCTGTGCCATTCGGTTCCTGGCTCATCTTTGCTTTGTCAGATTCGGGAATCTGGGAACATAATTAACATAAATTGAATGTCAATCTACGTTTTATAGTTAACTTCAAAAGAAGACCATTTTTCCCTCCACTGGAAGCTCATTGAGAAACGGTACAACGCAAAATAGTTCCAAATAAAATAGTTCCTTGTAAAACATAAAATAAAATGTCGCACAAACTTAGTTAAAACATGCAGACACAGCCTTGATAACATCCCACTTCACAATATGTACAGTAAAACCAGTGCTAGTGGTCACCTCCATTAAGCAGCCAACCTGTATTAAGCAGCCAGTTTCCAGATTCCCAGCTTTGCTGTTTTATTATGCCTTTGACCTCTATTAAGCAGCCACTTGTGCTAAGCAGCCAATTTCTGTGATTACCTGTATTAAGTAGCCATATTCCCAACTTTGCAGTTTTATTATACATTTGACCTCTATTAAGCAGCCACCTGTGTTAAGCAGCCACTTTCCATGATTCCCTTGGCTGGCTGTTTAAGACAGGTTTAACTGTACTGACACTATATTTGTATTATTCCTGCATGTTTTATATTCTGTCCTGTTTCAAACTGATAGCTAACTAAACAGTCCTACAACAAAATCAATTCTGGACAAAGTTTATACAAGTTAATCAAACACCAATCTGAAAGGTGATCTGGGAACACCATAATCAACTCGATTTCTAATGATTACAGGTGAATCGAATTTAAAATCAGTACCTGTACTCAACTTAGGGGTCAAAACTACTTGACCATCTAATTATACAAGGTAAACCATCAAACAAAAGCAATTTAATTGTTCGTTACTGACTGTCATATGATGTTGTACCATAGAGTAAATGTAAATAGGTTTGATTGTCTATCAACAGAATTCCACCATTCAAGTCTTGAAATCTGACTAATCTGGTATATGTTTACTTATCCAGAGTTCCCTCTGTCTGAATGTTTGTCTGCGCCACTTCTGTCGCCAATTGAAAAATACTGGAGCCAATTAAAAAAAACTTGGAGCCAACTAAGAGCCATATAGTTCACAGATAAATATATGAAGCCATATATTTGACAAAACATGTGCCAAAAAAGAAAATATTAAATTTGTTTTTTAAAAGTTGGGCCAAATATTTTCGCCAATTCACAAAATTTAGCGCCAATATTTGTTTTTTGTCGCAATTGGCGCCATTGGCGACTGACAGCGGGAACCCTGTTATCAGCCTAAACATATGTCAACACCGAAATATTCCATCCTTCTTTGATGTACATTTGTGTGATCAAATAGTTTACACTGTAATAATATTTTCTGATTTTTCAAAACATAATTCTTCATTGTTCCTTATAATATGAAACATGTAGAAAAATACATACTTTTCCTATATAAATCTATGTAGTAATGCATAAACGTCAATAGGTGGCTGAAAATATAGTTTGACCCGAACAAAATTGTTACAAAAGGACGCAATTGAGATTTTATGGATTTGGCAGCCATCTTGGATGCCATCTTGAAAATTATACCATTTCAGCGGTCAGATTGTGGTAGACTCTTAGTATGTTAATAAGCACACCTGATACTATAGAAAACCGTTGAGAAATCTTTTGTAGCATTTTCTTTAGGGTAGAGTGGCCTTTTTTCAATGGTGACGGGTGAAGCGTAAAACAGCCAACTATTAAAACAATTACGTGCAATTTGTTCTGTGGTTTAACTTGGTGGGAAAATGATGCAAGAACAATTTCTTATATATTATTTTCTGACATACCGTTTGTCCATTTTTCTTCCATTCTGCAGATTTAATTTCTCCGCTGACTTGACATTTGACCTTGATTGAGTCACCTGACTTGACCTTGACCTCTGGTTCAAGTTCAAGGGCAAATTTTGGCGCATCTACTTCAGCAGAAGCTGAAAATGGAACAAATATCTTGTAAACTCCTTAGATAATAATACACCTTCCTTACACAGGATTCCAAATATAAACATCAAGCTAGCCTTAAACATTAGACTATGGAACCAATACAACATGGGTTCGATCCCCGGATTGGGGAAGTATGTGAGATGGTATGGTGGTCGCCATATCTGACATGTGGATTTTCTGCGGGTACTCCGGTTTCCTTCCACCTGGATGACCATATATACGTTTTCATATACGCCAACGAGAGTGATTAATATAAGCTGTATATTCTTCTCTTGCAAACATTGTAAATTAACCCTTAACCTGCTAATCACAAATAAAGATGTTTTTGCAAACAGTATAGAGCCAGATCAGACAGAATGTGCCTATTCGGATAGTGGAGTTAAAACACTTGGCTGAATAGCAAACAACATAGATCCTGATCAGACACGGCGCTACGCCATGACTGATCTGGATCTATGATGTTTGCAAATGTGATTTTATTTACTCAGCAGGCAAAGGGTTAACGCCCTGACAAATTCCTGGACGGATTTCTGCCAAGAATTGAATCACTTCCCTCTCTATATATTATGAGAAGCGAGCGCGCTAACCACTGCGGTAATCGGACAGCCATGTGCTTCTATTCAAATATTGTATTTTGGTCATGTGTATTTTATATTTTGTTGAAATTTATTAAATAACATCATTTAAGGACACAATCCCGAATTTTCTCACTTCTCCCTAAAATTCTGGCCGAGAATGAGTGCCGAGTATTTTATATTAATTTACCTCGTATTTTGAGCGTGGCCTGGCAGGATTTCATGCCGGCATCAGAGGATGCCGTACAGATGTAGTTACCAGCATCGACATCGCTAACTGAGCGGATTCTCAGGTAGTGCGTGTTACCATCAGAAGTTAGTCGGATCCCACCGGTCTCCTGGACTGGTCGTCCGTTCTTCAACCTAGATAATTACAATGACAGTCAAGTCATTTACTGCCCAATACTCATTAATTAATGTGTTGTGGTATCTGTAGATATTATATCGTAGCCTATGCAAATTTATTTGAGCTTGATTGCGTAACATTATGTTCTTACAAGATTAGTTAATCAAGGCAAAATTTGGTTTTCACTGCCATGAAAAGTGTACCATTTTAGTGTAAAAAATTACACAGGAACATTTTGGTATTCAATGCAATGTAAAAACAGTTTTAGTGTAAAAAATGGACTCAAAAAGTTTGGTTTTCACTGGCATGTAAACAGATATAGCCTAGCATAACATTCATTATATTCTGAGCGATTGATAGAATTTGTTAAATGACTTAAATCGCCTGTTCAAAAGTATGTCAAACAAACAGTATTTTATTCTGATTTCAAACTCTTGCTTACCACAAGACTTCTGGTTTTGGTTTTCCGGACACTTCGCACGAGAACTCTGCTGTTCCTCCAATCTCGGCTTCCACATCTTGCGGCCTGGAAACAAAGTCAGGCGCATCCATCTGAGGGCCTCGTCTGCCAATGGCGGACATGTCGCTCTGCTGCATTCTGTGGTAGCGACCTTCAAAGCCACGGCTGGAGAATTCCCGCTGCATATCTCTGATGTTTGAGCTTTTGTGCTGGACCATTTCTATGCTGCCCTCGATAATACAATCCATTTGTACGTTAAAACCTTCCATGACGTCAATAGACAGTGGTAATGGCTTCATGAAGAACGGAGCTGAAAAAGAATGAAAATGATCACCATGGTTACAGAAAGTGCGTTTATTTTCAATCGCAAATGGTATACAATCATTGAAAAAAATTAGTTCAGTTGTAAGATGGAAAATTAATAGTTAACTGTAAATAATAATTAAATAAGTTATCTTCCTGTTCAAACTGATTGTCACAATTTCCAAAAATGTTACTATCGTTACAACTGTATTCCTAAAAAACTGTATTCCTAAAAAACTCAAGCTTTGCATTAAAGAAATCCATCATTTTTTAACATTTTTAATGTACTTTCGTCTATACAAATATATTTTAGCTTGATTGCAAAACAAATACTTTCAACATTAGATTAATCGGGACTTCATTCCTGATGGAATCCATCTGTGTGTCTTACGTTTATTTATCGTCGCTACCGGTTGCCCATATGAGCGACGCCTCCTGAAGAGATTAGTCATTTTAGATTTTTGGAGGATAGTGAATGATACAGAGAGAGACCCATTCCAGAGTCTCCTCTGGTTCTTTTACGTGCACAGTACAAAGCACCGACACGGGACCTCGGTTTAACGTCCCATCTGAAAGACGGTTAATTTTATTAGGGTCAGACGGAGGATCAAACCTGCAATCCCTGGATTACCAGTCCAGCGTGTTACCACTGGACTACAGAACCGTCTGGAATCCATCGCCATGAGGTAGAGGAGGCAATGTGGAATTTTTAAGTGCTTTGCCTAAGGGTACAATCGTAACGGCTACAGCTGGCCGTGAACTACAGGCCTCTCCCACCTATCACTGCGAAACAACTTTTAATGTTTTTAAGTTTTAATGTATTTGAAAATTGTTGAAAAATATATAATCTTATTTTGACTAGGTTAGTCTGTTCGCCTTCTCCTCGTAGCTCCGTTCCTCAATAACAAATTATAATCAGAATGAAATTAATGTGCATTTTAATTTATGCGATGTTATTTGTCTTTTCAAAACAGTAAAACAGTAAAACAGTAAAACGGCTTGATCAAATAACTCCACAGTAATTTTATTAATTAGAATTTTCTTATGACTATTTTGTTAAAAATTATTAGCAGACACAATGTCATTATGTAAATAATTAAATTTGTCATTTTAAAATGTTAACTAGCTAAACAAATGTTGCAAAATCAATATGCTACAAGAATGATAATTAATTATAAAATAATTTATTACAAAAAATAATCATAAACACATGATATATAATTATAATATATATGTAATAATTATTCTATTGTTAATTTCTTAGAATTAGTAACATATCAATACCACGTGTGGATATATATTTTTTACAGTAGCCAAAGTAACATATTTACTCATTGTTTCCTGTCTGGTTCCTGGTTGATTTGCCAAACAGAAAAGGTAAAATTGTCACAACGAAAGACAGATGGTGCCATTCACTATTTCATCATTTAACAAGTTCAACTTCACAAATTCCATGTTGAAATCATAAAACCATGAATTCATGAAGTTGAAATCATGAAATATATGTAAGTTGAAATTGTGAAATATATGGAGTTGAAATCGTGAATTTGTGAAGTTAAAATCATGAAGCACCGATACAAGACCTCAGTTTAAAGTCTCATCCGAAAGACTATGATGATATTAGTCATTTTAGTATGGCACAGTGGGGGATCGAACCAGCGACCCCTGGGTTATAAGTCCAGCATGATAACCACTGGACCACTGATCCGCTACCCTGTAGTTAATTGATATGCTACCATATTATATACTACAATGGACATCTCTCAATAACTCTCACTGCTGGTTAGAGATAGTCAGTTATCATGTTCTACTGTATATCACTTTGCACGCTAGCGGCAGATAAAATCACTTTTGCAAAAAGCATAAACCCAGATCAGACGGCACGCTATGTGGCTCTATGGTGGTTGCTATTCGGATAGCATAGCTAAAACATTTGGCTGAATAGCAAACAACATAGATCCTGATCAAACGGTATGCTATGTGGCTCTATACTGTTTTGCCATTCGGAAAATGTAGCTAAAACATTTGGCTGAACAGCAAACAGCATAGATCCTGATCAGATGCAGCATTACGCCATGGCTGATCTGGATCAATGTTGTTTGCAAATGCGATTTTCATCTGCCGATAAATTGCAAAGGGTTAAAAGATTCACTCTGCGGCTAGACCAAGATATGCTGCATACATGTATCGTGTCTACACAAGTATTATATGTCTAAATATATCTATACTATAATGTTACGTGAAGTACGTGGATTGAAATTGGCCTTGGTATTGGGATGAAGCCAGTGATATTGGATCAAGGACGATGGTCGAGGTCCAATATTGCACACTAAATCTCAATTACAAGGTCATTATGAAATCACATAATTAATGAAAATTTTATTAATTGACAATAGAATATTTTAAACAGTTACAAGTAACAGTAACAAATATTAACAATTCAGTTTATAAAAATTGTTTGTAATGGCGGTCGCAAAAGAATTTCGCGCAGCCATCTCATACAGATGATGATGATTGAGCTTATATGCTCTCGCCGTCGGTGAACCATGTGGGCAAGCGATTCTCATACAGGCCGAGCACCAACAACCAATCAGATTTAAACATTTCCATACAGGCCGTGTAAATCCCATATTGGGTGTGCTGGCTCCATATTGGCCGAGTTAAGCATCAATACTGACAAGCTAGTATTGGACTAGCAAATTGCGTCAAGTTGTAGACAATATTCTATAGTCAATTAATAATATGTGATATAACCTTATGTTCCTATTTACTAAGCAAGAATGGACAGTTCCACTAATTATCCGAGATTCCATAGGCGATTAATAAATTAAGACTAGCTATACTAATTGTTATGTGTTGTTAGAATTAGAATATATTTAGAAAAAGATTGTACCGAATCCTTCGTCAGGGTCAAGGTCTGCAATATGTAAGGTATATAGAGTAATGAGAGGCTGAAATGTGTAACTATCTTCTCGCAATGAAATGCTGTTATCAATAAGCAATGCACCAGTCAATGAAACCCTGGCTTCACCCTGGGGCTCGGGAAAAGTGCCGGACTGTTATCTGGTGGAAGGGGGAAGAGTTTACCGGTAAAAGCCCTGGTAAATGGTTCATATCGCAAGTTAAGAAATTGTCTTTTTTTCTCCCACAGAGTTTTGGTCGCACTGTAAATATGCCCGGCTGTTCCCCAACAATGTGTGGGTAGCTTGGTGGGCAAGCCACGCCTTTTCCCAGCCCAGGAGATATCAGGGTTATAACTGATTGGTGCATAACACAACGTAAAATGACAAACACAATGTCCAGTTACAAGCTTACAGCCACAGACAATGATTGGAAATTTAGCCTAATATAAATGCGTAATATAAATATAAATGCGTAATATAAATATAAATGCTCCGGAATAAATAGTGGTTTACACTATTTTTGCCAGCATTAATCATAAATAATTACCGTAAACACCCGACAATAGGTCGAACTTTCTACACCAGTAAATAGGCGCACACACAATGTACCTACTGTATTATGTGAATGCAATTGTGAAAATAGAGCCAAATTGGAAATATTTATAGTGAGATATTTAAATGGTTTTCCAAATTTCTGAACTACCATACATACTCGCCTATATAAGACAATATTGACTATAAGATGACCCCAACTAAATCAGTGGTATTTTTCATGTACCCGTGTCGAGGACGGGTAGAGAAATGGAAACCATTCTGTCTCACAAGTATATATATATATATTATTAATTAAACACTGTAAATTATGTCAAATCATAAAAAAATGCACTGATGCACAACATCATTTATGAAGTTTGTGTATCAGTTTTTTCTATGGTACATAATCATAATTATTTTAGCAAACTGGATCTAAAAAGAGGTTATTGGCAAGTTCATTGTAGTATTTTAGCAAATTTGATTTGTTGAAAAAAAAGCTACTGTACAAAGTATTTAAGGCCATTTGATTTGTTAAAATGTTATTGACAAGTTCAGTTGTCAAACAGAGCAACGAAAGTCTATGCTTTTGTTTCACCGTTTGCGTTATTTCAATATAAAGCCATCCATTATCGAGTTGGAACAACCTGACTTCTTTTTTATCAGTCGTTTATATGATGGGAAGCCGCTTTGATGCTATAATCTGGTGATATAAATCTCCGTCTTATAGGCGAGTATGTACGGTATCCTGATCACTCTGTGAAAAGCTAAAGCAAGCTCTGGATATAAGACCGATAATATATGTGTTTGACATATGTCAGTAGGTTATGAGGAAATCGCTGTAGTATTTAAAGTGACATAATGTGTAGCGATATGTTATATGAAGTTTTATTTTAAAACATGTTATAACAGAAATCATTGTACAAATTATAAAGCTTCATTTGAAATGGTTATTGTCTTAGGTAAGAAAATAAAAAACTATCTCACCTGCTCCAGCTGTCTGTAGAGCAGCCAGGTCATCACTGAAAATACAGCAGGAAATATCAGTCATATATGGAGATAATTCCGAATGTGCAGCCGACTGTGAGATATTCTAATTAGTGGATGATTAAAAATAAACAATAGAATTCTTCTGATTTTTATGTGGCCGAGTGGTCTAACACGCTGTCAGACAATATCACATATGATAATGTAATATAGCAACTTTCTGGGCCCAGGTGTCCCTCTGAGCACTGCTTCATGCATGGGTGGGCAGGCGGGCGGATGGGCACCCAGGTAGAATCACCTTCCACAATCCAGTTGGACTAGCTTCCTTACATGAAACATAGGACCAAGTGATTTGAAGGACATATATGTACTCAGGTCCTAGTAATTGAACATGCAAGGTTCTGTCGCCGTCCACTGAGATCACACTGGGCAAACCATCCGGGCGATTTATGCAAATAAAAAACTTTATTTATATTACACTGATTGTGGAACAAGCTATAACAACTTATATTAATCACTCTCATTGGCGTGGATGAAGGTCAATCAAAATATATGTGGTCATTCGTGTGGGAGAAAACCGGATTATCCAGAGTAAACCCACCTGTCTGTTTTGGCGACCACTGTACCGTCTCACATATCTCCCAGTCCCAGGTTGCATTGGTGAAATATGAGTGTGCTAACCACCTCACTAATTGGACAGCCAGAGTCTCGGATTTCGCAATGAATAGCAATTATGCTTTAGAATACATGGAACAGCTGAAACTAATGTCAAATTAAGGAAGAAGTCACAATATTTTCGTGGACTTACTCATCTCTGCGTGGACTTCTTCTCTTCACCTTGACGATACAGACGGTATCCACGGAACCGTGAACATTGGTTGCCCTGGAAATGTATTCCCCGGAATCTGTTATCATGACTTCCCGGAGTTCCAGTATATCTGTACGCTGATAGGACGATATTCTACAACGCATGTCATGTGACAGGTCGCGTAAACCTCTGTGCCACGATACTGAAATTAAAGGAAAGAGTATGTTTGACTGGTACCCTGCATAAATTATATATGCTGGACTGGTTTCCTGCATAGATCACATATAGCACACTGGTAACCCTGCTCTATTATTATTCTAGGTATTAAAATTAGTGACTTTCTGTCACAATAATGCTAATATAGCCCAATATCACACACATACAAATTTAAGATTTCGGAAAAAAATCGGACACTGAATAATCATTAAAAAAAACTTCCATATATTAAGTGATTAATAGAAGACGGACAGATGGATCTACCAACATTTGGTTTATGTGCTAAAATATTCGGCCAGAATGGGTTTAAAGGCTACAAGTTAGCCCCAAACTCTAATGACTTAGGGGGTATTGACAGTATTCAACTGAAATTCAGCCCCATAACCCCTAATATTCGCCGGCAGGGACAGGCGGACAGATAGTTACAAGAAGATATCCTACCAAGTGGGTTTGGACTGCCGTCTGCTCTAACTTCAAATCTCAGTCTATCACCTTCTTCTAGTTCAATGACCTTTGGTAGTTTGACCTTGAACTTTGGAGGGTCACCAGTTGCTCTGTGTGGCTCCTGGGTTGTGCGTGAAGCTCTGTCTGCCGCAATATCATCAAAGACTGAGGGTTTGGGCTTTGGTGGGCTCTTGGGTCTCGCTGCAAGAGATTAAAAGTGAAAATAAAGGAATATGCTGATCAACAGAGTGTAAAGTAAATGTATTACACAATCATGTACAAGACTTTTATTTTATACCTTATCCTATCCACTATATATGTGGCTCAATCTACTCAAACCATGGGTTTTTTGTTGTTTATTTGTTTAAATGTTTGTTTGTTTGTTTGTTTGGTTGTTTGGTTGCTTGAGTATCAAGATAGCATCATTTTGTTTTTTTAAGCAGATTCTACTTAAATGCTGAAACGCTTAAACTCCTGTGCTCTAATCTACAACAGTGAGAGATTCAAATTCCTGTGCTCTAATATACAACTTTGTGAGATCCAAAGTCCTGTGTAACATACAATGTTGTTAGAGATTCAAACTCCTGTGGTCTAATCTACAATATTGTGAGATCCAAAGTCCTGTGTAACATACAATGTTGTTAGAGATTCAAACTCCTGTGGTCTAATCTACAATATTGTGAGATCCAAAGTCCTGTGTAACATACAGCATTGTTAGAGATTCAAACTCCTGTGGTCTAATCTACAATATTGTGAGATCCAAAGTCCTGTGTAACATACAGCATTGTTAGAGATTCAAACTCCTGTGCTCTAACATAAATCATCACGAGATCCAAAGTCCTGTGAAACATACAACATTGCGAGACAAGTGAAGTGATGGTTAATTCTGGGAAGAACTTCCTCCTAATTACATGTAATTTAAATGCTAGTTAATGGATTGAACTTACAGATGACTCTGAGACAGGCGGAGGACTTGGTACGTCCAGCACTGCTCTGTGCCAGGCAGTAATACAAGCCCTCGTCACTAGAGGTCACTTTTCTGATAGTCAATTCAATCACGCCATCACTCGTCATGTTGATATCAAAACGTCGGCCGTCAGTAATATCGAACAGATCTTTTTGCCTGGGAAAAATAAAACAATATAAGACGTACATACATTGTGTGTATACAGCAAATATATTATGTCTATTTTCTGTTAATAAGCGTTTAATTATCGTCGCCCTCACAACTTCGGGGTAACATCTTATGTCTAACCATGTTGTTGCAACTATTCAGGTGTTATGTCTAACCATGTTGTTGCAACTATTTCGGTGTTATGTCTAACCATGGTGTTACAACTATTCCGGTGTTATGTCTAACCATGGTGTTACAACTATTCCGGTGTTATGTCTAACCATGTTGTTACAACTATTCCAGTGCTATGTCTAACCATGTTGTTACAACTATTCTGGTCTTATGTCTAACCATGTTGCTACAACTATTCCGGTGTTATGTCTAACCGTGTTGCTACAACTATTCCGGTGTTATGTCTAACCATGTTGTTGCAACTATTCCGGTGTTATGTCTAACCATGTTGTTGCAACTATTCCAGTGTTATGTCTAACCATGGTGTTGCAACTATTCCGGTGTTATGTCTAACCATGTTGTTACAACTATTCCAGTGCTATGTATAACCGTGTTGCTACAACTATTCCGGTGTTATGTCTAACCATGTTGCTACAACTATTCCAGTGTTATGTCTAACCATGGTGTTGCAACTATTCCAGTGTTATGTCTAACCATGTTGCTACACTTATTCCAGTGTTATGTCTAACCATGTTGCTACAACTATTCTGGTGTTATGTCTAACCATGGTGTTGCAACTATTCTGGTGTTATGTCTAACCGTGTTGCTACAACTATTCCGGTGTTATGTCTAACCATGTTGTTGCAACTATTCCGGTGTTATGTCTAACCATGGTGTTACAACTATTCCGGTGTTATGTCTAACCATGTTGCTACACTTATTCCAGTGTTATGTCTAACCATGTTGCTACAACTATGCCAGTGTTATGTCTAACCATGATATGATTTTGTATTGCACCTCTTGAGCTACACTTTTTGTCACCAACATATTTAATCTGGTACTGAGCGAATAGATTTCAGTATTCACTCCATTGTCCGGGGGTACTATAGATTGAATTGCTAAAATTAATGAATATTTTTGTCCAATTTCATATACATGTATACGTTTATGAAGTTATTCAGTATCAGTTTTTATGACTGTAACGTGCATTTTGCTGGCAGTTAATTAGCTTCATTTCAAAGAGATAAAGTATTAAATAAACTGCTTTTCTAATATTTTAGTACTGGCCATACTCACCTATAAGGTGATCTCGCCTATAAGACGATCACCCCCTACATTGTTCCTGATATCTGTGGGGTTTTGGCATACACTCGCCTATAAGACGACCACTCTACATTGTTCCTGATATCTGTGGGGTTTTGGCATACACTCGCATATAAGATAGGTTGATCAAATAGACACCAGACCATGTATAAATTGCATGTTTGACCAGTGCAAGCTGAAGACATTTTCAGTGCCAGATGCTTTCTTTTTTCAAACATAATTATTGATACCATTGAACACATTTAAGAAAAATTAGTTTTTTAGCACTCACTTATAAGACAGGAAGTCACTTTGAGGCCATAATCTGGAGGTAAATCCCCTCGAGTATGGACAGTAGTATCATCCACTTTTAATTTTTCGTTAAAACTGGGGTCGATTACGGCCAACATTGCACGTATATCTCTCTACCTGAAAGCACCATCTTACCATTTGATAGTTGGTTCTGGTTTGCCGTCAACTTTACACGTGAAAGTTGCATCCTTCCCTTCATTGACTGTAACATCACGAGGCATTCTCACAAACCAAGGCCGCTGGCTCGTCTCCTTTCGTTTTGGTGACGGTGATCTCTGGCCTGTAGCAGATATAAATAATATATCATAAATATATCGCCCATAGTAAGATGTACCGAAAATTACACTCCATAGTAGCACAAGACATACAATTTTGTTTGTTTGTCTTTGAGTTTAAAGTTGCATCAACAGCTGCAACTCTTCATCTGATATTGGTGGGGGAAGATCCAGGGTGCCCCTGTTATTGGTGGGGGAAGATCCTGGGTGCCCCTTCCAGGGGGGGGAGATCCAGGGTGCCCCTGTTATTGGTGGGGGAAGATCCAGGGTGTCCCTGTTATTGGGGGGGAAGATCCAGGGTGCCCCTGTTATTGGTGGGGGAAGATCCAGGGTGCCCCTGTTATTGGTGGGGGAAGATTCAGGGTGCCCCTATTATTGGTGGGGGAAGATCCAGGGTGCCCCTGTTATTGGTGGGGGAAGATCCAGGGTGCCCCTGTTATTGGTGGGGGAAGATCCTGGGTGCCCCTTCCAGGGGGGGGAGATCCAGGGTGCCCCTGTTATTGGTGGGGGAAGATCCAGGGTGGCCCTGTTATTGGTGGGGGAAGACCCAGGGTGCCCCTTCCAGGGGGGGAAGATCCAGGGTGCCCCTGTTATTGGTGGGGGAAGACCCAGGGTGCCCCTTCCAGGGGGGAAGATCCAGGGTGCCCCTTCCAGAAGTATTTCAGGCATGTACTGGCACCCTGGTAGAACCATTGACCTCCTGTAAGCCAGATGGATAGCTTCCTCACATGAAATCATTTGACATACCCGATGGGATTCGAACCTACAGCGGTGAGGGGGAAGTAAACATAAACTAGCGTTGTTTATTATAGTCTACTATAGACACAATCATAAACAAACACTTGACTAGACTTCACTGGTGTCGCCCCTATTGACAGGGCAGCTATGTTGGACTTATGAGACACCTCTTATTAACATCAGTACCTCCCGAATCCCATATTTGCAGGCCAGGCGCCAGTCTGATATGCAATCGGTAACCATTATTTAACTAGCTGGCGGGTCGCTATATCATAATGAACCCCTAACAAGCTTCGACCCATTGACCTCTCGCTCTTAGACAGTTCTTGATATATGGTCATCCATATTCTCAAATGAATACATGTACCATAATAGTGTTTTCAGGTTAAATGACAACGGTCATAATCAAATTTGTGCGCATGAAACAAAACCGTTCTATCTGCGTCTTTATTTATCTATATGCTTTCTATCTGCGTCTTTATTTATCTATATGCTTTCTATCTGCGTCTTTATTTATCTATATGCTTTCTATCTGCGTCTTTATTTATCTATATGCTTTCTATCTGCGTCTTTATTTATCTATATGCTTTCTATCTGCGTCTTTATTTATCTATATGCTTTCTATCTGCGTCTTTATTTATCTATATGCTTTCTATCTGCGTCTTTATTTATCTATATGCTTTCTATCTGCGTCTTTATTTATCTATATGCTTTCTATCTGCGTCTTTATTTATCTATATGCTTTCTATCTGCGTCTTTATTTATCTATATGCTTTCTATCTGCGTCTTTATTTATCTATATGCTTTCTATCTGCGTCTTTATTTATCTATATGCTTTCTATCTGCGTCTTTATTTATCTATATGCTTTCTATCTGCGTCTTTATTTATCTATATGCTTTCTATCTGCGTCTTTATTTATCTATATGCTTTCTATCTGCGTCTTTATTTATCTATATGCTTTCTATCTGCGTCTTTATTTATCTATATGCTTTCTATCTGCGTCTTTATTTATCTATATGCTTTCTATCTGCGTCTTTATTTATCTATATGCTTTCTATCTGCGTCTTTATTTATCTATATGCTTTCTATCTGCTTTAAGAACAGTTTTACGCTATGCCCACAGTTTTCTACGTACCTTCAACTTTGACGGTTGCGCTGCATTCTGCTTCACCGACTGAGTTGACAGCCTTGCATGTGTAGCATCCTGCATCCTTTGTAGAGGCTGTCAGAATCTCCAATCCCAGCAGACCAAAGTTGTTCTGAATAAAAAAAACAACAACCTTTAAGTGTGTTTTTATGTTTATTTATCGTCGCTACCGGTTGTCCATATGAGCGACGTCTCCTGAAGAGATTAGTTATTTTAGATTTTGGAGGATAGTGCATGATACAGACAGAGACCCATTCCAGAATCTCCTCAGGTTCTTTTACGTGCACGATGTAAAGCACCGACACGAGACCTCGGTTTAACATCCCATCTGAAAGACTTAATTTTATTAGGGTCAGACGGGGGATCGAACCTGTGATCCCTGGATTACCAGTCCAGCGTGTTACCACTGGGCTACATATCCGTCTTTAATAGTGTTTTAGTGTTTTTTGTTTAAGTTTTTGAGAAATTGAACACCAGTTCACACCTGGAGCCATGCCGATCTACATGTGGCAGTTTCTTGATTTAATGGATTTCCGAGACCAGGGTCGGAGGTTATAAAACTATTCTCAGATTTCAAAAGTTCAAGTGATATGATTGGTTTATTGCCATATGTAAACTCAGCTGAACCAATCAGAACCGTGAGAGAGAGTTTGAGATTAGAGAACAATTTTATAACCTCGGGGTATGTTGACCATTTCCAATAGTATACAATATTAAGGTGGATGGTGTGTTGTTCAGATGTGTAATTACATGATACAAGAACTCGTTTCGCAATCGAGCTAAAATAAATTTGAATAAACTAAAACAAGGAATATTGGGAATCTGGAAACTGGCCCCTTAATACATGTTGGCTGCTTAATAGAGGTGATAACTAACACAGGTTTGACTGTATAATAGTATATTTGACTAAATCTAATGTGGGAAAGGGTGAAAAAAAAGCTGTAGCTAACCGTGATGAGATAAAGATCTCCGCTAACGATGGTCATGCCATCCTTGTACCACGTAATCTTAGGGTTCGGTAGTCCGGTGATGGAGCACATGAGCCGGATCTTGCTGCCCTCAAGTACAGATCGGTTCTGTAACTTGGCTGTGAAATCTGGGGCTTTGTTGAACTTGGACGCATAGTCTGTCTCCTCCTTTGGCTTTGCGAAACCGTCACGCCCGGCAACTCCTGGAATGATGGACTCCTCGTCAGGGACACAAACTGGTAGAAAAGGAAAACAATACAGGATGATAAACCAGATCAAATTATAATATACAAGCCTGGTATCATATTTGAGCCTCATAAGGCAGATCAAATGTAAAATGGGTCACCTAGTTAAGCTAACAGACCATATCCAAGATGGGTCTCCCACAATAGCCTTGGTCAGCAGATCAAATGTAGAATCACCTAGTTTAACTAACAGACCATATCCAAGATGGGTCTCCGACAATAGCCTTAGTCGGCAGATGAAATGTAAAATGGGTCACCTAGTTTAACTAAAAGACCATATCTAAGATGGGTCTCCCACAATAGCCTTGGTCAGCAGATCAAATGTAGAATCACCTAGTTTAACTAACAGACCATATCCAAGATGGGTCTCCGACAATAGCCTTAGTCGGCAGATCAAATGTAAAATGGGTCACCTAGTTTAGCTAACAAACCATATATAAGACAAGTATATAAGCAGGTATTGTCAAAATTCTGGTATGTGTTTCTTATAAGACTATGCCCTGACTTTTACACTACAACCAGGATGATGAAACAGTCCTATAGGTATATGGTATAAACAGCCATGCATTTTAATTCATTTCTTAGTTAATGTAACTCGACTGTTTTCAAAACGAGATGAATTTGAAATTTGAAAATAAAAACAACTGACCTTGAACTTTGACCCTAGCTTCAGTGGAAGCAGAACCTGCTTTGTTTTCAGCTTTGCACATATAGTGACCTTGGTCGTTCATGAACACTTCTCTAATTCGCAGTGTGCACACACTGTGCTCGTAGGTAAACGAGTAGTGACGTCCGGGATGGATCAGCCTTCTGTCCTTGTACCTGTACAACATGACATGGATGCATAGATTTGGGTATTACTGCCTATCAACATTTCTATTGATTCCTGACTTTTAAAGCCAGTGATATTAGGATGAAGAATAGGACATGGATTAGCATACACCTTGTCACTGCTACATACTCATTCAGGGGGTATAACACAACACTCGCCACTAAAATTAAATCTTCAGGGCTAAATAATTTCCCCTATCACCAAAAAGGATGGGGGGTCGCTGGATGTTCTATCTTGAAAATTATGAGCCTGTACCCCCCCCACCCATTTTCAAAATATGCAGTCAGTTACATGATAGCCCGCTCACCCTCGATGCTATTCCGGGATTCATGGATGGGCGACTACCCGGTATTTACATTAATTCCAGTGTAAGTCAAGTTTGGTATTGCAAGTGCATGTATAATTGTTCTTATGTGTTTTACGTTTAATTATTGTCTCTACCGGTTGCCCATATGAGCGACGCCTCCTGAAGAGATTAGTGATTTTAGATTTTGGAGGATAGTGCAATGATACAGACATAGACCCATTCCAGAGTCCCCTCTGGTTCTTTTACGTGCACATGAGACCTCGGTTTAACGTCTCATCTGAAAGACTGTTAATTTTATTAAGGTCAGACGGGGAATCGAACCTGCAATCCCTGGATTACCAGTACATTACCATTACAATTGTTCTTACTCAGAAAACCATCCATTTGCGTGCAGCACTGCAGCGACCTATTTGAGTGCACTGACTTACAATTGAATATGGGGCTAATAAAGATTCCCAGCAAGCTACATCACTGCATAGCATACCCTCAGTACATCCTCTAAACCAAAGTGCCACCGAACGAGAGGAAATATTCAGATTGGAGGGATTTTGGGCTTAGAACGTTTTCAAATATGATGCATGATTTTACTTTGGTAGTTAGCAAAGAACGGATTAATTTTTAGAGGTAAATAGTTTGAAGGTTCTGGTGTTTAGAGAGTAGTAGTTATTGCGACATGATCAATTAAAATGTACCATTCGATGTTGCATGCTGGATGTCCTTCAACCTTGACTTCGAGCTTGGCTTCAGTGCCCTCATGTACCGTGATGTCCTCGAGGGTACGGGTAAACCTGGGAGCCTTGTAGTTGTCTGGGATCGTTTCTATAAATAAACAAACAATACACAGTGTTGAATACATGTACAAGGTATACCATCATTTCTAGAAACAACCAAACAATACACAGTGTTGAATACATGTACAAGGTATTCCATCATTTCTAGAACCAAACTAGGATTTCTTTAGGATTAATTTAAATTCAATGACTTATCCAGGATTGAATACAAGGTATTTTCCAGGATTTTACATGATGTAGCCACAGTTTGTTTAGATTTTGCAAATCAATGATATTTCCCAGGTTTATTTCGGATTATTTCTGATTGTTTTTTTTACAGTTTTCAAATTCAGACTTTTCAGGCACTAGCATCAAATTTAAGGATTTCCAATGTGAACCCTGTATAAGGTTATATACATTCTGAACAAATTCAATATTTTCCGCATGCAATAATTAATATGCAATATGCAATCGGTTGTAGCATGTAATCTCTTACATAAGTTCTTTATCATAACATTCCGATATTTAGGTAAACTGTTAATTGAAAAACACAAGTAAATTTAAGCATTTAAGCATCTGTCTTCTGTCGTAAAATGAGAAAAAAAATAGAGCCAATTTGAAAACAGCCATATAGTTCACAGATACATTTTTCAAGCCATGTATTTTCCAAAACATGTTGCGCAAAAAAAAAACAAGTAAAAAATTAAAAAAATAACTTTAAAAAGTTGAGCCAAATATTTTCGCCAATTCAGAAAATTTAGCGTCAGAATTGTTTTCTATCACATTTGGCACGATTGGCGACCGACAGCGAGAACCCTGTTATGTGCAGAACCCTGTTACATGCAGGAAGTTAGTGTAATTGTGAATTGTTTTCACCCTCCACATTCTCAATGCCAGACATTAGCGAATACTATTTAACTATATATGTCTTTTTAATCGGATACATCATTGTCATTTCATCGTGGTTTCCTATGCACTACATACTATCTGTACAATATACATCCGTTTTCTCATCCCAGGATTATTAAATCATTAAATCCGAACAGATATCCTGTAGTATCTCCAAACAAAGTTACTGTCAGTTACTGCCCCTGAATACTCCCTAAAAGTATGTACATCCTCTTTAATTGTTTCCTCTGTATTTATCGTTGTTTCCTTTGCACACCATGATATCAATTTTAATCCACTTTCTCATCTTATAATTATTAAATTACTATATATCGCGACAGCTATCCAACAGTTTATACAATGGGTTATCTGTAAACATTTGTAATCAATTAATTAACATGATTTTGATACAATCACATTTATCATACCGCAACATCTGGTTAGGGAACAACAGTAAAAACAAAGGATTCCAACGAAAAGGACCAATATACATTTCGAGATAAATCATACTTTATCTGCCAAGGGAGGTAATAGAAAAACCAGCGATGTCGCTGGGTGATATAAACCATTTACTTATCAGGTCTTAACTTACCAATAACCTTGAATTCACAGTAGCACGAGGATTGACCATAGTCGTTGTTGGCGACACACCGCCACTGTCCACTGTTCGCCTTCTCTACAGTGATTATCTTCAGCCGGTACACACCCTTTGTGTGTTCGAACCTGTAGTTCTCTCCCTCTACGACCTGTTCGCCATTACAGAACCAGGTCACGTCAGGCTCCGGCCTTGTCGTAACTATAACATAAACATTAGGTAAGTAAGCAACATGTACAAGAATTTCCACTTATAAAAGCTAGAGAGAGCACAGGTTTTACAGTGAGATAAATGAAATATTATAATACAGTGAAACTCATGTAATTCTCTCTAAACCAAACACATTGTTTGGTCCCAAATTTGTCCCTTCTTTGTTCATTGTAAAACAACCCCTGTAAACCGGAACCCCTCTTTTCTGAATACCGATCAGATTTTTTAAAAAATATGTGCATTTTCAATTGTAATTTACACCTGTAAAATAAACTGTCTTGGTCAAATATGAAACTAATTATACAAAGAAACCTTCAGCTATTTTGCTTTGTACACTTAAAATGAATCAGTTCTTCACTAACTGCCAACATATAAACATGCCTACTTCTAGGCATTGCAGCATTGAACAGTTGTTTAGTTGTTTATACACATTTATTTTAGCTTGATTGCGAAACAAGTTCTTTCAACTTATATTAATCACTCTCGAGACCTCATTCCCGATGGAATCCATCGCCATGAAGGAGAGAGAAGAGGCAATGTAGAATTTAAATGCCTTGCCTAAGGGCACAATCGTAACAGCTCCAGCGGGGCTCGAACTCCGGACCTTTTGCACCTGAAGCGAACGCACTGCACTATCACGACTTCCACAAGTTGAACAGTTTAGGAGAAATCTACACCACAGTGAAATCCCTCTGAGCTGAATACCCCTCCAAGCCGAACTCTAACCATGGTCCGGGGGCCATTCAGTTAAGAGGGGTTTCCCTGTACAACCGGCTTAAAGCCCAATAGTGCATTTACTTTGAATATGCTGTACACCAAGATATTAGAAGTGAATATTTTAAACATATTTAAATACATTTTACAATAATACTCTGCCAATAAATAAACTCGTTTTGTGAAATTATTATTTGTAAATTACCTCCCATTAGGAATATATATATATATATATATATATACATAATAACTTTATAACTGGTGGGTTACTAAAGCTAACACTAATATATGTGTGTATATGAATTATAGTTCTAATTTTCCATTTGATGAGAAAAACACAAAGAGATTCTAAAGGCGATAATTTCTCAGAAACATATCTGTGACAGTGAATTAACATATATGTGACAGTGAATTAACATATCTGTGACAGTGAATTAACATATATGTGACAGTGAATTAACATACATGTGACAGTGAATTAACATACCTGTGACAGTGAATTAACATACCTGTGACAATGAATTAACATACCTGTGACAGTGAATTAACATATATGTGACAGTGAATTAACATATATGTGACAGTGAATTAACATATCTGTGACAGTGAATTAACATACCTGTGACAGTGAATTAACATATATGTGACAGTGAATTAACATATCTGTGACAGTGAATTAACATACCTGTGACAGTGAATTAACATACCTGTGACAGTGAATTCGACAGATTCCCCGACCTTCCTTGTCTGGTCAACCAATGGCAGTACGAACTTGGGAGCGATATTCGTGTCTTGTACTGACGTGTCATACTCGTGTTTAGGATATCTGCAAAATCAAATTATAAATTCTAGCCACACCAATAATATTACTATATTCATTCATAGTACATGTAAACACGTGTATTATAACATGTAAAACACGCTTTGTGTATAATAACCTATGTTATGATAGGACCACATATATTATAGTGATTCCAACATATCTAGAGGTATTGCCCCAGAGGGCATTCAGAGGGGGCGACAATAAAAACAACACGTTTAATAAAAGAACGCAAGCTACTCACTTCTTCTTTTTGAACATCTCCTCGGCCTCCTCTCGTCGTTTCCTGCGATGTCTGATCTCCTCAATCGTCAGATCTCCGTTTGTCTTCACTGATCCGGATGCATTAGAAGCTTTGCATGTGATCCTCCCAGCATCGCCGGGTTCCAGGAAGTTGATAAACAATGAGGCGACATTATCCGAGTATTTCAGAGTGTATTTTGCAGAATCTTCGAGTTCAGTTCCATCCTTTGTCCTGCTCATCATAATCGTTCAATTAGATATTAATTGATTTTAATTAGATTTTAATTACCTAGATTTTAATTAAATTTCAATTTGATTTTAATCAATTTTTAATCATAATGACCATATGGCAGATGTTTGTAAACAAATTAATAAAAATATAATTGATTCGTAGTCAATGCATAGAAGAAGAAGAATTCTACAACACTTAATCGTTCATTCTTATCCTTTATTTTGTATAAATGATATTCGTTGCTGTAAATAATTTAAATGTAAAATATGTCTAAACTAATGTGCTTTCATCAAATCTCAACCAGACAAGATCACTTTCAAAATATTGAAACCTCTGTCATCAGCAACAAATAGTGACCTCAGTTTAGCATTGTTAATTATTTTCGCAATAAAATCATAATTTTTTCAAACTTGGTACACATAGTTTTATGAATTTGTTTAACCTCCAGATAGTTTAGTCATCAGGAAACAACCCTCATTGCATGTCCAGTAGTTTTAATGAACTTTTTAATCAACCTCCAGAACTGATATTTTAGTCATATTCTATAACTGACACTAGAAACATCCCTGTCACATTTGTCCAATATTTTTAATGAACTTTTTAATTAACCTTGAGACATTTGAGTCACTAATAACTGACGCTAGAAACAACCCTTGTTGCATGTTATCACTGTTGTTATATATTTCTATTAATTTAGAAACTCTGCAAAATATCATGAGAATTTATCTCCATTCATTGATGATAAGTTACAAGACCTCTCCAACACATAAATTCTCCACCCAGTCATGAAGTTCATAAACGTAGGAAATATGATAACTAGAGATTTAACTGCTATAGCGCTGTATCTTCTATGGGGATACAACATAGATACGTCAATTACCCCTAAATCCCTAAAATAATCCGATAGAGTTGCTGAAAATTATATATGATATAACTGATTAAGCTACATATTTTATTTCTGCTGTTGTTTCTACGTCAGTACCACTATAATCTGACGTCACATGGGCTGGCAGGTGTGAACCTTACTCCGAAATGAGTGAAATAATATATGCTATATTTAGATTATGATATTTGGAACATTTAGTATAGGTATCTCTTGTGGGAAAAATGTTCGATAAATCAATAATATGCATGTAGACTAATGCATTCCAGGAAATGTATGTTATACCGTAAACTGCACCTTAACGCCCCATTGTGAATTCACTTACACTGAGCTGCACAGATGTATACCGTAATTTCCACCTTAGCACCCCATTGTGAATTCACTTACACTGAGCTGCACAGATGTATACCGTAATTTCCACCTTAACGCCCCATTGTGCATTCATTTAAACTGAGCTGCACAGATGTATACCGTAATGTCCACCTTAACGCCCCATTGTGCATTCACTTACACTGAGCTGCACATTATGCATACCGTAATTTTCACCTTAACGCCCCATTGTGCATTCACTTACACTGAGCTGCACATTATGCATACCGTAATTTTTACCTTAACGCCCCATTGTGCATTCACTTACACTGAGCTGCACATTATGCATACCGTAATTTTCACCTTAACCCCCACACACACACATTATGCATACCGTAATTTCACCTTAACCCCATTGTGCATTCACTTACCTGAGCTGCCTATGCATCGTAATTTCACCGTAACGCCCCATTGTGCATTCACTTACACTGAGCTGCACATTATGCATACCGTAATTTTCACCTTAACACCCCATTGTGCATTCACTTACACTGAGCTGCACATTATGCATACCGTAATTTTCACCGTAACGCCCCATTGTGCATTCACTTACACTGAGCTGCACATTATGCATACCGTAATTTTCACCTTAACACCCCATTGTGCATTCACTTACACTGAGCTGCACATTATGCATACCGTAATTTTCACCGTAACGCCCCATTGTGCATTCACTTACACTCGCTACCCACTGAGATATTCTATTTTTCAATACATGTATTTATTATGTCCTGCCTCCATTAAATACACAATATTAGCTTACTATCATATACATTACGATTTGTTGGGAGTTAGAGAAAACATACAGGGCAAGGAAGGCTCTAGGCTTTCCTCAGGAAGGGTATAGGCTTTTCTGAGGAAGGCTCACGGCTTTTCCGAGGAAGGCTCTAGGCTTTTCCATGGAAGGATTTAGGATTTACGAGGAAGGCTCACGGCTTTTCCGAGGAAGGCTCTAGGCTTTCCCCATAAAGGGTATACTGGCTTTTCCGAGGAAGGCTCTAGGTTTTTCCGAGGAAGGCTCTAGGCTTTTCCATGGAAGGATTTAGGATTTACG
This sequence comes from Archivesica marissinica, assembly GCA_014843695.1. Lineage (NCBI taxonomy): Eukaryota > Metazoa > Mollusca > Bivalvia > Venerida > Vesicomyidae > Archivesica > Archivesica marissinica. The sequence continues at coordinate 5,174,053 of CM026392.1, forward strand.
AGGAAGGCTCAAGGTTTTTCTTAGAAAGGCTCAAGGTTTTCTTAGAAAGGCTAAAGGTTTTTCTTAGAAAGGCTCAAGGTTTTTCTTAGAAAGTCTCTAGGCATTTCTTAGAAAGGCTCTAGGTTTTTCTTAGAAAGTCTCTAGTCATTTCTTAGAAAGGCTTTATATTTTTTCAAGGAAGCCTACAAGTTTTTCCCAGGAATGCTCTAGGCTTTTCTGAGGAAGGCTCTAGGTTTTCCCAGGAATGCTCTAGGCTTTTCTGAGGAAGGCTCTAGGTTTTCCCAGGAATGCTCTAGGCTTTTCTGAGGAAGGCTCTAGGTTTTCCCAGGAATGCTCTAGGCTTTTCTGAGGAAGGCTCTAGGTTTTCCCAGGAATGCTCTAGGCTTTTCTGAGGAAGGCTCTAGGTTTTCCCAGGAATGCTCTAGGCTTTTCTGAGGAAGGCTCTAGGTTTTCCCAGGAATGCTCTAGGCTTTTCTGAGGAAGGCTCTAGGTTTTCCCAGGAATGCTCTAGGCTTTTCTGAGGAAGGCTCTAGGTTTTCCCAGGAATGCTCTAGGCTTTTCTGAGGAAGGCTCTAGGTTTTCCCAGGAATGCTCTAGGCTTTTCTGAGGAAGGCTCTAGGTTTTCCCAGGAATGCTCTAGGCTTTTCATAGAAAGGCTTTTGATTTTTCCGAGGAAGGCTCTAGGTTTTCCCAGGAATGCTCTAGGCTTTTCCCAGGAATGCTCTAGGCTTTTCATAGAAAGGCTTTTGATTTTTCCGAGGAAGGCTCTACGCTTTTCCCAGGAAGGCTCTACGCTTTTCCGAGGAAGGCTCTAGGTTTTTCCCAGGAAGGACTTAGGCTGTTTCGAGGAAGGTTCTGGATTATTTCTCCCCTTCTAGCTTAAGCGCTGGCCGTTGAACTAAACACAGTATATATATATATATACTGAAAAATATCTTTCTATCAAAATCAAAAGCGTTGCAATTATTTTCATTATTCCTCAGTAGGACATGTAAAACATGTAAATCACATCTCCATCAACAAAATGATTCCAATCTGTACTATTTATCAGATTTTCTGCCAAAATTTGCAACAGTTAACGAGAGATATTAGCCCCATATACCTTCTGTTTCCAACTTTATCTATTTACTCAATCACTGAATAACCTTGGCAGCAAGTTTTATGATATTATCTAACACATTCCTCATTTATAGATAAATCCCACATTTTTGTAGACACTCTGTTAATTGAGTTCTACATGATTCAAAGTGAAAGTTACCTATAACTTGCATAACTCACCTACTTTCCCCTTTATCAAATTACAGCTATTTTAGCTTTAGCGGAATGAAAATATGTGTTCTAAGTCACATTAATGAAGTAATAATTTCTAAGTTACATTAATATGTTTTCTAAGTTACATTAATATGCTTTCTTTCTAAGTTACGATAATATGTTTTTTAAGTTACATTGATACAGTAATAATGTGTTCTAAGTTACATTAATATGTGTTCTAAGTTACATTAATACATCAATATATGTTCTAAGTTACATTAATATGTGTTCTAAGTTACATTAATATGTGTTCTCAGTTACATTAATATGTGTTCTATGTTCCATTAATTCATCAATATATGTTCTCAGTTACATTAATACATCAATATGTGTTCTCAGTTACATTAACACAGTACTACAAGACAACTGGTTATACTGTCCACTTACCAGACAATGTTAGGTAGAGGTTTGCCAGTAAACTTGCATGACATCTCCACGCGAGAGCCCTCGTAACCATGGATATCATCCAGGGGTTCACACAGAACTGGGGCATGATCAGGCAGTTCTAAAAATAGACAATAAATCTAAATTTAGCAATATGATCTATATACATAAATTAACTACAGTATATATAGTATAGTAAACATGTAAGATGCGAGATGTAAGAAATGCTCAATATTCAAGTCCTGATTTCACTTTAACCCTTTCTATAACCCTTTCTTTTTTAACCTATCAAACGATCCCCTTGAGAAATATGAAATTCCTTCTTTGTTCTCTCTAATATTTTAAATGTACCGCCTTTATGACGAGACTACCCCCTGTCCCAGTGCTCTAGGCGTGGTTCACGAGCATGAATGCTTACCCATGACAATATTTCTTGGTATGATTCCGGACGCCCCTTCCTTTCTAAATATAGCACTGTCACGTGCCAATCGTCCAATTGGCAAAATGTCAAGGTCATCCTCCTGAAAGGTCAAGGTGATTACGTAACAAACATCATTTATCATCCAATCATAGAAAATAATAGCACACACGATTGCTCGATATCAGTAAATACCATATTTCTTGTTAATATTAGAAATCAATTCAAACTCTAGCACGAGTATGTACACAGATTTAAACGGGAACGTGGATACAAACTACTGTACTTCCATAGATACTTCCTTAGAATGCGGACAACATACATGGTATTTCCCCTACTTTTGGGTTACAAGCCAAGCCATGTATTGGATCCCTTACTTTGCCTTTTAACCCATACAACGGTTCCTCTACATTTTGTTATGATTCCAATAACATTTTCTCAAATCTCAAACTCCAGCTCAAGTGATATGATTGGTGGAGATTTATTTTTGTCTCAACCAATCAGAAAGCTTGAAATCGAGCTTGAGATTGGAGAAAAGTTTTATAATCTGCAACCCTGGGTAATGCTAGAATAATTGTGCACAAAACATGTAAAGACGGCAGATATATCAGTTCCGCATTCAAGTCCACAAATTTAAAATTAAAATACAGCATTTAGTAGTTCATTATACAGGCTATTTGTTTTACCTTATGTCTGTTTCTGAGTCTGTAATCTTTGTGATGTTGTCTTGATAATGCCTTGCCAGTCAGTCTAGCTCCACCCTGCAAACAGAACACCAGTTTATCCATTTATACAATGTAGGATGGTAGATAACAAAACAAAATGAACGTCAAGTTTATGACTATTTCAGAAATTTGTTTTAACTCTTTGCATGCTGGGTAAAATAAACGCTATAAATAGTTCAGATAATTGTAACAGACATGGTTTTCTTATTTGTTGCTGAAAACTCTAAATTATTTTCACCGCTAGCATTCAAAGAGTTATTTGAGCTGAACATCTGAAATATGTCCTGGAATTTCTTTAGAATTGTGTCTAATGAATTTAATTGACACATTTTACTGTTAATTTCACCGCTAGCATGCAACGATTTTAACCCTTTCCCTCAAAGAAGCACCTCTTGATGCCATTACCAATACAACATACATTAACCCTTTCCCCTCATAGAAGCACCTCTTGATGCCATTACCAATACAACATACATTAACTCTTTCCCCTCATATATGCACCTCTTGACGCCATTACCAATACGACATACATTAACCCTTTCCCTCATAGAAGCACCTCTTGACGCCATTACCAATACAACATACATTAACCCTTTCCCTCATAGAAGCACCTCTTGACGCCATTACCAATACGACATACATTAACCCTTTCCTCATAGAAGCACCTCTTGACGCCATTACCAATACGACATACATTAACCCTTTCCCTCATAGAAGCACCTCTTGACGCCATTACCAATACAACATACATTAACCCTTTCCCTCATAGAAGCACCTCTTGACGCCATTACCAATACGACATACATTAACCCTTTCCCTCATAGAAGCACCTCTTGACGCCATTACCAATACGACATACATTAACCCTTTCCCTCATAGAAGCACATCTTGACACCATTACCAATACAACATACATTAACCCTTTCCCTCATAGAAGCACCTCTTGACGCCATTACAAATACAACATACATTAAACCTTTCCCTCATAGAAGCACCTCTTGATACCATTACCAATATGACATACATTAACACTTTCCCTCATAGAAGCACCTCTTGACGCCATTACCAATACGACATACATTGACAAGGTAATAGCCAAACCAATGTTCATAATAACGGCCAGAATCTCATGTAGTTCCAGTAAAATCTATGGAGGTTGGATAGATATGGCGACTACTTATCCACTTCATGATAGCTAAAATGGCTGTCGTTTGCATGGAGATATAATAGTCTATTAACCTAAATCTCATGTAGTCTCAGTAATATATATAGAGGTGGGATAGATATGGCGACTACTTATCCACTGCATGATAGCTAAATGGCTGTCGTTTGTATGGAGATATAATAGTATATTAACCTAAATCTTGTGTAGTCTCAGTAATATATATAGAGGTGGGATAGATATGGCGACTACTTATCCACTGCATGATAGCTAAATGGCTGTCGTTTGCATGGAGATATAATAGTATATTAACCTAAATCTTGTGTAGTCTCAGTAATATATATGGAGGTGGGATAGATATGGCGATAATAATAGTATATTAACCTAAATCTCTATGAAGGAAAGAGTTTCAACACTATTTAATCAGCTATAAGACTAAAATGGTTGCATATAAATAGTTAGGATTGGGAAAAAAGCTACAATCCTTCAGAAATTTCAGAAATTATATACCAGTAATGAAAATTAATATACTATGCATCTTCATTGAAAAGTATGCAGTTGTTTTTACTTTATCGTCGCTACCGGTTGTCCATTTGAGCGACGCCTGCTGACGATATTAGTCATTTTAGATTTTGGAGGATAGTGCATTGATACAGATAGAGACCCATTTCACAGTCTCCTCTGGTTCTTTTACATGCACGGTGTAACACTCCGACACGAGACCTCAGTTTAAAGTCCCATTTATGAAAGACTTTAATATTATTAGGGTCAAACAGGGGATCTAACCTGCGATCCCTGGATTCGCAGTCCAATGTGTTAACCACTGGACTCTACTGACCCGTCTATAGGCCATTTATAGATGATGATTGAGCTTATTTACCTGACTGTCCCGTTATTATTTGGCAAAGGAAGACCCGTGTGCACCCCCCTTAACTGTATTTCATGCATGAACAAACACACAGGTAGAAACACAGACCTTCAGCAAGCCAGTTGGATAGCTTCCACACCTGAACCACTTCAACGCTCACAGTGGGATTCGAACCTACCGAAGTGACGGGCAAGTGATTTGAAGTCAATGACTCTAACCATTCAGCCACGGAGTCCCCGCCACAGCATTTCTATCATAATTTGCTGCAGTTTTGAAGCTCAAACATCATAATCTATATTTAGATTGTTTTTGGGGGAAAATGTTGAAGTAAAAATAGAACATTTAGCGAGTATTTATTATTTAAGTTTGTTTAATGTTGCTACCGGTTGCCCATTAGAGCGACGGGCAGTATACCTAACTACACCTTCCTGGACAGGCTCAAACAGTTAACCAGAAACTGCAAACTTTCTCATATAAAGAGACACGGTCTGGGCGGGGCTCGAACCCACGACAATCAGTGATGATAGCTTACAATGGTGTACAAGTCAGCGACCGTAACCACTCAATCATGGAGGCGGTCGAATTAGCGAGCAGCAACACAAATGCAAGTTAGTCAACGTAATTTGCTGCAATTTTTAAGTTCAAAGATCATAATCTATATTTAGATTATTTTTGAGAAAAAAAATGTTGATACAAAAATAGAACATCTAGCAAGAAGCACAACAAGTTAGTCAGGTTCTTACCTCTTTCTCATCTTTGGTGTCCGTCTGTCTGCGAGGCTGTGATATATGGTAGGAGAAAAACAAATGCAAGCTTTAGGTAAGTACATCTACAAGCACTGTACAACACGGTCCATACAACAAGCACGTGGAATATAATGGTAAATGATACCACAGGGGTTTGAAGCCTCAACAATTGATACAAAAAACATAATTTTATATAAATATATTTATTTATTATTATTTATCTTACCCCACCCATGTACAAATACAGCAGATCCAATTTTGCTGTGTGGGTGTGGTGTGGTGTGATGTGGTGTGGTGTGATGTGATGTGGTGTGTGTGGTGTGTGTGTGTATGTGTGCATGCATGTGTGTGTGCATGTGTATATGCGTGTATGTGTGTGGTGCAGTGCGGTGTGTGTGTGTGTGTGTGTATGGTGCGGTGCATGTGTGTGTGCATGTGTATTTGAGTGTGTGTATTTGTGTGCGTGCATGCGTGTGGTGTGGGTGTGGCGTGTGTGTGGTGCATTGCAGTATGGTGTGTGTGTGTGTGTGGTGTGGTGCTATATGTGCGGTGCGGTGGTGTGTGTGTGTGTGCAGTGCGGTGTGTGTGCAGTGCGGTGTGTGTGCAGTGCAGTGCGGTGTGTGTGCAGTGCGGTGTGTGTGCAGTGCGGTGCAGTGCGGTGTGTGTGGTGGTTGTGTGTGGTGCAGTGTGGTGCTATATGTGCAGTGTGGTGGTGTGTGTGTGCAGTGCGGTGCTGTGCGGTGGTGTGTGTGTGCAGTGCAGTATGGTGCTATATGTGCAGTGAGGTGGTGTTGTGTGTGTGCAGTGCAGTGCGGTGTGGTGCGGTGTGGTGTGGTGCTATATGTGTGGTGCGGTGCAGTGTGTGTGTGGTGTGGTGCTATATGTGTGGTGAGGTGGTGTGTGTGTGTGCAGTGCGGTGCGGTGCGGTGTGGTGCTATATGTGTGGTGTGGTGCAGTGTGTGTGTGGTGTGGTGCTATATGTGCAGTGAGGTGGTGTGTGTGTGCAGTGCAGTGCGGTGCTATATGTGCAGTGCGGTGCGGTGCGGTGCGGTGTGGTGCTATATGTGTGGTGCGGTGCAGTGTGTGTGTGGTGTGGTGCTATATGTGTGGTGAGGTGGTGTGTGTGTGCAGTGCAGTGCGGTGCTATATGTGCAGTGCGGTGCGGTGCGGTGTGGTGTGGTGCTATATGTGCGGTGTGTGCAGTGCAGTGTGGTGCTATATGTGCAGTGTGTGCGGTGTGGTGCTATATGTGCGGTGTGTGCAGTGCAGTGATGTGCGGTGCGGTGTGGTGCTATATGTGCGGTGTGTGCAGTGCGGTGATGTGCGGTGTGGTGTGGTGCTATATGTGCGGTGTGTGCAGTGCGGTGATGTGTGGTGCGGTGTGGTGTGGTGTGGTGTGGTGCTATATGTGCGGTGTGTGCAGTGCGGTGATGTGCGGTGTGGTGTGGTGCTATATGTGCGGTGTGTGCAGTGCGGTGATGTACGGTGCGGTGTGGTGCTATATGTGCAGTGTGTGCAGTGCGGTGATGTGCGGTGTGGTGTGGTGCTATATGTGCAGTGCGGTGCAGTGCGGTGCGGTGCAGTGCAGTGCGGTGCGGTGTGGTGCTATATGTGTAGTGCGGTGCGGTGTGGTGTGGTGCTATATGTGCAGTGTGTGCAGTGCGGTGTGGTGCGGTGCTATATGTGCGGTGTGTGCAGTGCGGTGTGGTGTGGTGTGGTGCTATATGTGCGGTGTGTGCAGTGTGTGCAGTGTGGTGCGGTGTGGTGTGGTGTGGTGTGGTGCTATATGTGCGGTGTGTGCAGTGCGGTGCGGTGTGGTGTGGTGCTATATGTGCGGTGTGTGCAGTGCAGTGCAGTGTGGTGTGTGTGTGTGGTGCGGTGTGTGTGATGTAATGCGGTGTGGTGTGTGTGTAGTGTGGTGTGCGTGCGTATATGATTAGTAAATATCTACAATACCCCTGAATCTAATGATGTTTTGTCAGTGTATTATTTTGTCTTTTGTAAATATTAATATTAGCTCTAAATCTAGTGTTTTTAATTGTTTTCTTTAATTCTGTCTACACTTCAAACCCCTGTATTGGTGAATGTTACATGAGTCTGAGTGGGGTGGGGGGGGGGTGGGGGGCGCTGCATTGAGCGGGGGGCACCTTACTATGGTACATGATGTATGGCTTCTTCAGAGGTTTTCACTTTTTCGAGGTATTCTGATGAAGCACAGGCACACAAAAGTCTCAACAATAAATAAAACCTAGAATACTATTGTACCGTACCCCACCCACTTATCATCAATAGTAATTATTCGGTAATTGTTGAGTTTATATAGGTCTGCCCGCCCAAACTTGCTGTAAATGAGGGATCAAAGTGTCCCTGCCCGCCCAAACTTGCTGTAAATGAGGGATCAAAGTGTCCCTGCCCGCCCAAACTTGCTGTAAATGAGGAATCAAAGTGACCCTGTCCACCCAAACTTGCTGTAAATGAGGGATCAAAGTGTCCCTGCCCACCCAAACTTGCTGTAAATGAGGGATCAAAGTGTTCCTGCCCGCCCAAACTTGCTGTAAATGAGGGATCAAAGTGTCCCTATCAAAATGGGGTATGCTCCGGATTATTGAGAACTTATGAATCTACTTTCTATTATGAATTTAACTCTATTTAACTCTAGGTTTAAATGATTTCAACTGAATGAAGAAATGATAAAACTTTACATTTACAGAACACTTTCTATTTGAAGAATAACTATCATCTTCTGTGAACATTTCAATCAATATAAAACTAATTACATTACATTTCTGAAATACGACATAAATCAAGAAAATACACATTAAAATAATAGATTAACCCTTAAAATAATGAATAAATTGGAACAAATGTGCAAATACCATAGATCCAGATGATACGCCACGTCTAATCAGGATCTATGTTGTTTGCAAAAGCAACTGTAGTTGTGATTAGCATTACAAGGGTGAAACGTGGTAAAAAAAGAAGAGAAAACTGGAATTAAAATGAAAGATTAATTAAATATGAAACTGATAAAACAAAATGAAGACATTAAAATTACAGATAATGCAAAAATAGCAATAAAAATAATAGAGAAAACTTGAATTAAAATTAAAGATTAAATTTGAAACTTGAAAGTAGATTGAGCTGAAACAAACTGATACAATTTAGATGTACTAAAAATGATATACCGGGTAGACCCACGTGGAAGTCGTGATAGCGCAGTGATAGCAAGTTCGCTTCAGGTGCGAAAGGCCCAGAGTTAGAGCCCCGCTGGAGCCGTTACGATTGTACCCTTAGGCAAGGCATTTAAATTCCACATTGCCTCTTCACTCTCGTGGCGATGGATTCCATCAGGAATGAGGTTAATATAAGTTGTAAGAACTTGTTTCGCAATCGAGCTAAAATAAATTTGTATAGGACCCATGAAAAACATTATTTTTATAGAAGCAAAATGCAGCCAGAAGTAGGAAGAGGAATTGAGAATGATTTAGCAAATGAGAAGGTAAATGATTGCATTACAAAAGCACAAATGCAGTCTGTAAACCATGGTACCAGTCTAAGGAAGTTTTCCTGAAAAATCTCTTACTCAAAATTACTTAATTAATCTCTTAACCCTTTCCATCATAGAAGCACCTCATGACGCATTTACCAATACGACATACATTGACAATGTAGTAGTCAAACCAATGTTCGTAATAAATGACAGAATCTCCATGTAGTCCCAGTAATATCTATGGAGGTGGGATAGATATGGTGACTACTTATCCACTGCATGAGAGATAAATGGCTGTCATTTGTATGGAGATATAATAGTATATTATACTAAATCTCTATGAAGGAAAGGGTTAATAGTTTTGGTCCCTCGATTGTTTGACTGTATACTACCTCAAATGTCGAGGAGAAACAAAAGCGTGAAGGAAATTCAATGAAAAATGTCTTTAAAACATACAAATACAGGATAACAGCTCCCCTTAGAATGTTATTCAATTCAGGGTTGGACGCTATAAACGTTTCCTCAGATTCCGAAACTGAATAACAAGCAATTTGATTGGATGTGTCTGAAAATTGCACTCATCTCAACCAATCAGGAAGGTTGAGATTAGAGAAAAGATTTTATAGCCTTCAACTATGGTTTACAGATACACCTTTGTGGACATGGTCTCCATGACAACACTGGTATGTGTGATGACACGGTAGTTACTATGACGACACATTTGGACACTGTAGCAGCCATGCTTGGTAGAATACAGCAACACATTGTAGTGTACAAACAGAGCGGCAGCAGTAACCATGGCAATAAGGACATGTAACCATGGCAATTTGGATGTGTAACCATGCAATATGGACATGTAACCATGGCAATAAAGACATGTAACCATGGCAATATGGATGTGTAACCATGGCAATGGGGACTTGTAACCACAAAGAATACTCACGTTCAACCATGGATGATCAAGGGCTTCGTCGATAGTCATGCGGCAACTGTAACAGGGAAATTGGACTATGTAAATATGATAGTACATTAACATAATCTGCATGGCCCATAATGCTAACTGATACAATTCTGACGTCATACCATTTTTGCATAATGGAGAAAAACAGAAAAAATTGTGAATTATTACTTCCAAAAAGATTAATCGAGAATGTCACATCTTTTTTCTTCGGTTTATAATGACATCTATGTATAAAAACATTGTTTGATATTAAGTAATTCAAAACTGAGGTTCAAGATAAATTATTACCTTTTGTCCTTGTTGAGGAGTTTGCGGATAAAGTCTTTGCCATCCTCGGACACGTTCTCCCACACCTCATCATCGAAGTCAAAGTCGACATTGTTGATGTAGTTGAATGTCTCCTGGTCGTTGTCTCCAGCAAACGGAGAATAGCCACTCAATCTGGAGACAATTAATCAACATTCAGAATTACCTTGTTAAAAAAATACCTTGTTTCATAATTACCTTGTTTCATAATTACTTTGTTTCAAAATTACCTTGTTAAAAAATACCTTTTTTCATAATCAGCCATGTTAAAAAATGGCCTCGTTTCAAAATTAAACAAATTGGCCTGTTTGTAATTATTCATACGCTCTTGGAAATGGCAATTTTAATGTTGCTAGAACTTGTTACCCAACCCACTTTGCATTTTCCCTATACTGACATTTTGTTGTAATATCTATGTATATGTAGAGAAAATTGGAACTATGATTGAATTAGTATACACATTTATTTTGGCTCAATTGAGAGAAATGGCATAATACAACAAATCAAAAAGCCTGACGTATAATAATATCATAGCCAATCAAAATCCTTGAAATGGCTATTTTTAACAACCAATCAAAATGTCTGATATGGGATACTACAGCCAATCAAAATGCCTGATATGGGATACTACAGCCAATCAAAATGCCTGATATGGGATACTACAGCCAATCAAAATGCCTGATATGGGATACTACAGCCAATCAAAATGACTGATGTGGCATAATACAACGAATCAAAATGCATGAAATGGAATACAACAGCCAATCAAAATGATGTTTTTTAAAATTAATACCAAGCCAAACTTACAGAACATAGCTGACCACACCCATTGACCACATGTCCGCAGAGAAGGATACTGGTTGGTAGTTGATAATTTCAGGGGCACAGAACTCTGCTGTACCAAACAAAACCTTCACCGATTTACCCTCTTCTAGATGCTGGGCTAGACCGAAGTCAATGATCTTTACGTCTGTACTGTCATTTGTGACGCACATTACGTTCTCCGGCTGAAATTTTAAATACAAGTTATATTCCTGTTGAAAATGATTTTCAATTTTTTTTAAAATGGTTGTTAATCGATTCATTTTACTTGTTTAAAACCAGTATTACCAAACTGTTTCAGTACAGAAATCCAGTATTATATATTCAGTATTATATATTCAGTATTAGATATCCAGTATTATATATTCAGTATTACAAAAAAAAACCAAAAACAAAATATCCATTATAATATATATATCCAGTATTAAATACCCATTATTAGATATCTAATATTAGATATCCAGTATTATATATTCAGTATTAAATATCCATTATAATATATATCCAGTATTAAATACCCATTATTAGATATCTAAAATTATATATTCAGTATTATATATTCAGTATTAAATATCCATTATAATATATATCCAGTATTAAATACCCATTATTAGATATCTAATATTATATATTCAGTAGTATATATGCAGTAGTATATATGCAGTATTATATATTCAGTATTAGATATCCAGTATTATATATATATTCAGTATTATATATCCAGTATTATATATCCAGTATTAGATATTTTAATGTACTATTATAGTATCTCTACTTTATATATCCAGTATTAGATATCCAGTATTATATATTTTCATGTACTTATACAGTCTCTCTACTTTATATATCCAGTATTGGATATTTTCATGTACTTATACAGTCTCTCTACTTTATTTCGTTTCTTCAATTCTCCATAGCAAATCATAATAGCACAAAAATTATTTTATTAAAATTTCTGCGATAAAAAAATGGGACACTCACATACAGTGCCGTGTCGTCTTTCTGACCAAGGAACACATACAGTTATTTTATTTCACCGATTACATTTATATTTATTAAATTCTATTGTTCACTTGAATGCATAAAATACAAGTTTACCTTCAGGTCTAGATGTACGATATTCTGCTGGTGCATATGTCTGACACCCTGACAGATCTGTCGCATGTATGATATACAGTCCTGTTCCGTGAAGTCATACTCTTGTTGTACGAGACGATCAAACAATTCCCCTCCACTCAACCTGTATAAAATATTCAAAATATAAAAACAATTATAAATCACTCAACATGTATTAAGCAGTCAATTTGTATTAAGCGGTCAACCTGTATTAAGCAGTCAACCTGTATTAAGCAGTCAATTTGTATTAAGCAGTCAACCTGTATTAAGCAGTCAAATTTGTATTAAGCAGTCAATTTGTATTAAGCAGTCAATTTGTATTAAGCAGTCAATTTGTATTAAGCAGTCAACCTGTATTAAGCAGTCAATTTGTATTAAGCATGTTCACAAAATGTTCTCCGCTACATATTTAATATCCAACAATACAACTTGTGACAAAACGAAATATACAAGAATTAGTTAAGGAATCATGTACAGTCAAACCTGTCTTAAGCAGCCAGCCAAGGGAGTCAGAGAAAGTGGCTGCTTAGCACATGTGTCTGCTTAATACAGGTCAAATGTATAGTAAGACAACATATTTGGAATCTTGAAACTGGCTGCTTAATACAGGTTGGCTGCTTAATGGAGGTGACCACTAACACAGGTTTGACTGCATAAGTTCGAGGATCATGTAATAATGCATCATGTTTAACTGTACTTACAGTTCTAGGATCATGTAAGAATGCACCATGTTTAACTGTACTTACAGTTCTAGGATCATGTAACAATGCATCGTGTTTAACTGTACTTACAGTTCTAGGATCATGTAAGTATGCATCGTGTTTAACTGTACTTACAGTTCGAGGATCATGTAAGTATGCACCATGTTTAACTGTACTTACAGTTCGAGGATCATGACCATTTCTCCAGATTGATCGAATGCCTCGTGCAGTTGCATCAGCTTGCCGTGATGTAAGCTGTTCATGATGTCAATCTCGTGCCGCACGTGTTCTTTCTCCTGTGGCTTACAGTGGATGAACTTGGCTGCCCAGTTCTTGTTGGTTGCACGTTCGATAGCTCGGTGTACTACGCCGAAGGCTCCACGGCCCAGCTCTTCACATATGATGTATTTACTGAGCACGTCACCACGGATTTTACCAACGTCAACTTGGTTGCCACGGAAATTAGAGTCATCTGAAATATAAACATTATACATGTACATTACAAATAAAGTGTTTTGTTCATAGAAAATAATTGTAATAATCGATCATTTGCTAACTCCAACTACAAATCGACCCCACTTATACGTCAACCAGCACAATAAGACAGGGCCACAAGTCTCAAATGTAATTTAAGAGGCTATCACTGTCAATAAATATTATTAATGGGTTTTCAAAATGTCAATAAACTGAAAAATAAACAGATCTCAAGACAAAGAAGACCTTGACATTAATAACACAGAACATTGGTGGCTAGCTATAACATCGTGCTATTTATTTTTTGCTTCTTTCTTAATTTCTAAATTTATTTATGGACAATGATAACCATTTTCTAAAATTTATTTATGGACAATGGTAACCATTTTCTAATAATTTATTTATGGACAGTGGTAACCATTTTCTAATAATTTATTTATGGACATTGGTAACCATTTTCTAATAATTTATTTATGGACAATGGTAACCATTTTCTAAAATTTATTCTTTTTTAAAATTTATTTATGGACAGTGGTAACCTTTACTAAAATTTATTATCATTAATATTATGGATTATTATTATTATAGATCAGCTCTCAATGGTTTTAAATTATTGACCTCTAAAACAATAGTAGAAATACAAACTCACATAGTTCATCATAGTCAATATTTGGCATCTGTTCTCTCGTCACAGCGATGTCCGATTCCGGTCCTGATTCACTGATTCCGACAATATTTTCCGCAAAAATTCGGAACTTGTATTCTTTGTGTTCCTCCAGACAGCTGACTGTTGTTGATGTCGTATTTGACGTGATGGCACGCCGCCAGATGTTGGTGGTCATGTCACATTTCTCGATGATGTAACCAGTGACGATAGAACCACCATTGTCGGCAGGTTCTCTCCATGTAAGGTCGACCGAGTGCTTTGTTGTGTTTTCAATTCTTGTGGGTCCTTGTGGTGCCTTGGGATGATCTGTATAAATATTAATTGAAGTTTACTTTACAACAAATGCTAACCACTTATATTAACTCTTTGCATGCTGGGTAACATAAACGCTATAAATAGTTCAATAATGTAATAAATGTAGCAGACGACAATTCATTAATGTGTTTTTCTTATTTGTAAATTTATCATTGAATTTCATGACATATTTTATTGTTATTTTCAATGCTAGCGTGCAAGAGTTAACACTTTATTCCACAAAAGAGGAGGCCAATTAATCATTTCATCTCCATGCTGCTGATAAGCAATAGGCTGACACAGTATTATGTACTCCATAATCAATATCTTTGTGTGAACCAGTGGCTTTATTTGAGAAGTGATAAAGTCGTTACATGGCATTTATGTGAAACAGAGGGTTAAAGAAGCAAAGTTGACGATACTACATGTGTACCCACCAATGCATGAAAGTGTACCCACCAATGCATGAAAGTGTACCCACCAATGTATCAAAGTGTACCCACCAATACATCAAAGTGTACCCACCAATACATCAAAGTGTACCCACCAATGCATGAAAGTGTACCCACCAATGTATCAAAGTGTACCCACCAATGCATGAAAGTGTACCCACCAATACATCAAAGTGTACCCACCAATGCATGAAAGTGTACCCACCAATGCATGAAAGTGTACCCACCAATGCATCAAAGTGTACCCACCAATGCATGAAAGTGTACCCACCAATGCATGAAAGTGTACCCACCAATGCATGAAAGTGTACCCACCAATGCATGAAAGTGTACCCACCAATGTATGAAAGTGTACCCACCAATGTATCAAAGTGTACCCACCAATGCATGAAAGTGTACCCACCAATACATCAAAGTGTACCCACCAATGCATCAAAGTGTACCCACCAATGTATCAAAGTGTACCCACCAATGTATCAAAGTGTACCCACCAATGTATCAAAGTGTACCCACCAATGCATCAAAGTGTACCCACCAATGCATGAAAGTGTACCCACCAATGCATGAAAGTGTACCCACCAATGTATCAAAGTGTACCCACCAATGCATGAAAGTGTACCCACCAATGTATCAAAGTGTACCCACCAATGTATCAAAGTGTACCCACCAATGTATCAAAGTGTACCCACCAATGTATCAAAGTGTACCCACCAATGTATCAAAGTGTACCCACCAATGTATCAAAGTGTACCCACCAATACATGAAAGTGTACCCACCAATGTATCAAAGTGTACCCACCAATGTATCAAAGTGTACCCACCAATGTATCAAAGTGTACCCACCAATGTATCAAAGTATACCCACCAATGTATCAAAGTGTACCCACCAATGTATCAAAGTGTACCCACCAATGTATCAAAGTGTACCCACCAATACATGAAAGTGTACCCACCAATGTATCAAAGTGTACCCACCAATGTATCAAAGTGTACCCACCAATACATGAAAGTGTACCCACCAATGTATCAAAGTGTACCCACCAATGTATCAAAGTGTACCCACCAATACATGAAAGTGTACCCACCAATGTATCAAAGTGTACCCACCAATGTATCAAAGTGTACCCACCAATACATGAAAGTGTACCCACCAATGTATCAAAGTGTACCCACCAATGTATCAAAGTGTACCCACCAATACATGAAAGTGTACCCACCAATGTATCAAAGTGTACCCACCAATGTATCAAAGTGTACCCACCAATACATGAAAGTGTACCCACCAATGTATCAAAGTGTACCCACCAATGTATCAAAGTGTACCCACCAATACATGAAAGTGTACCCACCAATGTATCAAAGTGTACCCACCAATGTATCAAAGTGTACCCACCAATACATGAAAGTGTACCCACCAATGTATCAAAGTGTACCCACCAATGTATCAAAGTATACCCACCAATGTATCAAAGTGTACCCACCAATGTATCAAAGTATACCCACCAATGTATCAAAGTGTACCCACCAATGTATCAAAGTGTACCCACCAATGTATCAAAGTGTACCCACCAATACATGAAAGTGTACCCACCAATGTATCAAAGTGTACCCACCAATACATGAAAGTGTACCCACCAATGTATCAAAGTGTACCCACCAATACATGAAAGTGTACCCACCAATGACGACGATCGGGAAGTCAATACTGTCCTTGCCGAGCTTGTTTTCCACGGTCAGCCTGTAGGTGCCACTTTCCGCGCGGTCAGCGTCATCAATCGTGATAATACTGTGACGAGCTGTCGACTTGATCTCGACACGCTTGGCTGATTTCAACGTCTTCTCGTCCCTGGTCCAGGACACAGTAGGTGCGGGGCGACCAGTAAACATGATGCGAGCATGGAGCGTGTCTCCGCGGCAGAACTTCAGCCCTTCGGAGTAGCGCGCAGGTACATCATTGATCTTGGGTGGTGCTAGAAATCAGAAGGCACACAATTGGTTAATTGATTAAATCCATTTTCGTTTGTATAGCTATACAATAGATATGTACTGTACATAATGAACGAATAAATATGTTTAAACCAATTGGTTTACCCAAATTTATTTAATCGATTGCCAAACAGGTTTGTAGAAAATAAGATTACTCGCTTTTGAGACCTCATTTCATGAATGAATCCGTCACAATGAGGGAGAGAAGATGCAGTGTGGATTTAAGTGCCGTGCCTAAATACACAGCTACCACGGTTGTGATGGGGCTCAAACTTACAACCTCTCGGATAAAAGGCAGACACCGTATCCATTACCCCACAATTAACCATTATACAGGGAGGGCCCAACCTCAAATAAATGTACATTTCTTCTGTATCTCTCAACAACAGCTGCAATGTACCTCTTTATAACAACCATAGAGTCAATCGTTCAAAGTACACATCGTTCTATTCACTACATGTATGTTTGTCATTTAGTTTGGTATCTGCATGTCTTCAAGTAGTGAACATATGGTTCAGACAATGTGTGTTTTACTTTTATTTATCGTAGCTACCGGTTGCCCATATGAGCGACGCCTCCTGAAGATATTAGTCATTTTAGATTTTTGGAGGATAGTGCAATGATACAGACAGAGAACCATTCCAGATTCTCCTCTGGTTCTTTTACGTGCACGGTGTAAAGCACCGACACGAGACCTCGGTTTAACGTCCCATCTGAAAGACTGTTAATTTTATTAGGGTCAGCCGGGGGATCGAACCTGCGATCCCTGGATTACCAGTTCAGCGTGTTACCACTGGACTACAGATCCGTCTGTATCAGATTTAAAGCCCCAATATGTGTTTATTTAGAATGTGCTGCACACCAAGATACTGTAAGGAGCGGATAATTACATATTATGATTATTGTCTTATATGTTCATTTTTCAATTATAAATTAATATGGTAAAAAGTAAATTTGGAAAATATCGCCACAAACGAACCTGCTTTTGTGAAATTACCATTTGTAAATTACCTCCCTTTATGGATATTTTTAACAGAATCACCAATATCTCTGTAATTGGTGGTTTACAGAAGCTAACACACGGATAAATTTGCATATGAATTAAAATATAATTTTTTCCAAGTGAAGAAAACAAACGCAAAAAGAGATACATGGTCCCCCGTCTGACCCTAATAAAATTAACAGTCTTTCAGATGGGACATTAAACCGAGGTCTCATGTCGGTACTTTACACCGTGCACGTAAAAGAACCAGAGGAGACTCTGGAATGGGTCTCTGTCTGTATCATTGCACTATCCTCCAAAATCTAAAATCGCTAATCTCTTCAGGAGACGTCGCGCATATAGGCAACCGGTAGTGACGATAAATAAACGTAAAACACACACACATACATGGTAATTGATCAACTTAATATATTTCATAAGGACTGCTATGATATTACCTTCCACGTTAAGCGATGCTCTCGATGTGGTTGAACCAAATTTATTTCTGGCGTAGCATTCAATTCCCCCGATGTCCGTTTCCTCGGAACATTTTATGATCAGCGTGTATTTCGTGCCGTCAGATTTCACTTCGTATTTACGACCGCCGAAGATCTCACGGTAATTCTTGTACCACTTGATCTCTGGGTGCGGCATGCCGGTAACTTCGCATGTAAAGATGGCCTCCTTGCCTTCACATACAGACAGATCACTGATTTCTTGCACAAATTTCGGTGGTGATGTAGCTGGAATGAACAAATAAAACGTAACTTTAGTATTACTATAATATATTTACATATAAGTCGATCTCCATCATAGTAAACAGACATATTTTGGTTTTATGTGATTTTAAGAATACATGTAGAATAAAAGTTTTTATATCTCAGTCATAATGAGATGCATTGATAGCTTCTCTATACCTCTATTGGCAGATATATCTGTCATAATGAGATACGTTGATAGCTTCTCTATACCTCTATTGGCAGATATATCTGTCATAATGAGATACGTTGATAGCTTCTCTATACCTCTATTGGCAGATATATCTGTCATAATGAGATGCATTGATAGCTTCTCTATACCTCTATTGGCAGATATATCTGTCATAATGAGATGCATTGATAGCTTCTCTATACCTCTATTGGCAGATATATCTGTCATAATGAGATACGTTGATAGCTTCTCTATACCTCTATTGGCAGATATATCTCAGTCATAATGAGATATGTTGATAGCTTCTCTATACCTCTATTGGCAGATATATCTGTCATAATGAGATACGTTGATAGCTTCTCTATACCTCTATTGGCAGATATATCTGTCATAATGAGATGCATTGATAGCTTCTCTATACCTCTATTGGCAGATATATCTGTCATAATGAGATGCATTGATAGCTTCTCTATACCTCTATTGGCAGATATATCTGTCATAATGAGATGCATTGATAGCTTCTCTATACCTCTATTGGCAGATATATCTGTCATAATGAGATGCATTGATAGCTTCTCTATACCTCTATTGGCAGATATATCTGTCATAATGAGATACGTTGATAGCTTCTCTATACCTCTATTGGCAGATATATCTGTCATAATGAGATACGTTGATAGCTTCTCTATACCTCTATTGGCAGATATATCTGTCATAATGAGATACGTTGATAGCTTCTCTATACCTCTATTGGCAGATATATCTGTCATAATGAGATACGTTGATAGCTTCTCTATACCTCTATTGGCAGATATATCTGTCATAATGAGATACGTTGATAGCTTCTCTATACCTCTCTTGGCAGATATATCTGTCATAATGAGATGCATTGATAGCTTCTCTATACCTCTATTGGCAGATATATCTCAGTCATAATGAGATACGTTGATAGCTTCTCTATACCTCTATTGGCAGATATATCTCAGTCATAATGAGATACGTTGATAGCTTCTCTATACCTCTATTGGCAGATATATCTGTCATAATGAGATACGTTGATAGCTTCTCTATACCTCTATTGGCAGATATATCTCAGTCATAATGAGATACGTTGATAGCTTCTCTATACCTCTCTTGGCAGATAACACTTGATATATCTCAGTCATAATGAGATACGTTGATAGCTTCTCTATAACTCTATTGGCAGATATATCTCAGTCATAATGAGATACGTTGATAGCTTCTCTATACCTCTATTGGCAGATATATCTCAGTCATAATGAGATACGTTGATAGCTTCTCTATACTTCTCTTGGCAGATAACGCTTGATATATCTCAGTCATAATGAGATACGTTGATAGCTTCTCTATACCTCTATTGGCAGATATATCTCAGTCATAATGAGATACGTTGATAGCTTCTCTATACCTCTCTTGGCAGATAACACTTGATATATCTCAGTCATAATGAGATACGTTGATAGCTTCTCTATAACTCTATTGGCAGATATATCTCAGTCATAATGAGATACGTTGATAGCTTCTCTATACCTCTATTGGCAGATATATCTCAGTCATAATGAGATACGTTGATAGCTTCTCTATACTTCTCTTGGCAGATAACGCTTGATATATCTCAGTCATAATGAGATACGTTGATAGCTTCTCTATACCTCTATTGGCAGATATATCTCAGTCATAATGAGATACGTTGATAGCTTCTCTATACCTCTCTTGGCAATAACCTGATATATCTCAGTCATAATGAGATACGTTGATAGCTTCTCTATACCTCTATTGGCAGATATATCTCAGTCATAATGAGATACGTTGATAGCTTCTCTATACCTCTATTGGCAGATATATCTGTCATAATGAGATGCATTGATAGCTTCTCTATACCTCTATTGGCAGATATATCTGTCATAATGAGATGCATTGATAGCTTCTCTATACCTCTATTGGCAGATATATCTGTCATAATGAGATACATTGATAGCTTCTCTATACCTCTATTGGCAGATATATCTGTCATAATGAGATACGTTGATAGCTTCTCTATACCTCTATTGGCAGATATATCTGTCATAATGAGATACGTTGATAGCTTCTCTATACCTCTATTGGCAGATATATCTGTCATAATGAGATACGTTGATAGCTTCTCTATACCTCTATTGGCAGATATATCTGTCATAATGAGATACGTTGATAGCTTCTCTATACCTCTATTGGCAGATATATCTGTCATAATGAGATACGTTGATAGCTTCTCTATACCTCTCTTGGCAGATATATCTGTCATAATGAGATGCATTGATAGCTTCTCTATACCTCTATTGGCAGATATATCTCAGTCATAATGAGATACGTTGATAGCTTCTCTATACCTCTATTGGCAGATATATCTCAGTCATAATGAGATACGTTGATAGCTTCTCTATACCTCTATTGGCAGATATATCTGTCATAATGAGATACGTTGATAGCTTCTCTATACCTCTATTGGCAGATATATCTCAGTCATAATGAGATACGTTGATAGCTTCTCTATACCTCTCTTGGCAGATAACACTTGATATATCTCAGTCATAATGAGATACGTTGATAGCTTCTCTATAACTCTATTGGCAGATATATCTCAGTCATAATGAGATACGTTGATAGCTTCTCTATACCTCTATTGGCAGATATATCTCAGTCATAATGAGATACGTTGATAGCTTCTCTATACTTCTCTTGGCAGATAACGCTTGATATATCTCAGTCATAATGAGATACGTTGATAGCTTCTCTATACCTCTATTGGCAGATATATCTCAGTCATAATGAGATACGTTGATAGCTTCTCTATACCTCTCTTGGCAGATAACACTTGATATATCTCAGTCATAATGAGATACGTTGATAGCTTCTCTATAACTCTATTGGCAGATATATCTCAGTCATAATGAGATACGTTGATAGCTTCTCTATACCTCTATTGGCAGATATATCTCAGTCATAATGAGATACGTTGATAGCTTCTCTATACTTCTCTTGGCAGATAACGCTTGATATATCTCAGTCATAATGAGATACGTTGATAGCTTCTCTATACCTCTATTGGCAGATATATCTCAGTCATAATGAGATACGTTGATAGCTTCTCTATAACTCTATTGGCAGATATATCTCAGTCATAATGAGATACGTTGATAGCTTCTCTATACTTCTCTTGGCAGATAACGCTTGATATATCTCAGTCATAATGAGATACGTTGATAGCTTCTCTATACCTCTATTGGCAGATATATCTCAGTCATAATGAGATACGTTGATAGCTTCTCTATACTTCTCTTGGCAGATAACGCTTGATATATCTCAGTCATAATGAGATACGTTGATAGCTTCTCTATACCTCTCTTGGCAGATATATCTCAGTCATAATGAGATACGTTGATAGCTTCTCTATACCTCTATTGGCAGATATATCTCAGTCATAATGAGATACGTTGATAGCTTCTCTATACCTCTCTTGGCAGATATATCTCAGTCATAATGAGATACGTTGATAGCTTCTCTATACCTCTCTTGGCAGATAAAGTTTGATATATCACAAAAAGTATATCGTCCCTTTAGTTGGAATCCTTTGTTTTTATTGTTGTTCTCTAACCAGATGTTGCGGTAGGATAAATGTGATTTTATATACATGTAATATCACGTTAATTAATTGATAACAAATTTGAATTGGATGATTTTAAAGGGTTCCAGATAGGGCATGCAATGTATCTACTAGCGATGAACAACACAACAGATGTTTCCGCTCTACCCAGTGCCCTCTAGTTTCATTTGTTACTCCCAACTCTCAATGCTGAGTACAACTGGGCTCCAGGGTTATAAAGAATTTTTTTAGATCTCAAACTCGCACTCAAGTGATTTGATTGGTTGATTCTGATATGTACGTTAGGCTGAACCAATCAGACGCTTGAGAATGAGTTTGAGATTGGAGAAAAGCTTTTATAACCTCCAGGCCAGCAAATTTTGGTAAAATTCTAGGTGATATCAGATAAATGTATATGTTTGCTCTTTATTGTATTTTAGAAAGAGATACCGAAAAAGTCTGGAAATCGAATGTTTCAAAAACTTATTGGTTTCTTGAATGCTTGGTATTATTATTTTAAATTATTAAACAAAAGACAAGTACCAATTCTGTTGCTGCAGTAAACTTCATTGGAGGCCGGCGACGGTTCCCCGAGCCCTTCTCTGTTTTCAGCGCGTACTCGGAACGTGTACGGTATATCCTCTAAAAGGTCGCTAAGGCGGAGCTTCGTATCTTTGACAGCGGTCTTGTTGACGGGCATCCAGCGTGTACCAGACAGATCGGCACGCTCGATGTAGTAACCCGTGATTGGTGATCCGCCGTCCACTGCTGGTGGTTCCCATGACAACTCACAGAATTTGGGTCCTACCTCCAGGATTTCAGGAGCCCTGGCAGGTGCTCCAGGTTTTTCTGTTTTTTGAAGAAATTAATTATAAGTTTAGAACAATAAGAATAACTGATTAATTATATTTACTTACAGATTTACTTAATTAGATGAATGAAGATATCTGTTGCAAGTCTCAACAATAAATTAAAAGATAATTCCCACATTATCCCACCCACCAATACAAGAAGATCTAATAGAGATCTTAAAAAGCTAAATTTAAATATACATGTATAATTTTGTATATAATTATTTAAATAATCTCGGAAATCATCTAGAAACAATTAAGAATACTAGCCAAGAAAATTATATATAAATGTATAAATATAAATTAATAAGGAGCTAGAGTATTGTAAAAAAAAATTTTATTTCCTTTTTAAATAAAGTTTGATTTTAATTAAGGTGATAAAACTTCAAGTGGCTAGACATAGAATATACATAATATAGAATGGATAAAACATTAAAACAATAAGGACTAGGCAGGGTAACGCATTAGTATTGTCGGGTAGGGCGTGTTAGAGGCACCATATCTTATATACTTAAACTTATATATCTAACAGCATTCCAAATAAACAAATCATTTGACATGAAGTGTGCAGGACACGTAGAAATCATGCTGAAATATAAACAGAACACAAGAAAACACATTAAATAACATGAAAAAATGTTACACGTTAAATAAATACGGAATCCTGTTGTTACCGTCGAGGCATATGGGTGAATGTGCAAATAAATTAAATAAAGAAGGAATTAAGAAAACGTATTAAATACGTATTTATGTTAGACGCACATGCATATGTTATGAACATGCATATTTAAAAATTATTCCAAGAAGGGAGATCACTCTAGGCATAAAATGTACAAAACACATTATATCCATGCTGAAATATATAAACATAGATCCATGCTGAACTATATAAACATAGATCCATGCTGAAATACATAAACATAGATCCATGCTGAGATATATAAACATAGATCCATGCTGAAATATATAAACATAGATCCATGCTGAAATATATAAACATAGATCCATGCTGACATATATAAACAGATTTATGCTGACATATATAAACATAGATCCATGCTGACATATATAAACAAATTATATCCATGCTGAAATATTTAAACATATATCCATGCTGACATATATAAACATAGATCCATGCTGAGATATATAAACATAGATCCATGCTGAGATATAAAAACATAGATCCATGCTGAGATATATAAACATAGAACTATGCTGAGATATAAAAACATAGATCCATGCTGAGATATATAAACATAGATCCATGCTGAGATATAAAAACATAGATCCATGCTGACATATATAAACATAGATCCATGCTGACATATATAAACATAGATTTATGCTGACATATATAAACATAGATCCATGCTGACATATATAAACATAGATTTATGCTGACATATATAAACATAGATCCATGCTGACATATATAAACAAATTATATCCATGCTGAAATATATAAACATAGATCCATGCTGACATATATAAACATAGATCCATGCTGACATATATAAACATAGATCCATGCTGACATATATAAACATAGATACATGCTGAAATATATAAACATATATCCATTGCTGATATATAAACATAGATCCATGCTGAGATATAAAAACATAGATCCATGCTGACATATATAAACATAGATCCATGCTGAGATATAAAAACATAGATCCATGCTGAGATATATAAACATAGATCCATGCTGAGATATAAAAACATAGATCCATGCTGAGATATATAAACATAGATCCATGCTGAGATATATAAACATAGATCCATGCTGAGATATAAAAACATAGATCCATGCTGAGATATAAAAACATAGATCCATGCTGACATATATAAACATAGATCCATGCTGAGATATATAAACATAGATCTATGCTGAGATATATAAACATATATCCATGCTGAGATATAAAAACATAGATCCATGCTGAGATATATAAACATAGATCCATGCTGAGATATATAAACATAGATCCATGCTGAGATATATAAACATAGATCCATGCTGAGATATAAAAACATAGATCCATGCTGACATATATAAACATAGATCCATGCTGACATATATAAACATAGATCCATGCTGACATATATAAACATAGATCCATGCTGACATACATAAACATAGATCCATGCTGACATATACAAACATAGATCCATGCTGACATATATAACATAGATCCATGCTGACATATATAACATAGATCCATGCTGAGATATATAAACATAGATCCATGCTGACATATACAAACATAGATCCATGCTGACATATATAACATAGATCCATGCTGACATATATAACATAGATCCATGCTGACATATATAAACATAGATCCATGCTGACATATATAACATAGATCCATGCTGAAACATAAAGAGAACAAAATGTAACTATAAATGATACACATACAGACACTGGAACAGAAACACAAATCAACGCGATTACATCATTATGCAATAAAATGTGAACTTTTCAATGAATTAAAATTATTTGTGATTTATGAAACTGCTAAGATGTTATATGTAATAAACTAACATGCACGAGGTCTTATGTTTCCTTTGTCTATGCCTTATAAGTTTTGGTAGCATTTCACATTGTTCACGTTGTGATTGTAACTATAATTAATATATGATGAAAAAGACGCATAAATCGAAATATGTTAGGATAGATAATAAATGCGTTGGTTTAATTCTGTATATCCTTATATTTAAATGAATTGGTAATACCATGCTTACAAACAGTTATTTCATGCACATGAATAATATTTGTGTTGGTGAATAAAACATGGTTTGGAGTTCTGACGAGTAGGAATTAACCGTGCAGGCCGTACACCTGATGCTCAGAATGACAAACCATATTTTATTCGACGAAAAATAATGCAAATGTAAATATAATTTCAATTCTAACATGACCAAAATATCAAAAAAGCGCACAAATAGTTGATGTTATTTGCGTAAATGATGTCATAAAACTACAAAAAATACTAGTAAAATGGTTTATTGCAGATTTATAAACGGTAAATGCCTTCTGTGCGTATACAGACAAAATTGCGAGCCATGTTAGAATGTACAATGAAATAACATGCACAATGAAATGTACTAGGAAAACAAGTGTGGGTGGTAGCCTCACGCTCAGCAACAATCATATCTCGTTACCTTTTCTTCCTTTGAGTTCTACCACGATCGGCATTTCTGCTGGTTCGCTGCTGCCAGCTGGATTCTCAGCTGAAACACGAAGATAGAACGCACCGCCTGCTGCTAGTCCGGTCACATGATGCGTGCGCACCTTTCCGGGTACACGCGCGACACGAGACCAGTCATCACTATGTTCCTTCCTCTTCTCGAGGATGTAGCCGGTGATTGTGTCGTCACTGTACGGTGGTTCCCAGCTCATTGTCAGCGAGTTCTTGCTCACATCGGATGCTCTCAGTGCTGTTGGTGGCTGCGGAACCTCTGCAATATTAAAACCATGACAATTTCAATATAACAAAGAATTAGTTCCAGTTTAGTTGTACAGTAGTAAAGAAATACATTTAGTGATTCCTGGGTGAACTAGCAGGGATGTTAATGAATGCATAATCATCCCCCACCCACTCAAACAAATTGTTGCCGCCAAAATGGAAACTCGTCCTGAATTCATAATATCAATATTCCATACATAATAAAACATATATATAACTATTTGTGTGTTTTACGTTTATTTATCGTCGCTACCAGTTGCCCATATGAGCGACGCCTCCTGAAGAGATTAGTCATTTTAGATTTTGGACGATAGTGCAATGATACCGACAGAGACCCATTCCAGAATCTCCTCTGGTTCTTTTACATGCATAGTGTACAGCACCAACACGAGACCTCGGTTTAAAGTCCATTCTGAAAGACTGTTAATTTTATTAGGGTCAGACGGGGGATCGAACCTGCGATCCCTGGATTACCAGAATATAACTAGAATTGTTAAACAAGACAGACAGACAGACAGACGGACAGACAGACGGACGGACAGAAAGTACACAATCAATTCCTGTCAGGGATATATAAATACTACCCTTGTGATACTACTTATGAAACGTATTCCGTACCGTATTTCCTCTTTGGTATGACTGTTTCCACAGTTTCTAGACCTGGGCTTGTACCCACTTTGTTTTCTGCAAACACTTTGAAATGATATTCGGTATCTTCCCTCAAGCCAGAAACCGTAATTTTGGTTTTATCTGCATCAGTTTTACCGATATGCGTGTACATACGGCGTGTTCCTTCACGTTTCTCGACAAGGTAGTTTGTGATTGGTGTTCCTCCATCAGATGTGGGCGGTTGCCATTGAATGGAGGCGGAGTCACGAGTCACCTGCAGTACTTTGATTGGTCCTACTGGAGCACTGGGTGGACCTACAGAAATATGAGACTTAATTTTATGTCAATTACACCCACATTTTTAATGTACCGGTAGATTATGTTATATTACACGCCATAAATTATCACAATATACAATACAATTGATATGTTACACGCTTTTAAAGTAGGTAAATGTTTGTCTACAGAAAAGAGAAAATAGAAATATTCTGACATAATTGTATCATAATATGTCAATATAATTAGAATTCTTGATGTTTTCATTTCAAAATTCAAAATCTCATGGGAAGAATTTGAATATTTAGCATGTCATATTTTTTAGTTGAATATGAGACAGTGATCAGATACATCCTCTGAATATTATACTCTTTAAGGAGGATAGGTCTTCATAATTAGTTTCCTCTGTTTTTATCGTTTTACCTTAGCATTAACATGCGATCAATTTTCATCCACTTTATCCTCTTATAATTATTAAATTACTAAATACAGACAGTAAATGCAATAGATTTTTAACTGTAAATATTTTGTTATCATGTAATTAACATGATTTTGATAAAACATTTGGGTTAGGAAACAACAGTAAAAACAAAGGATTCCAACTAGGACAAATATACATTTTGGGATATATCAGACTTTATCTGTCAAGGGAGGTAATGAATAAATCAGATTTTATCTGTCAAGGGAGGTAATGGATAAATCAGACTTTATCTGCCAAGGGAGGTCATGGATAAATCAGATTTTATCTGCCAAGGGAGGTAATGGATAAATCAGACTTTATCTATCAAGGGAGGTAAAGGATATATCAGCAAATGCAGCTCTCTGGAAAAAGCCCAGCTACATGTATGTCTTTCATAGAGTTTTACATCACTAGAAATGGTTGCGTTCACATGTATGATGGTAACCCTGCTTGCTATAACAAATGTTGCTTCACAAAATACTTACTGTATGGGCTCAGAGGCTTCACAGACTTTGAGGTCTCCAGCGGAGAGCTTACGCCCATTTTGTTTTCAGCCATCACTCTGAAGTAATAGTCTGCATTCTCAACAAGATTGTCCAATTCTGCAGACAGGTCTGATGGTCCGACTCTGGCAACACGCAGCCATCTTGGACGTCTCGTTTCAGATTTCTCGACAAAGTATCCAGTGATGCGTGATCCTCCGTCATACTCTGGCGCTTTCCATGACAACTTGACATGGTCAGCTGTGATGTCACTAGCTTCCAGTGGGCCCACAGGCTTGCCTGGTTTATCTGCAAGAGCAAGTACCATTGTAGTTCTAGGAAAGATGTTTAGCTTACCAGGTAGTACATTGTACATACAAATTGAGCCTAGCTTCACTGGGAAACAAGTTCATTAGATTAATCGTTCTCAAAAAATAATTCCTGATTGAATCCATCACCATGAAGAAGTGAGAAGAGGCAATGTCGAGAAGAGGAAATGTTGAGAAGAGGAAATGTTGAGAAGAGGCAATGTCGAGAATAGGAAATGTTGAGAAGAGGCAATGTCGAGAAGAGGAAATGTTGAGAAGAGGCAATGTCGAGAATAGGAAATGTTGAGAAGAGGCAATGTCGAGAATAGGAAATGTTGAGAAGAGGCAATGTCGAGAATAGGCAATGTCGAGAATAGGAAATGTTGAGAAGAGGCAATGTCGAGAATAGGAAATGTTGAGAAGAGGCAATGTCGAGAATAGGAAATGTTGAGAAGAGGCAATGTCGATCACGAGACCACTTGCATGGTTATGGCTGGTCTCTAACTCTCAACCCATCGGTTACGGATCACATACCGCATCCACTACACCACGGAGGCTCCACACAGAATTCATGAACGGGACAGAGAAGAGGCAATGTGGATTTACGTGTATTGACAAAGGACACCACAAACACAATCAAACTCACAACTCAAGGAGGCAGACAGTTATCCGTGACAATCCAGAGACTTTACAACATAATTGAGCAGTAATTTCTATTAAGCAGCCAGTTTTTGTATTTTTTTAACTTTATTTTACGATTGTGAAGCAAGTTTTAACAACTTATATTAATCACTCTCGTTGGCGTGGATGAAAGCGTTTAGATGGTCATTCGTGTGTAGACAGTTACAACATTACATTGTGACAATTTGTTGAACAATGAACTTTAATGATCAGCCACCTTGACTAAGCAACAATGTTTCATCACTATCTTGGTTGGCTCTTTGCATGCTGGGTAAAATAAAGGCTATAAATAGTTTAGATAATTGTAGCAGACGACAAGTTGTTTTTCTTATTTGTAACAGAAAACTCTTGGAAATGCGTCATGTAATTTCATTAGAATGCGCCGTTACCATCAATTCTAATGACACCACATTTGAATGATATTTTCTCTGCTAGCAGGCAAAGAGTTCAGACAGGTTTGAATGTATACTAAACCTTCATGCTATTAACAGTTTAGCAACTTTGATCCAATATAAAAACATCAACAACATTTTATTCAGCATTACTTTTAGCATGTGTGTTTTACGTTAATTGTACATGTATGAGCGACGCCTCCTGAAGAGATTAGTCAATTTAGATTTTTGGAGGATAGTGCAATGATACAAACAGAGACCCATTCCAGAGTCTCCTCTGGTTCTTTTACATGCACGGTGTACAGCACCGACACAAGACCTCGGTTTAAAGCCCATTCTGAAAGACTGTTAATACTTTTAGCTTTAACTTTTACATTATCTAAACCATTAAATATTCTTGCTCAATGGGTCTTTAATACTAGCCATTAATAAATCTTGCTTAATGGGTTTTTAAGTCCTTTTACTGGTATCAAATCTTCCATAGATGGTTTAACTTACCGACAGGTTTGCTTGGGATAACAGGTTCGTGCAATTCCATTGGTTCTCCAATGCCGATGCTATTTTTAGCACTGACCCGGAAGTAATATTTCTTTTCTGGTACAAGGTCTCTGATTTGATGAGTAAGCACAAAGTTATCCACTTGTTTGACCTTGGTCCAGTCATCCTTGAATTCTTCACGTTTTTCGATGATGTAGTTTGTAATTGGCGCTCCACCGTCAAACTTTGGTCTCTTCCAACGGATGGAAGCCGAGTCTTTAGCGAGATTTGTGACTTCCAGTAATTCTGGTGCTTCCGGTGTACCTGAAACACCAAGATATGCTGAAAATCTGTGTTGAATGCATAAAGAATATTTATTTTAATCTTTCCAATGGCGGCTCAATATGCCAACTATACCATTTACAACATCATCTGTACGCGATGTTCTAGCCCCATTTCACATATGGCAGCATTCGGTGAAATATAATCCGATCGTACACGCAGACCAACAAATACCCCCCTCTATATATTCACACATAAGTCAAGGGGAGATATTTGGTTCTACGTCATACAATAATTTTTTATATTCATACACAAGTTGACTTAAACTGTATGTCTAGGGGAGAAATTTGGTTTTATGCCATGTCAAAGCGAGATACTTGGTATTATGCCATATATATACAGAAGTCAACATAAAACAGTAAGTTCAGTGTCCTTTACTTACCAACTTCCTGTTCTGGTACCACTGGTTGATCTAGAGTAGCTGGTTCCCCAAGTCCTTCAGAGTTCTCTCCCATGACACGGAACAAGTAAGCTCTTCCTTCCAGGAGGTTAGGAATGGTGCATGTCATCTGCTTTGGTTCAATACCCGCAACTCTGCTCCATTGCTGTCGGCTCATGTCACGTTTCTCGATCGTGTAACCTACAAGTGGCGCACCACCTGTGGAAGCAGGGGCAGACCACTCTATGGTGACAGAGTCATTGGTAAAGTCCTTGACCTTTAGGTTTTCAGGAGCAGATGGCACATCTGAAATGATACGGGAATCTATTTTTGTGAAAATAGGATAAAATAGGCGTGTAAACATACAGGGAGAGACGGATCTGTAGTCCAGTGGTAACATGCTGGACTGGTAATCCAGGGATCGCAGGCACGATCCTAATGACCCTAATAAAATTAACAGTCTTTCAGATGGGACTTTAAACCGAGGTCTCGTGTCAGTGCTGTACATCGTGCACGTAAAAGAACCAGAGGAGATGCTGGAATTGGTATCATTGCACTATCCTCCAAAAATCTCTTCAGGAGGCGTCGCTCAAATGGGCAACTGGTAGAGACGATAAATAAATGTAAAACACACACACAGGGAGGTGGGTCCAAACTTCTTTAAAATAAAATATGTTTTCACTAAAATACAAGACAGTCATTTTGAAAACCTTGACTTTTCCTTTTTTGTTCTATACCAGATATTTTAAATGTTCGACTTAAATTTGAGAAATTGTTACAGTGTTTCATTTAGGCTTTTATAAAGCAGTTAATTCCAAGAAAAGGTAAAAGTCGGCAGGTGCAACAGAGCGTACCTTATTTATGAGAAGAAATGTGTGTGCTGAGCGACTGAATTGTAGAATTTCTGCAGCAATTATCAAGTATAAACTTGCGAAACAAGCTGTAACAACTTATATTAATCATGACAGCGTAAATGTGGTTATTCGTGTGGGAGGATATCAAGAGTACCCGGATAGAACCCACCTACCTCTCCGATCTGGTGACCACCATACCATCTCACATACTTCCCAGTCCGAGGATCAAACCCGAGTTGCATTGGTGAGAAGCTAGTGTGCTAACCACTGTGCTAATCGGACAGTAATTATTAACACACACTAATTAAATAAATAAATTTGCATATCTTAATAACATAAATTTGTGTTTGTGTTTGGAGTCGATAGTGGCACTGTTAGCTTCGGTCATATGGCGACTCTCTAGCAGCTATTATTGGTGGAGGAAGACTTCAGCTGCCCCTCCGAGCAGTATTTTAGGAATTAACAGTCACCCAGGTAGAACCGCTGACTTCCCAAAAGTGAGCTGGATATCATCCCGACATGAAATAATTCAACATCCCCAGTGGGATTCGAACTTGTAGTGTCGAAGGGCAAGTAATCTGAAGTCAACGACCGTAACCCCATGATCACGGAAGTTATACCAATACCATTAAACCTTTTATCACATGACTTTGCTTGTATTCAGTGTAATACAGCCAGTACATATTTTCTTATATCAACACACGTGTACTAACACCTGGAAAATGTTAAATATGCACTAGTGGGACCAGTATAAAGGATCTTACACTCGTGGTGATTTCATATCATATTATACATGTATGCAACTATTTTTGGAATTTTGCTACAAAGCTCATCAAAAGGCTTGTTTAACCCATACCCTGATATATACGTATTTCTACGTGTGCTATGACTACCTTATATATACGTATATCTACGTGTTATCGGGCACCCGATAAATACGTATATATACGACTATACCAGTCACCTGATAAGTACTTGTTTTACGTGTCCGTTTTAAAACCATCATTTTCGCTACTAATACGGCAGAAAAGCAAAGTCAAAATATGTTTCAGTAAACAGCAAGCATTTATCTATAAATGTCGGAAGTTAAAATGAAAATAAATCTAAAAATAGCGACTACTCAGGGCAATCCCCATTCATTAGCTTGGATAAAAATATCTAGGTATCTGGTAAATTTCAACGGGTGAAGGCCAATTCATGCATATTGACTAAAATTAGAATTGGATTGGAATAGAACATTTATCAGTGACATTATGATTCATTAATATCAAAAATTCCAAAACATGTTTCATAAAATCACGACTCATGTAAAATCCTAGACATCTGCTATATTGATTTTCAATCAACCAGACACATCTATGAATACTATGTACATACTAATGCCACTGGTGGCCTTGAGTGCTTCGGCCAGTTCGATTGGTTCACTTGTGCCGCATTTGTTCTGCGCATAGACTCTGAAGTTGTAGCGATGATTCTTAGCCAGCCCTACAATAGGGTGTGATGTG
The DNA here is from genome assembly GCA_014843695.1 of Archivesica marissinica. Taxonomy (NCBI): domain Eukaryota; kingdom Metazoa; phylum Mollusca; class Bivalvia; order Venerida; family Vesicomyidae; genus Archivesica; species Archivesica marissinica. Next base: position 5,207,589 of record CM026392.1, read on the forward strand.
GTATCAGCCGGCAGACGGGCGGTGTGCACCCAGCCACCTTGGTCAAGGTCGATCTTGTCGATGACGTAACCAGTCAGCGGGGAGCCACCGTCGCTCTTGGGTGGTTGCCATGACAATGAGAGTGACTCCTTTGTGATGTCGCTGGCAACGAGAGGACCGGTTGGGCAGTCTGGTGCTTCTGTTCGAAAATAAAGACCAATTAGCGAGTTATGTTGCTTCAAATCATATTACATTTCTTATTACTTGCCAATTCCTTTCATACAATAGTAACATCTAGAGCAGGGTTCCCGCTATCGTTTGCCAATGGCGCCAATGGCGCCAATTGTGAAAAAAAACAAATAGTGGCGTTAAATTTTGTGAATTGGCAAATATATTTTTTATAAAACTTTTTTTTGGCACATGTTTTGTCAAATACATGACTTCAAATATTTATTTGTGCACTATTTGGCTCTTAGTTGGCGCCAAGTTTTTTTAATTGGCTCCAGTGTTTTTCAATTGGCGATAGAAATGGCGAGGACAAACATTCAGACAAAGGGAACCCTGCTAGAGCATAGCAAACCACCAGGCAAAGGGAACCCTGCTAGAGCATAGCAAACCACCAGGCAAAGGGAACCCTGCTAGAGCATAGCAAACCACCAGGCAAAGGGAACCCTGCTAGAGCATAGCAAACCACCAGGCAAAAGGAACCCTGCTAGAGCATAGCAAATCACCAGGCAAAGGGAACCCTGCTAGAGCATAGCAAACCACCAGGCAAAGGGAACCCTGCTAGAGCATAGCAAACCACCAGGCTTGTATTTGACACAACGTATTTTATGAAATGTTAAAAGATCGGTCCATGAAAATGTTGCAAATGTTTGAAAACATGCTTGGAACCCCAGTTCTAGAGATCTGATTATAGTTAGTCATTCACATCCCTGGAACACACAATCAAACACTGGAACACACAATCAAACACTGGAACACACAATCAAACACTGGAACACACAATCAAACACTGGAACACACAATCAAACACTGGAACACACAATCAAACACTGGAACACACAATCAAACACTGGAACACACAATCAAACACTGGAACACAATCAAACACTGGAACACACAATCAAACACTGGAACACACAATCAAACACTGGAACACACACTGGAACACATAATCAAACACTGGAACACACAATCAAACACTGGAACACACAATCAAACAATCAAACACTGGAACACACAATCAAACACTGGAACACACAATCAAACACTGGAACACACAATCAAACACTGGAACACACAATCAAACACTGGAACACACAATCAAACAATCAAACACTGGAACACACAATCAAACACTGGAACACACAATCAAACAATCAAACACTGGAACACACAATCAAACACTGGAACACACAATAAACTGTGAATAAACCATTTCAGGGGATTGGATTCAGAAGAACCAGAGATCGCAGGTTCAATCCCCAGTCTGACCTTAATAATATTAACAGTCTTTCAGATTATACTTTAAACAAAGGTCTCATGTATCAGTGCTATACACCAGGTTGTAACAGAGTGAGGGATACTTCTGTAATTGGCTTCTGTATCTTGCACTAACCTCAGTCATTACTGTTCAAAGATCCATGAAATGTTTCATAGCATCAGCAGTAATTTCACAAAATATTTGAAACATACATGAAACCCCAGTGCCAATCATGAACCCCCAGTTCCAATCATGAACCCCCAGTGCCAATCATGATACCCCAGTTCCAATCATGAAACCCCAGTTCCAATCATGAAACCCCAGTGCCAATCATGAAACCCCAGTGCCAAGCATGATACCCCAGTGCCAATCATGATACCCCAGTGCCAATCATGAAACCCCAGTGCCAATCATGATACCCCAGTGCCAATCATGATACCCCAGTGTCAATCATGATACCCCAGTGCCAATCATGATACCCCAGTGTCAATCATGATACCCCAGTGCCAATCATGAAACCCCAGTGCCAATCATGATACCCCAGTGCCAATCATGAAACCCCAGTGCCAATCATGATACCCCAGTGTCAACCATGATACCCCAGTGCCAATCATGATACCCCAGTGCCAATCATGAAACCCCAGTGCCAAGCATGAACCCCCAGTGCCAATCATGAAACCCCAGTGCCAAGCATGAAACCCCAGTGCCAAGCATGAACCCCCAGTGCCAAGCATGAAACCCCAGTGCCAATCATGAACCCCCAGTGCCAAGCATGAAACCCCAGTGCCAATCATGAACCCCCAGTGCCAAGCATGAAACCCCAGTGCCAATCATGAACCCCCAGTGCCAAGCATGAAACCCCAGTGCCAATCATGAAACCCAAGTTCCAGTCATGAAACCCCAGTTCCAGTCATGAAACCCCAGTTCCAGTCATGAAACCCTAGTTCCAGTCATGAAACCCCAGTTCCAGTCATGAAACCCCAGTTCCAGTCATGAAACCCCAGTTCCAGTCATGAAACCCCAGTTCCAGTCATGAAACCCCAGTTCCAATCATGAAACCCCATGAAACCCTAGTTCCAATCACATACACCTCTGGACTGGGATCCGAATTAACTTTTGTAAGTCTTAGATGCAACGTTTGTTATGAGCTTTTGCAGTTACTGTACTGGTATGATCTTGTAAGACTTAGATGCAGTTTGTTATGAGCTTTTGCAGTTACTGGCATGATCTTGTAAGTCTTAGATTCAAAGTTTGTTATGAGCTTTTGCAGTTACTGTACTGGCATGATCTTGTAAGTCTTAGATGCAACGTTTGTTATGAGCTTTTGCAGTTACTGTACTGGTATGATCTTGTAAGACTTAGATGCAGTTTGTTATGAGCTTTTGCAGTTACTGGCATGATCTTGTAAGTCTTAGATTCAAAGTTTGTTATGAGCTTTTGCAGTTACTGTACTGGCATGATCTTGTAAGTCTTAGATGCAACGTTTGTTATGAGCTTTTGCAGTTACTGTACTGGTATGATCTTGTAAGTCTTAGATTCAAAGTTTGTTATGAGCTTTTGCAGTTACTGTACTGGTATGATCTTGTAAGTCTTAGATGCAACGTTTGTTATGAGCTTTTGCAGTTACTGTACTGGTGTGATCTTGTAAGTCTTAGATTCAAAGTTTGTTATGAGCTTTTGCAGTTACTGTACTGGTGTGATCTTGTAAGTCTTAGATGCAATGTTTGTTATGAGCTTTTGCAGTTACTGTACTGGTGTGATCTTGTAAGTCTTAGATGCAACGTTTGTTATGAGCTTTTGCAGTTACTGGTATGATCTTGTAAGCCTTAGATGCAAAGTTTGTTATGAGCTTTTGCAGTTACTGTACTGGTATGATCTTGTAAGCCTTAGATGCAAAGTTTGTTATGAGCTTTTGCAGTTACTGGTATGATCTTGTTGCATAGAGAGTGTGATTATTAAAATACTAACCTAGTTCTCTGTATGGTTTGACAGTAGCATCAGTCTGTACAGGCTCACTACGTCCCACACTATTCTCTACCATTATTCTAAACTCATACTCTTCTCCTTCAACGAGATCTTTCACTGTGTAGTTATTATTCCTGGCAGGAACGTCAGCCAATGGTTTCCATTGTCCTGAACCAGCTTCACGCGATTCTAGTATGTAGCGTGTGATTGGAGAACCACCGTCGTCCAATGGAGGTGACCAGGACAAAGTCACAGAATCCTGACCGAGGTCACTAGTACGTAGTTTGCCACTGATTCTGTCTGGTTTAGCTACAAAAGCAAGTTCTGCATTAGTTCTTAATTCTCAACAAAAACAACAAATCTCTGCAATTTCTTACAATAATCAGTAGCACTACCATATATTCCCACCCATAAGTCGATCTCAGCCATAAGTCAATCTCAAGTCGATCTTAGCCATACGTCGATCTCAACCATAAGTCAATCTTAGCCATAAGTCAATCTTAGCCATAAGTCAATCTCAGCCATAAGTCGATCTCAACCATAAGTCAATCTTAGCCATAAGTCAATCTTAGCCATAAGTTGATCTCATCCATAAGTCGATCTAAGCCATACGTCAATCTTAGCCATAAGTCAATCTCAGCCATAAGTCGATCTCAGCCATAAGTCAATCTTAGCCATAAGTCGATCTTAGCCATAAGTCAATCTTAGCCATAAGTCGATCTCATCCATAAGTCAATCTTAGCCATAAGTCGATCTCATCCATAAGTCGATCTCAGCCATAGGTCGATCTCAAGTAGATCTCAAGTCGAGCTCAGCCATAAGTGAATCTCAGCCATAAGTAAATCTCAGCCATAAGTCGAGGGTCAAATTTTGACTTGAAGTTGCTGATTTTAAGCTGGATACTTCTATAAGCGAGGGTACTTTGTGGATTTATAGTATTCATTACGACACTCGTCATTTTCAGTCTGGATACCGTTCAACCAGTATTTGTAAAGAACATAGAGCCAGATCAGCCGCCATGGAACGTTCCGTCTGATTAGGCTCTATGCTGTTTGCTATTCAGATGATCTTGCTAAGACATTTGGCTATGTTGCAAGCAACATAGATCCTGATCAGCACGCAGCGTCACGCTGGTGTAATATCATCTCGGAGTTGATTTGGTTATTACTGGATGATAACTATGATTCGTGTCCTGGATATACCTAGTATCGCTAGTACCAATCATGATTGTGCTCCATGGAATAACCAAGTTTAAATAACATATTGGGACTTTAAAATTGTTGATTCACAGTACTTAACCCTTTCCTTCAGAGAGATTTATGTTAATATACTATTATATCTCCACACAAACGACAGCCATTTAGCTATCATGCAGTGGATAAGTAGTCGTCATATCTATCCCACCTCCATAGATATTACTGGGACTACATGCGATTCTGGCCTTTATTATGAACATTGGTTTGGCTACTACATTGTCAATGCATGTCGTAATGGTAATGGCATCAAGAGGTGCTTCTATGAGAGAAAGGGTTAATGTATGTTGTATTGGTATTGGTGTCAAGAGGTGCTTCTATGAGGGAAAGGATTAATGTATGTCGTATTGGTAATGGCGTCAAGAGGTGCTTCTATGAGAGAAAGGGTTAATGTATGTTGTATTGGTAATGGCATCAAGAGGTGCTTCTATGAGGGAAAGGGTTAATTGTATGACAGAGCTCCAAGAATAATCAATAACTTACATGTTGATTTTCTACAGATGGTTTTGTCCTTTGTTTCTAAGGCCGGACTTCTGCCTTCCTCATTCTCAGCAAACACCCTGAAGTCGTACTCCACACCTTCGATGAGACGAGAAACATTGATCGACGTCGTCTTCGATCGCACCGTTTCAATCTCAGTCCAGGTGTAGCGTTTGGAGTCACGACGCTCGATGACGTACTGTTTGAGGGGTTTTCCTCCGTCACTTTCAGGGGCCTTCCATGTCAGTTTGCACGAGTTTGTTGTGATGTCATTTACGGCAAGTGGTCCTTTAGGAGCTGAAGGTGGACCTACAATCAATTGTGGAAAACACAATCAATTAAAACGCAATGCTATGTAAATTACTTGTAACAGCAAGTCTAATGGACAATGGCACTGCTAAATAAACTGCTTTACGGTTTTCAATAATTTTTGAATGCCAGAATCAGACAGATTTCTGAATATTGAAACGATAGTCAGCTCACAGCAAAATATAACTTTGACTTGGGCGAATTAAAAATACTAGTGGTGATAAGCATACCGAACAGGTTTCGTGGCATGAATTTCTCACTGTCCAATGGTTCAGACTGGCCGGCCTTGTTCTCTGCCTTCACTCGTACGATATATTCTGCACCTTCTGTGAGACGAGCGAATTTATGAGATGTTGCTGGTGCTTTCTTCTTCTCGACGTATGTCCATGTAGTTTTCCATGCCTCGCGTTGCTCCACGAGATAGTGAGTTATTGGTGAGCCACCGTCTTCAGGACTTTCCTTCCAGGTCAAGGTTGCGCTATTTTTAGTAAGGTCCTTAACCTCCATTGGTCCTTCAGGAGCTGCTGGAACAGCTAAAAGAGAAAATCATTTTTTGTTACATCAATTAACACTGGAATGCCAAAATCAAAGTTTTCATAGGAAGTTTGTGTACAACTAACTCCATACAAGGTGTTCATTTACAAACACTGCAGAAAATCAATTCAATTATTTTACTGTACTCCACTTTTTTCAATATCATTATTTTTCAAACTTTTCAGCACTTATTTATTCCGATATCCAGTCAAACCTGTGTATGGAACCAGTGTCCGATTACCTTTTTCTTCTTTGATACATACATTATCGTCGCCCCCTGGTTAATTGGGGCCACGCCTCCAGAAGTATATTAGTCATTTCATTTTTTTGAGAATATTGCAAAAGACGCTCGAATTCCAGAAGAATCCCTGGTTCTTTTACATGCCCGGTTTATAGCACTTGTGTATAGCACTTGTGTATAGCACCGATACATGACACCTTGGTTTATAGTCCCATCTGAAAGACTGTTAATATTATAATAGCCGACGGTGGATCAAATATGCAACCCTTGGATTCGTAGTCCAATGTTTTAACCACTAAACCATTGACCCAGATTTCCCAACTGGTTTGATTTTTATTAAGCAGTCACCTGTGCCAAGCAGTCACCACCTTCACTGCTTCCTTGCCCGGCAGCTTAAGACAGGGTTCATTATACAAGTGACATGTACGACTTACTGATTGGTTTCTGCAGGGTGACTGCTCTGTCAGTTTCCGCCATTTCTCCAAGACCCATCTCATTCTCCGCCATTACTGCGAATAAGTACTTCTCATCGGGCGAGAGACCGGTAATAGTGGCGGTTGTCTTGAAGGAATCTACTGTTCCCGCGTCCGCCCACACACTGCCGGGCTTGTCAGACTTCTTGTAGATCTTGTAATGTTTGATGCGTGAACCGCCATCAGATCGTGGAGCACGCCATGTGAGACTGACGTCTTTGTCAGTGACACGGTCGGTTACGAGTTTCTGTGGTGAACTTGGGGGGTCTGAAAGACGATGGATGGATATTATGTTCAATTAAAAAAAATCAAAATTTATTAAATACTCAATTCTGAAAAAAAATCAATTCGATCAAATATTTTATACGAATGAAATCCTGCTAATCACTGTTTGCATATTCATGGAAATCCTGCTAATCACTGTTTGCATATTCATGGAAATCCTGCTAATCACTGTTTGCATATTCATGGAAATCGTGCTAATCACTGTTTGCACATGACAAGAATATAGTGGAAATTAGTGTATGGGTGCAAATGTTAATTAGGTTACAGTTATAGATTATGTTTCTCACCAATGCAATCACGGGTTCGATCCTTGGACGGGAGATGGTACAGTATTCGCCAGATTAGACAGGTGGGTTTTCTCATGGTACTCCGGTTTCCTCACACACGAATAATCACAATTATGCTTTCATACGCGCCACCGAGAGTGATTAATAGTTGTTACAGCTTGTTTTCACAATTATACATGTTTAAATTTAGATGTTGATAATAATTCTAGACACTAGTAAAATGAAGATTTGAATTTTTCATGTTTTATCAGATATTATATATAATAAAAATAAAATAAAAATCCTTACCAATTTTCTTTTTCGGCACCACCAAGTCCTGTGCTTCAAGCGGGGCACTCTCTCCCTCATCATTAACGGCCTTCACCCTGAAGTAGTACTCATTTCCCACCATTATATTCTTTGGGTTAAATTTGGTCACATTGGGTTCCACTGTGCCACACTGGCTCCACATGCTGCGGCGTGATTCACGGATCTCGATGATGTATTTTGTAATTGGTTTTCCGCCATCATTTTCTGATGGTTTCCATTTGAGGCTGCAGCTGGTTTCCGTAACATCAGAGACTGCAAGTGGTCCTTGTGGAGCAGAAGGGACATCTACAAAAGTTATAATAATACATGTATATACAGCTGGTTTCCGTAACATCGGAGACTGCAAGTGGTCCTTGTGGAGCAGACGGCACATCTACAACAGTTATAATAATACATGTATATACAGCTGGTTTCCGTAACATCGGAGACTGCAAGTGGTCCTTGTGGAGCAGACGGCACATCTACAACAGTTATAATAATACATGTATATACAGCTGGTTTCCGTAACATCGGAGACTGCAGACGGAACATCTACAGTAACAACAGTTATAATGAAAACTTAACCCGAATTTTCAATGCTAAATGGGGCATAACTGTGAAAATACTGTTGACATAATTAAGTAACTTGTCCTACTAACTGAAGCCAATACTTCACTATGATTCATCCATAAATCACACTGCACTATGACTCATCCATAAATCACACTGCACTATGACTCATCCATAAATCACACTGCACTATGATTCATCCATAAATCACACTTCACTATGATTCATCCATAAATCACACCGCACTATGGCACATCCATAAGCCAACACTGCATTATGGCTCATCCATAAGCCAACACGGTATTATGACTCATCCATAAATCACACTACAAGGGTAAGCTCATGTAAACATGAAGGGTAAACTCACCATATGGACTCTTAATCAAGACTGGTTTAGACATTTCCAGTGCTTCACCAGTGCCAAGCTTGTTCACAGCAGCCACTCTGAAGTGCATCTCAGAACCAGTCTGCAGACGTTTCAAGATGGCCGACTTTTTGTCGTCAGCTGTCTTCTCCAGATGTGTCCAACGCGATAATGCCTTGTCGCGTTTTTCGATGATGTAACCGGTGATTGGAGAACCACCGTCATGCTCCGGTGATTGCCATGACAACTCCACGGAATCCTTGGTTAGTGGTTTAGCCTCAATTGGCTCGCACGGTCTCCCTGGTTTACCTGTGAAACACGATATTTCAGCTTAGTAAAAATAAAACCTAAAATAAAGTCGCTACATCAGTGTAGGCTAGGGTATCATATTTCAAACTAAACCTTTTTTTGAGTTTAACCCATTCAACACCAAGTAACTCACATGGACTCTCCATGATATTCATAAACCAATAAATGAATCAGAAAATCACATTTGGACAAGTTCATTTATCAAAATGGGTAATTATGTCTAAAAATAGTCATATCACTGGCAAAAAGTGCAGATCCTGATGAGACTGCTCGTCACGAGCCGGCTCATCTGGATCTACACTTTTTGTAAGCCTATTTAGAGGTCTGTGGTGTTGAAAGGGTTAATCATATTTTGATTAATCCATGTATTTATACATAATTATATGAATATAAAACATGATAATTTAAAGAAAAAGTTCTAGCGACATTAGTTACGGCCCTTCCAGACTACGCGATTGTTCTGGATTTTGATCAGCCATTATTTCATTACCATGGATACCAATATGACTTGGTATCCAGCAATATACGTAACCATGTTTAGTCAATGTATTATTTATGAATTTGTGAATAAAAGAGTTTTTAATGTTCATGTTGTCTATTGATGTTAGTCCAAAGACTTTATGTTTTGTAACTATGGTATCAGTTAGCATACCTTTAGGAGTCTTGCAGACAACTTCTTCCGAATCCAAAGGTTTGCTTTCACCGATGTCATTGAAAGCACAAATCCTGAAGTAATATGATTGGTCAGTCACCAACTGCTTCGCTGTGTACATTGCCTTCTGTGAAATGGTTATGTCTGTCCAGATCTTCTGGTCGGTGGTCACGCGCACTTTGTACCCGCTTATTTTAGCACCGCCGTCATCTTTCGGTGGTTGCCATTCCATAGTGAGGCTCGTAGCATCAATGTCCTTGAATTTAATTGGTCCAACCGGTTTGTCGGGTACCGCTGGAAATTGTAACATTTTCATTGGTGTAGGCATTTTGAGAAAATAGGGTGAGATAACTCTGGGTTAACAATAAAACAAAGATGCACCTATTTATGCATAATACACCTATTTATGCATAATTTATGCATACTACACCTATTTATGCATAATGTATGCATAATACACCTAGTTATGCATAATACACCTATTTATGCATAATACACCTATTTATGCATAATTTATGCATAATACACCTATTTATGCATAATTTATGCATAATACACCTATGTATGCATAGATTTCAGGTCTTACGCACAACAACATCTTCAAAATAGGGTTCAGTTGAACAATTTACACATAGAAGCACCTCTAAGTCTTGTTGACATTACCAATACAATATATATATACTAGTATCCTGGGTATACCGATTACTGGTGACAAATTAACCCTTTCCTTCATAGAGATTTAGGTTAATATACTATTATATCTCCATACAAACGACAGCCATTTAGCTATCATGCAGTGGAAAAGTAGTCGCCATATCTATCCCACCTGCATAGATATTACTGGGACTACATAGAGATTTAGGTTAATATACTATTATATCTCCATACAAACGACAGCCATTTAGCTATCATGCAGTGGAAAAGTAGTCGCCATATCTATCCCACCTGCATAGATATTACTGGGACTACATAGAGATTTAGGTTAATATACTATTATATCTCCATACAAACGACAGCCATTTAGCTATCATGCAGTGGATAAGTAGTCGCCATATCTATCCCACCTGCATAGATATTACTGGGACTACATAGAGATTTAGGTTAATATACTATTATATCTCCATACAAACGACAGCCATTTAGCTATCATGCAGTGGATAAGTAGTCGCCATATCTATCCCACCTCCATAGATATTACTGGGACTACATGAGATTCTGGCCTTTATATGAACATTGGTTTGGCTACTACATTGTTAATGTATGTCGTATTGGTAATGACGTCAAGATGTGCTTCTATGAGGGATGTGTATTTGTGTTTCAAAAACAAGGCTGTGCAAATAATGTTCACTCTCAATTAAGTATAATACTATTTATTTTATTGTATGCAATATCAGTTAGTAAGAAATAAATCATAACTGAATTAATAAGAAAGTGAAAGCAACAGAACTGACCTCCATCTTTTATTTACGCAGGGATATACCTAATGTTCGGTGACAATGTAAATTTCGCCTCAGAAATTTATACGAGTAGCAATACATGCCATATAAGGCAATCATGTGATGTCACACGAGGGGCGGGCACTTTACAATTGTCAATGTTAACAAACCACATTCAGCCTCCACACACGTTAACCACGCTCAATGTAGTTCATACTCTGATGGAAACTATTAACCCGCGATTCATTCCTTGAATACGCAGTGGATGTTGCAGGTGGGATTGGTTAAAAACCGTCTTCAGAAACAGGTTTAGTTAATTCAAATTTATTTTAGCATGATTGCGAAACAAGTTCTTACAACTTATATTAACGCTGGAGCCATTCCGATTGTGCCCTTAGGCCAGGCATTTAAATTCCATGTGGCCTCTTCTCTTTCCCTCATGGTGATGGATTCCATCAGGAATGAGGTCTCGAGAGTGATTAATATAACTTGTAAGAACTTTTTTCGCAATCAAGCTCAAATATTTTCAAAATATTAATATGGAAAGACATCTCCCAAAGCTCAAACTATACAGAAAGGAGGCAGCTTAGAGATATTACTAACACACCCGCCACCTCTAGTTTACACCATGTACTTAAAAATCTTCGAACTACTTACTCTTTTCTTTAGTTGGTTTGACGGGTCCAATCATGTCTGAGAATGGTCCCTTGCCAGCCTCGTTTTCAGCACAGACCTTGAAGTAATATTCCACACCTTCTGTGAGCGGTTTCAACTCCAGCGTACTTGTTGGTGCATCCACAGTGCTCTCCGGTTTCCAGGAACCGTACGTCTTCTCACGTTTTTCAACATGGTACTTTTTGACCGGTGCACCTCCATCCTTCTGCGGCTCGTTCCAATCAATCACTCCTTTGGTGGTAGTTACCTCCCTTGCTGACAGTTCTCTAGGAGCAGACGGTGTACTATACTCACTCTTTGGCTTGACGGTTGTGTCTGATTCGAGTGGCTTGGACGTGCCGACGGAGTTCACTGCCCGTATTTGGACTTGATATTCTTGACCTTCTGTCAGATTCTTCAGTTCACAGGTAAGCTCCTGGTCGGCTCTGATATCTGTCATGTGACTATACACACGTTTGAATTTCTCACGATAATCCACAATGTAATGTGTAATTGGTGAATAACCATCGCTCTTGCTCTTCTTAAAGGTCATGGTCGCGGATGTCTTCTTGATGTTTGAGAACACGATTGGACCGGCTGGTGGAGATGGAATATCTCGTGGTCGATCAATCTTTATCGGTTCAGAAATCTTTGCCATTTCACTCTCTTCGATGTCGTTTTCAGCTGTTACGGCAAGGACATAGTTTTTCTCATACTTCAGGTCTTTCGCCTCGGATGTCAGTTTGAATGCGTCTGTGGTTTCCACGTCCTTCCAGTCATCTAGGTCCTCGTGGCTGATGTACACGTGGTAGTGATGTACCTTAGACCCGCCGTTATCCGCTGGCGCTTTCCATTCGAGCTGAGCTGTGCCGTCTGTCAAGACTTTGGTTACTCGTACATTCTGTGGTGGACTGGGAGCAGCTAAAATACAGAAGCAAACAATGTAACATTTTAGCTATATGTGTCTTGTTGGGGGGGGGGTTGACATCGCACCAACAATTTAGGTAACTCTCCAGCTGTTATTGGTGGAGGTAGAGACCTGGTGCCGCTCAGAACAGCGTCACAGGCATAAACAGGCACACATGTTGTAGAAACACCGACAAGTTGGATAGCTTCCTCATTGGATTTTATTCGATAATCCAAGTGGGAATCGAACCTATCGGGCACGTGATTTGAAGCTAATGACCATAACCACTAGGCCACGAAAGCCCCGTTTCATCCAATGACAGTCCTCATTGATAACTTAATCAATAATAATTTCTTTTATGCTTTCTAATAGGATATTCTACACGAGTGGTCAGAATATGTCGCCAGATACGAGGGTCTGTAGCTAATACCACTCGTGCAAATACAAATTTAGATGATCAATCGATGAAATTCTTAATAATAATTCCAATCTTAACACTAATACACTGGTATCCTCTATATCATATAGGTACTGGTTACTAAGCAACATAAAGCACAGAACAGTCACACCACCGGTATTCCTCGATTGGGATTCACACGCATGCCTCGGATTCTGTAATGATTACTAGTAATAGAATTCAGACCCACTTTTTGGTTTTTCCGCTTTTAGGGGTTTAGCCATTTCTAGGAAGTCCGATTGACCAATCGAATTTTCTGCACAAACGCGGAAAAAGTACTCTTCTCCGTCTTTCAACTTCTTCGCATTGAAGTTACATGTGTCTGGTTCAGTGCGTCCGCAGTCACGCCATTTTGACTTCCAGGTCTCTCGGAACTCGATGATGTATGCTGTAATTGGTGATCCGCCATCTTTCAAGCTTGGTTGCCATGAGAACTTGATGTTTTCCTGGCTCACTTCTAGCACGTTGAAGGGGGCTTCTGGGATTGATGGCTTTCCTGCGCAATAAAATTACATCATGATATAAGAAAGTCGAGCATAAAGTGGCATAATGAATTCTTATTTAAATTTTAACTTTGTTTATGTTACAATGATTGCGAAACAAGTTTAATTAATCACTCTCGTTGGCACTGATGAAAGTGTAAATGTGGTCATTCGTGTGGGAGGAAACCGGAGTACCCGGAGAAAACCCACCTATCCGATCTGGCGACCACCTCACCTCACATACTTTCCCTGTCCGAGGATCAAACCCGGGTTGCATTGGTGAATTCTTGGTATAGGAAAAAAATCGTAAACATATTTTTTATTCAGTTCATGTTACATACAACAAATAAACAACATATTCCTTAATACGTATTACCAGTTATTCCTGGTGTCTACTCATTTCATGGGACAGAAATATATGTACCGGTAAGTATAAAAAGGTAAACATTTGAAAATACAGAAAAGGCCAAGTGACCACATTATAATAACATTAAATAAGTTTTTACAAATTTATTTTTAGCTCCATGAGTTCTTACACAATTAGTTTGTTCGCTCTCGAAATCTCATTCCAGACGGGATTAATCGTCATGAGGGAGAAAGATGAGGCAATGCGGATATAAGAGTCTTGTCTAAGGACTTCACCGCTGCAGTTCTGGCGGGGTTCAAGCTCCCAACCTCTGGATGACAAGGTGAATACCACACATCCATTATGAGAGAAGAGGCAATGTGGATTTAACAGTCTTGCCTAAGGACTTCACCGCTGCAGTTCTGGCAGGGTTCAAACCCACAACCTCTTGATTACAAGCCGGATACACAGGCTCCATTAACATGTTAACATACCGTGTCCAATAGCTGTGTTGATGCCAAGGAAATGAAGGACTATGCGCAACTTTTATTCAATAGCTTGACCTAGATTCTTATTACCAAAATATTCAACCTGGATTAACGAAGATGTTCAATATTCACACCTCAGTGTGTTATTGACTTAAATTAAATACATGTACATATTTTTGTCAAATCTCCTATATGGGGTTCTTCAGGTGTTTATGACCATAACCTGCATTTTGGGGGTTTAGCATTTGGGGGGGGGTAGTATTTTGGGGTGGTTGTTTGGCATTTTGGGTGGTTGTTTAGCATTTGGGGGATTGTTTAGCATTTGGGGGGAGTTGTTTAGCATTGGGGGGAGTTGTTTAGCATTTAGGGGGGTAGCATTTGGGGTGTTTAGCAGTTGGGGGGGTGTTTAGCATTTGGGGGGTTTAGCATTTGGGGGGGGGTTTAGTATTTTGGGGGTGGTTGTTTGGCATTTTGGGGGGTAGCATTGGGGGGTGTTTAGCATTATAATAAGATTAACCACATTAATTAATTGTCCTTTATTTGACCACACATGCATAATTATATTATACATTTTAAAGTACAGACAAAGATTGACTATCCTACCTTTAGGTTTCTCTGCGGTGACTGGTTTCTCAAGTTCTTGTTTCGGTCCGACACCTGCCTCATTCTCGGCAGCGACAGCAAAGTAGTACGACTGACCGTCTGTCAGTTTTGGAACGGTGAATTTCTCATCAAAACTTCTGGTTTGGGCAACCTCTGTCCATTCTCCTGGTGTCGTTGCCATGAATATGTGGTAGGCCTTGACCTTTGCCCCTCCATCTTTGGTGGGAGGAGTCCATTTGAGGTCAACTGAGTCGGGGGTGATCTTCGTGACCTTGAGAGAGGAAGGTGCTTCAGGTGCATCTGGAAAGATGGGGAGTTAAATTAATAATATAAAATCAACATATAATTGTGCTTGGTGCAATGAGAGACATTGGTCAGTTAGTTACTTCCCCTGAATACTCTTCAAGGAGCAAAAAAGCATTAAGAAGAAATGTTCTTTATGACAGAAAATAATGATATTTTAATCCATGTAAATAGCAATGACATTATGTCTAATCATCGGGTGCTTGTATATACTTGTAATACGTATATATATTTGTAGTCATTTCTAGCACATGTCACTATAATATAAGAGTTATCTTATCTATCTTATCTCTTACCCCCCCTGAATACTCTTTTAAGGAGGATGGGTCCTCTTAATTGTTTACTCTGTTTTTATCGTTGATTCCTTTGCCCAAAAACCTATCATTTTCTCAAACTCACGATCTATCGACCACCACCGTGGTTCTGGTGGGATTCAAACTCACTATCTATCGACCACCGTGGTTCAGGTGGACAAACCACAACACCACCACCCGGTGGGATTCAAACTCACGATCTATCGACCACCGTGGTTCTGGTGGGATTCAAACTCACGATCTATCGACCACCACCGTGGTTCAGGTGGGATTCAAACTCACTATCTATCGACCACCGTGGTTCTGGTGACGAGGTAGACACCGCATTCATTTCACCACAGAAGGCTCACTTATAAATGTGAAAATAAGTCTTAATGCAGATGGATCTAAGTCGGTTACTAACCGATTTTCTTCCTAATTTCTACTGGTTCTGTAGTCTGTAACGGTTCACTTTGACCTTCAGCATTGACAGCGCTGACACGGAAATCATAATCACTGCCAACCCTCAGTCTGTTTGCCCTGAACTTAACGTCAGCTGGCCGGGCCTCACCAATCTATAAGTAAATAGTTTGTAAATACATGTATATTGTCATGTACAGTTGGCCGGGCCTCACCAATCTATAAGTAAATAGTTTGTAAATACATGTATATTGTCATGTACAGTTGGCCGGGCCTCACCAATCTATAAGTAAATAGTTTGTAAATACATGTATATTGTCATGTACAGTTGGCCGGGCCTCACCAATCTATAAGTAAATAGTTTGTAAATACATGTATATTGTCATGTACAGTTGGCCGGGCCTCACCAAGCTATAAGTAAATAGTTTGTAAATACAATAGCATGTACACCTGGCCGGGCCTCACCAATCTATCCAGTAAAATAGTTAGGAAGGCGCCGGGTGCCAGTCCGCGGCGTTTGTCAGGAGTCTCCTGTCCTCCCGAGCATTTCTCGGCCGAACATTTCCACGGCAATTTGCTGCGATGCAACGCACCCAATATCTCGATACACTTTTTGTAGCCTACAGTTTCTCCGGATCATAAACAGTGGACATAACATGTACAATGAAATATAAGTTTGATTAGCTCAAACAATGGTTGCACTCAAATTAAATAGTAAATTAGACTGCCGTACTCAATTAGTAACACGTGTGTATTTGATTGAGCAAACGAGTGTTCACACCTCCGAAAATACTATTTTTATGTTCGAATACGATGTACATTGCCATCCCTAATTTAAACTAAAAATGTGTTACTGACTATTCCATAATGCTGGTAAGATTCCGAACCGATTCCTCATTTACTACGTATAATCGACAATCGAACAGCGACACATTGCATCATACCCGCAAATAGAACTGCCAGTCCGTATTATATGTGTGTTTTACGTTTATTTATCGTCGCTACCGGTTGCCCATATGATCGACGCCTCCTGAAGAGATTAGTCATTTTAGATTTTGGAGGATAGTGCATGATACAGACAGAGACCCATTCCAGAGTCTCCTCTGGTTCATTTACGTGCACGGTGTAAAGCACCGACACGAGACCTCGGTTTAACGTCCCATCTGAAAGACTGTTCATTTTATTAGGGTCAGACGGGGGATCGAACCTGCGATCCCTGGATTACCAGTCCAGCGTGTTACCACTGGACTACAGATCCGTCTGTCGTATTATATGTTCCGTGTTATGTCATTTTGTAGACAATAATTCTCTGATGTGCCGACAGTCATGATTACTAGTATTATTCACAGGGATTCGGTTAGTCTGGGTTCCAGTCTGTCGATTTTTTAACTTCTGGCAAAACGAACAGAAGTTCAAAACGGCCCAATTAATAGTCTCGGTGTCTTATTTGACTGACCAGGCAAAATATATCGACACCTATTCCCAGGCTAGGATTCGATGTGTCAAAGCAGATATAAATATCGTAAAATGTTACAATTTGTTGTCTCGGCAAATAGATGGTGGTCGTGACATTTTCTACATGTATACATGATCCAGCATAGAACTACAACCGTTCGTTCTGGTCGTTATACATGTACAGTCGAACTATGTTAACTAGAACATGTCGTCTGGTCCCGGCGATAATCTCTATATAACGCATATGATTCGCATCCCCCGTCTGACCCTAATTAAATTAACAGTCTGTCAGATGGGACGTTAAACCGAGGTCTCGTGTCGGTGCTTTACACCGTGCACGTAAAAGAACCAGAAGAGACTCTGGAATGGGTCTCTCTCTGTATCATTGCACTATCCTCCAAAATCTAATCTCTTCAGGAGGCGTCGCTCGTATGGGTAACCGGTAGCAGGAAACTGACATAATGTCGATCATTTATTCTGATGGGACCATGTTAAATATATATACTAGTACCACCAAACGTGCCGAATCCCTGCTACATATAAACTGACGTAACATTTGTGTTTTGTGTGCGCAATAAACAGACACTATTACATGTGGTCTTTACAAAGCAGATACTGTGATCATGCAGTGACCTATGACCCATGACATAGATTTATAAATACCATGTTTACAATGTACTGGTAGGTAGATTTAAACCTTGGAGTATAACAGTCGCAGGGTACACGGCTATGTACGGAAGCCTACAAGGGCCATTTTGACTTACGACTTACAACTTAGAGCTTAGGAGTTAGGTGTTAGGAGTTAGGACTTAGAACTAAGTAACGCGGCCATTTACAGGAGAACACATGTGCAGACCAGTGAGTCCAGACCGACTTAATATGAAAAAGGTAACTGGTTCTTGTATCTATATATAGTATTACCATGTAAATGGCCGCGTTACTTAGTTCTAAGTCCTAACTCCTAACACCTAACTCCTAAGCTCTAAGTTGTAAGTCGTAAGTCAAAATGGCCCTTGTTGTAGGCCATTTTGACTTATGACTTACAACTTAGATCTTAGGACTTAGAACTTAGGACTTAGAACTTAGATGTTAGGACTTACGACTTAGACGTAAAGCATCGGTGAGTGCGTGCATTATATAAATATAAGCTTTCTAGTGATATCAGTATCATTCGTGTAGCTTGTTCCAGTCCAAAGTTATGACCATTTGAATAATGGACTTCATGCGATTAATATTCAGAAATTCTGACTTATTTTAACAAAATTTGGAGACGCAGTGAAATCAAAACACCATAGCAACCAATATGTTCCACATGACACAACTAGTCATGTTTGGTATCAAATTAAAGGTAAATGTCCATTCTTTAAAATGCCACTTTGCCGAACTTAGTAGTATCCATAGTGGTTCAGCTGTTCTAGCATAAATACAATAGTAATAATTAATAAAATTTAAATATATTTTTTATTGACTTAAATTTTATTTACTTAACCCATACCCTGATATATACGTATTTCTCCCTGTTATCGGGCACCTGATATAATACGTATTTATCCTACCTTCATGCGAAATAACGTACACAAATGGCCTGCCTAATAAATTTTGCTTTATTAGTCAGTGCCTAATAAAGCTTTCGTGGCGTCATAGGGCTAAACGTGGATATAAATGCGCAACATATTACCAAGAGCGTAGCGAGTTTGTAAGCTGTCATGGCTAGTTTGTTTGTTTTTGTGTCGGGTGCACACTCAGAATGTAGGATAAATAGAATATTAGGTTACTGTCTTATACATTTTAATTTATTAGGCTCGTCTCCGAAAATATACAAGGCTCAGCAGAGCCTCGCCTTGTATTTTTTCTCCGACTCGCCTAATAAATTAAAATTTATAAGACAGTAACCTAATATTCTCTATATATACGACCACACCAATCACCTGATAAATACGTGTTTTTACGTGTCCGTTTTAAATCCATCATTTTCGCTAATTAAATACGGCAGAAAAGCGGTCAAAATATGTTTCAATAAAAGTCGGAAGTTAAAATGAAAATAAATCTAAAAATAGCAATTACTCATTCATTAGCTTGCATAAAAATATCTAGGTATTTGGTAAATTTCCACTGTGAAGGCCAATTCATGCGTATGGTCTAAAATCAAAATTGGATTGAAATTAGAACATTTTATCACGTGACATTATGATGCATTAAATGGGTTCCCGGGGGGGGGGGTGCAGGTGTTAGCGAAACAAATGTGTTTGAAGTTTGTTGTATGACCACGGCTATAAATAGATCAAAGTGCATGTAAGTCATAATGTTATGCAAGCATGGTGTTTTTTTGCTACACATGGCCGTAGGGTAATACAATTTGGGTTCAAAGGTTTTAATGCTAATTACCGACTAATGTCGGCATGACAAACAGTTTGACAGGAAGCATCCAGTTCGAAATACACAGGGCGGTGTCTTAGGAACTTGTTGATATCAAAGGATGTGTGTTGTAGCCTCATGGAATGGCTAATGTTGCCAGCTAAACAGAGGGTAATAAACCCATGTGGGTGGAGTCTTTAATCAGAAAGTCAAATTGATTTAGGAAATTGATTTAATCAATTTAGGTTGCCACGCCCTTTTTCCATGCACTATTAAATAAACAAATATAGTCGAATATAATAATTATTCTCCAAAACCTGCATGTCCAATATTTACACCTCCGTGTCTAAGTATAACCATAAATATATTAAAGTAAGTTTTTATCAGGGAAAACAGGGTTAAACATGATAGGGTCATTTTATCAGTTTTTCCAGTTTATGGCCCCTGTATAATTGACTCTTAGTCTGATCTCACAGTGCCTAGGGCATAAGTGGACACCTGCTGTTATATAATCATGTTAATTGGATCATAGTACACAGTAGCAGTGGTTCATTGATCAATTAAAATGCACAATTCCCCTTATCAGTTGTGTTGTTTTAGGAAAGGATTAGGGGGTAATTTATGGCTTTTTGTGGGAAGTAAAGTAACCTTGTATATTGCGCAGTTCTGAATTAGAAAAGGGGTCAAAAGCTGGTTCACAGTGAAAAGTAAACAATTATTTTGTAATATTATGAAACATAAAAGCTGAATTAAGTCATAGTTATTAAAAAATGAATGAACTTTTGGATTCAGGTGAAGTATTATTTTAGAATTTATATTAAATACATATACGTCCGAAATACTGGGCTACACGAAACACAGGTACAGATAACAGTGTGTTAAAATTTCACACAACAAATCAGCAGATAAAGGTTCTACACTCGTCTATGTTTACCATTTACCTATATATGACTGATTTGCATCGAAATGAATCTAAATATTAACCTATATATAATGAATAATCGTCATGAAATCACACCGAAAATCGTTTTGTTTCTATCCAATCGTCTGTGAACATAGGAACAGGTGCGCACTTGCAGATCACGTGGTCTTTGTCGGCCAATGGATGAGTGGGAATCGAAGAGATATTTGAAAAAATTCGATTGATTTAAAGTCGTTGATTAGATGGAAGCATATAAGATCTTACTTCAAAAATAGCATCAGCTGAAAATACGTCATCTCTAGTTTATTTCGGTACCAAATACATGGGGCCAAACCGCGGGACTGTATCATTGAAGGCCATCGGAAAACACCGCCTACCCGGCTTAGATATTTTGTTTCACTGCGATTAATAACAATGGCAATTAACACCAAGCTAATTAAAATGTGTTTTTAATGCCTTAAATTACACAAATACGTGCTTCTATCACATTTATTATAAAGATAAATGATTATAAAATGCCATTATACAATAATCTGAAAATTGTTAAAATACCATTTTGTTGACTTATAATGTAATTATCTGCCTTACGATAATCCCGACTTACGACTGATTTTGATATGGCGGGTCACACAATTTTTATGATTTGTAGCAGGACTATGTAAATACAATGTAGTAGTGTAAGATGGTGATATGATACAGGATGTACATGTATGCAGACGGGGCTCAGATATACCTTCCGTATTTCTGTAATTACGCTGTTTTATGTAAACCATGTGTGTTTTACGTTTATTTATCGTCGCTACCGGTTGCGCATACGAGCGACGGCTCCTGAACGGATTAGTAATTTTATATATACGGGTGTGATACATATGCATGATATATCCGAATTGCTATGACTCATCATATACGTGTTTATTGTGTGCTTAGGCTGTCGTTATGCATTACGCTAATCCAGAATCTGGTCCAGGTTAAATAAATAAGAATTAAACTTTTCGTAATTGGATCTTTTAATTATAGCCTGACCCGCCCCGGTACCTCACGCCAAGCGAGTTCCCCAACTACGTACACTACAATAGAACCTCGCCCAACGACAAAAATAAGCCGGGTCGGCACCTGTACAATTGTTTGAACTATACAAGTATGTACACTGCATATGCGTTACGTGTGAATATACGAAAACACCGCAATCCGCGTAACCCGG
Source organism: Archivesica marissinica (assembly GCA_014843695.1). Taxonomy (NCBI): domain Eukaryota; kingdom Metazoa; phylum Mollusca; class Bivalvia; order Venerida; family Vesicomyidae; genus Archivesica; species Archivesica marissinica. The sequence goes on from CM026392.1 coordinate 5,229,386, forward strand.
CAAATGTCAACAAGTCGCAAAATTTCGCGGCAATTGCTGCGTTCCTTCTGACTTGGCGTTTCCTCGTTATAATCCGCGCTAAGTCAAATTGCCGTGTTCCGGCATATTTGAGTTTTCCCCCTGACGTGTACTGTGCTTGCTTAAAGTGTATGGAGGCGGAATTCATTATTGCTAACTTTAGACATGCCCAATGGAGTTCATACCCTGATGGAAATTATTAAACACGCGATTCAATACGTATATTTACATTAATTATTTGAATTATTATTGAATGGTACAAACAAAGAAATATCACACTGTGCATTAAAATGTATTTAGGAAACTTACCGCATGTCAAATCTGGTAATTCGATCATCATTGGAACAGTGTAAACTGTAAGACATGCCTTTTAATATAAAAGGAATGTTGCCCAATCCTGCGCATGCCCAAATCTTCGAGTGCGCATGTCAGCCGCATACCATTAGTGAGGAAATTCATACGAAAATAGATACAAACATGGCATATACGTTCATCGAAGCAAACGCAATATGTAAATATTAATGTTTTAAGAACACAGAATAATACCTTTTTCCATTGACCAGAGATGCCTTCCCTGCTTTCTATGGTGTAATTCTTAACGACACTTCCTCCGTCGTATGCTGGTTGTTGCCATGACAACGTAGCGGACGACTCTGTGACATCAGATACACCGAGCGGACCAACTGGCTTGGTCGGCACATCTATAAAAGTGTCAATATTACAACATTAATGATGGGCGTGACTGACTCTAGGAAAGTTCAGTATTGGCGCGTATCGTCATCTGGTTCGCGTAATTCGGCGCTGAATTTTCCACGTACATACCGAATTTATAAACATTCTAAAACATTTTTTAAGTCATTTTCATTATTGTGGGGCGTGGTCAATACTAGTCCAACTATTTAGACTTGAAAAAAGTAACATTTTACTATCAAGGCATTTTTCAAATAACAAATGGTGACAGACAGATCCGCACGTGATTATCCACAATAACCACCCCCACATGAATAGCAATGATAAGAAATGAAATAAACCGTCGTCACATGATTCTATACCCGAAATCAATATTCAATGCATACCGAGATAATACCTTGAACAAGTTTCCGAAGTTTATCTAGGTAGGGCCTACAGATAGATATACAGTTACATGAACTAGAACAGATACATTTTATTTTGAGTCGGCAATATAGCAATAAACAGTGTTTATATTAGATATAAAGTTTTCACATTTAAGTTGGACATACTAGTAGACTTGTGATAGAAGATACTGAATTACAGGAAGTCGCATCGTTTTATTTGTTAATTTAAGAAAATTGTAGTTTGAACTAGATAAATTCCAAAATGGCGTCAGGTGGCAATTTATCACGGACATTAGAAGGGGGACACGAGCCGTTCTATGAGTTTGCCTGTACCCTGTGCGCTGTAGACGGGAGGCACGTAGAAGCAATGAAATACTGCGTGGAATGCGTCATCTACATATGTGCTCGTTGTATCCAGAAACACGACATATTCCCGCTAAACAAGAGGCACACAATGGTGGATCAGACACAGTTTGCGACAGCCGGATTATCTGCTCTAGTGTCGTTTCCGACGAAACCCTGCAAGAAACACCCCAGCGAAATGATCAACATGTTCTGTGGAAACCACGATGTTGTCTACTGCAGCGTGTGTAAGGCACTCGACCACAGGTAGTTGAAACACAGGAACTTGAAATTTTATCGATAAGCCACCAAAGGTCTCGTACCTCTATCCTAGGACACCCCCCTCTATTAAAAAAATGAATAGAGGCGGGTGTCCTAGGATAGAGGTACGAGACCTTTGGTGGCTTATCGATAAAATTTCAAGTTCCTGTGGTTGAAATAAATAGTCAAACCTGTCTTAAGCAGCCAGCCAAGGGAGTCACAGAAAGTGGCTGAACACAGGTGGCTGCTTAATAGATGTATAATGCATAATAAAACAACATGTTTGGAATCTTGAAACTGGCTGCTTAATACAGGTTGGCTGCTTAATAGAGGTGACCACTAATGCAGGTTTGACTGTAGATACAAAATATGTTCAGCTTCAATCTATCAGTAGGCAACTCGTTGCAAAACAGTTTTAGCATATGTATTTAGAAGATATTATCACATGTAAAAATGTTAAATTTTACTTCTTGATCTATATTAATTTCATTGTGTAAAGAAATGTGTACATTATACATGTGCATATTTATTCTAGTATTAACTTTGTACATGTGCATATTTATTCTAGTATTAACATTGTACATGTGTATATTTATTCTAGTATTAACTTTGTACATGTGTATATTTATTCTAGTATTAACTTTGTACATGTGTATATTTATTCTAGTATTAACTTTGTACATGTGCATATTTATTCTAGTATTAACTTTGTACAATTTATTCTAGTATTAACTTTGTACATGTGTATATTTATTCTAGTATTAACTTTGTACATGTGCATATTTATTCTAGTATTAACTTTGTACATGTGCATATTTATTCTAGTATTAACTTTGTACATGTGTATATTTATTCTAGTATTAACTTTGTACATGTGCATATTTATTCTAGTATTAACTTTGTACATGTGTATATTTATTCTAGTATTAACTTTGTACATGTGCATATTTATTCTAGTATTAACTTTGTACATGTGCATATTTATTCTAGTATTAACTTTGTACATGTGCATATTTATTCTAGTATTAACTTTGTACATGTGCATATTTATTCTAGTATTAACTTTGTACATGTGCATATTTATTCTAGGTACATGTGTATATTTATTCTAGTATTAACTTTGTACATGTGCATATTTATTCTAGTATTAACTTTGTACATGTGCATATTTATTCTAGTATTAACTTTGTACATGTGTATATTTATTCTAGTATTAACTTTGTACATGTGTATATTTATTCTAGTATTAACTTTGTACATGTGCATATTTATTCTAGTATTAACTGTGTACATGTGTATATTTATTCTAGTATTAACATTGTACATGTGTATATTTATTCTAGTATTAACTGTGTACATGTGCATATTTATTCTAGTATTAACTTTGTCACTACATATTAAGTTTTTGAGTACAGGTAGATAAAAAAATATAGTATAAAGGGAGATAATTGACAAATAGATGTAATTGTTTAAAATAATATTTCACATATTGGCTTCACCTAGTATTTTACAACACAACGACCGATGCCTCAGTGGATATAGAGTAAAGTTTCACACATTTACACTATTTAACATGATTTTTCACACATATTATGATCAGCAGATAGTATTTGATTACAGTTCATGCGATGGCACACAGTATATAACGGACGCCGCTAAGGGTATACAGAAGACCCGGGAATATAAACATGTCATGAAAGAGACAAAAGCCTGTATCGCTGATGTCGGCAAAGTACTTGGTAGCCGGAAAGTGGACAAATCTCGCATTGCCAAAGAAAAGCACCAAGTAAAACAAACCATTGCAGATTTACGTAAAAATGTGAATAAGTATTTTGACGATCTAGAAACGAAAAGTCTGAATGAGCTGGATATGAAAGAGAAATTAATCATTGACGGGATAGACAAGGATGTGAGAGACCTCGATAGTATGAGGACAGAGGCTGACGACGTTCTGAAGAAGCTTGAATCATTCAAGGGAGATAATGAGTGTGAACTCTTTGTTCTCGTCAAAGACGGAAAGCTTATGGTGAATGATGCGAAGGAGAAATGTGCCGAGGTCTCACGGACAGTAAACAGAGAGTTTATTAGGTTCAAAATAGATCCGAAGATAGAAGCATATGTGACGTCATTATACATGCTGGGAACGTTTTCATTATTGCCACTGACAGTCGCAGGACGTTACGGACAGTATAATATAAAAAATGAGTGTGGCAGTGAAATGTGTAGGATCGATGACATATGTCAGTTACAGGATGGTACGATACTTGCTACTGATTACAACAATGAGACACTATATAGACTAGATCAGTCCTACACAGTGCTTGATTCCGTACAACTGCCGGGTACACCTCGTAGTGTATGTGCTATTGGTGCTGATGAGGTGGCCGTGTCTCTGTGGAGCGACAAGGAAATACAAGTTGTTTCTGTAGGAAGGACACTCACATTGACAAGATCATTCAGTGTAGGTAATTGTTGCAGGGGGATTGTTTATATGGGTGGGAACTTGTATGTCTGCTGCGGAGATGTAGATGCTGCATCTTCAGGTCGCATAGAAGTATATAACAACGCCGGAGTACTTCAACACTATATTCCACGTTCACGATCACGTATGTCGTCCGTGCCAGTATATATCACCGACAGTGACGACGGCCAGCATCTGTTTGTTACTAACTACGACACTGACGACATAACTATGTTGGATCTTGCGGGTAATGTGATCAATACTTTCAACGACAAGGACTTAGTTACAGCGCGAGGAATATGCACAGGTGACCTAGGGCACGTGTTTGTCTGTGGGTGGGAGAGTAACACAGTCGTACAGCTGTTACCGGAGCACAAGACGATATATGTGATTCTAAGGGAGACAGATGGGATTGAGAGTCCATATGCAGTATGCTATGATAGGAAAACATCAAGACTATTAGTCGGATGTAGTTACACAAATAGTCTATCGGTGTTCAATGTGACGAAATAAACACACCATCGCTAAATTATGTGAATTGCCGAAAATATTTGGAGCCAACATTTATTTTGTCCATAATTGACTTTTTATTCAGTGCTGTAAGCAGCCGAATATATCTCATGTTATGTTGGTGAAGTTATTTACTGTTTCTTTCTGCCAGCATGTAAGGCACAACATTCGGCTCTTCTGCATTAAACGAATAGTAAAATACCCAGACTATTCACACCTTTACGACAGGTACCTGCGCTCGCGCCTTTACTTTCGTTTTTTTACCTCCATACTTCCAAAAACATGATAGTAGTTTGTAAATAGTATCGTTGGATAATTAGAGCTCATATCTATACAATATATCATGTTATTCAGGATACACATATTACATTACGCATGAGTGTTGACGCTGTTTACATTAGTTTGTTATGTCAACAAACGTCGTATACGGCGCTTGTTTATTAGTTGAAATACTCAGTTTTTGAGGCAAATATTCGGAATTTATAACATATAATAAGGAAGTACATTCTGTAGATATTTGCGTTTTCACCGATGTAGTGTCGCTTTAATACGATCTTTTAAATTATACATTTAATATTTTGAAAATCTCTTCTGAAAGTAGTTTGTTGTGTGCATAGGCCAGGTTTATCGACTGCCTATAAGTACGACAGGAAGTCTTAAACATATTCCATGCTGAACGACTGGAACTTGCACACTATCGTCCATACTCGCCTATAAGACTAACAGATTATGGCCTCAAAAGTGGCTTACCGTCTTACAAGCTAGTGCTAAAAAAAAATCAATAAAAAAACATTTTTCATAATGTATTTTTAAATGTGTTAACATACAATTTAATGGAATTCATAAATACGTTTTAGAAAAGAAAATGCTCTGACACTGAACATTTCTTCAACTTGCACTCGCCAAACATGCAATTTATCAGGGCGTTCACTAGACTTTGAAACTCAAGAGTCAATGACCCTTGAGGTCAAAATCTCAAGAGTCAAACAGGAATTTTCAAGAGTCAAGCTGGAATTTTCAAGAGTCAAATATATGCATGTTGGTACTTTACGTACATGTAATTTTTGTAGGTTCGTGCTACCACTGTTAGCGAAGGGATTTTTCTTTTTAGCATCTCTACACCAAGTACAATACAACAGATAATAATAAATGTCTTTTGATAAAAACTAATTTTTACCGGAAAAATACCGAGCCGTACAGGTATTAGAGAAACGTTATTAAAGATTTATTTCCCTTTGATACTAAAGTTTGGGTAAGCCTTTTTCTCAACCACCCAACTGAATAATGACATCAACCACGCATTTTGAACCTAACCCTGGGCGGCGCAAGTGATGAAGGCGCTTTATGCGTGGTTGATACTATATTCTGATCGGCTGGTTGAGATAAAGATTTTACGTAAAGTTTGCCTAGACGCCATTTGTCCGATTGTGAGTCCCTCGTAAATCACGATTGTGTTCATAACGAAATGCAGCAGACTTTTGATGAAAATAACTGCGTTTTATATATGAACGATTACGGTCTTCGACCTCGTAGACAGACATATTTTGATAATTACTCCGCTGAGAAAATATTTGATGACGCATGACCGATCAACGCCCCGGGTCAAGTTGACTCTCAGGGCATTTTCACCAAGAGTCAAAAAGCGTCTTTATCAATTTCCGTGCGTCAAAACCCGGGAGCTCGGGTCAAATGAACGCCCTGATTTATACTTGTGTTTTATTTACTGGTGTCTTATATGCCAGTGCATGCCAAACCATACAGATTTCAGGGCCAGCGTAAGGGGGTCGTCTTGCAGGTGAGATCACTTTATAGGCGAGCATGGATGATAGGGTAAGCATGGTAGCGTATGCGAAACATGAAGCCCTATTACAAAAATTACCTAGTAGGTGTATTAAAGACATATGCAAATGAGCAGGTGATTTCAACTTGTGGTACCTGCCTTGAATTCCCAAGTTCTAGCAATAATGTCATGAGATTGTAAGTAAACATTTCAACATTTCAGAGACATCTTGTTACTGCCCCTGAATACTCTTTAAGGAGGATATGTCCTCTCAATTACTGCCCCTGAATACTCTTTAAGAAGGATATGTCCTCTCAATTACTGCCCCTGAATACTCTTTAAGGAGGATATGTCCTCTCAATTACTGCCCCTGAATACTCTTTAAGGAGGATATGTCCTCTCAATTACTGCCCCTGAATACTCTTTAAGAAGGATATGTCCTCTCAATTACTGCCCCTGAATACTCTTTAAGGAGGATATGTCCTCTCAATTGGTTTCCTGTTTTTATCATTGTTTCCTTTGCCCAACATCTTACAATTACTAAATTATTGAATCTCCACATATATCCTACAGTATATCTAATGGATATTTTACTGTCAATATCAATTACTAAACATCATTTTGATAAAATCACCTTAATCATACTTCAACATCTGGTTAGGAACAACAGTAAAAACAAAGGATTCCAACGAAAATGACCAATATACATATCAAGATAAATCAGACTTTATGTGCTAAAGGGAGATAATATAACATGAGCAATGTCAAAAAAGTACTATATTTGAATTTTCTCCCTTTGTACCAATTGTTGCTTTGCCAATGAGTGGTCTACATTAAATTTTAGACTGCATAAGGAAGTGTGAACCCTACCATAAGGCGAAGCAAGCGCAATCTTCTCCGACACCAACGGCTGCGACTGTCCGACGGCATTCTCCGCCGACACTCTAAACATGTACTCTTGTTTGTCCTTCAACTTCTGTACGTCGTGCGACGTACTGACGCCACTAACCGTGGCAACCTTGGACCAGGTACTTCTCGATGCTTCCTTGGCCTCCAGAATGTACTCTTTCACTTTTGACCCTCCGTCGTCCTGCGGTGGTTGCCAGGTAACGGTTACTGAGGTGCGGTCAACGTTGGAGAATTCTATTGGTCCTACTGGTTGGGATGGGGCAACTACAATATTGAAATGATTTATGTATGAACAGCAGACAGGGAAGTATCAGCATTTACACCATAACGCTGGGGCTTGCACATTTCCCCTGGAAACATAGTTAATGCCATGTATCATTCACCTGAGCATTGAAACTCAACAGTTGAGGACATATTTTAAAAACGCAAGAAATTTATTTCGATAAAAATGCAAACAATTTATTTCAATAAAAATGCAAAAAATTTATTTCGATAAAAACGCAAGAAATTTATTTCGATAAAAATGCAAAAAATTTATTTCGATAAAATGTATAGATTTTGCTATCAATTTACTTGTGATTTTACAAAAATGTTACTTCAGAAATTAACCAGAGCTCACCAGATGCGTTCTAACGTCAACCAAATCTTGGGTGGACGTGCCCCCAAAACCTCCTACAATTGGGCTTGTACATCAATGTAGGGCCCAGTTATGCAGAGATGAACAGTCAACCAAATCTTGGGTGGACGTGCCCCCAAAACCTCCTACAATTGGGCTTGTACATCAATGTAGGGCCCAGTTATGCAGAGATGAACAGTAGGTAGGCAGGGTTTATGTTCATTCAGTACTATTTAGCAAGCACCAGAAGACATTCCTAATTCTAACATGACCCAGCTAATAACATACATAGTTGTAGAGTAAAATCTACCTCGGATTATTCTACGATATACCTACCTTGAACTATGCTGCGCGCGCACAGTGTTTTGGCTATTCCATTTATACAATGCATGTAAAGTTTTATGAATGAAAGTCACGTGATGTTTGTAAATAATACAGTTGGAATTCGCGGATGTGAGCTATTTTTAGAATCTCTTGTCAGTCTTGTTTTTCTGTTAAGTAACGTTTCAGTTACTATTCTGTACAGTTTTATTTGACAAAATAAATAAAATTATTGATCAGTTACAACTTTTTGTTCATTTATGCACTAAATTGATATTTTCCCTAAAAAATAACGTCATCACCCCTTACGTGGGAGGAAATTTCGAAAGCCAAATGCACGGCGTTTGAAGAAAATACTCCTTGATTCTCGTCTAAAATTATTAGAAGTAAGTCGTGTTAGAATCGAAATAATAAGTATCAACCGTGGTATATTGCAGAATAACCCTCGTTTATCGTTCTTATGCGTAGAAATATATCACTTCGGCCTTCGTGATATATTTCTACGCATAAGAACTTCAAACTCGTGTTATTCTGCGATATACCATGGTTGATACATATTATTTCCTAATTATCATGCACAAACTGCATTGTTTATTTTAAGTTGGGGTTTCTGGGACGGCTGTAATAGAGGACGTGGATATAACATGATTGCTTGGTTAGTTGGATGGCTATAGACACTTGCTATTCGGCTATACCGGACGTGGATATATCATTTTGGGATTAAACTTGCATTAACAGCTTAAGTCATATTGCGACTCTCCAGCTATTATTGGTGAAGGAAAACCCAGACAGAACCACTGACCTTCTACAAGCCAAATGGATGGCTTCCTCACATGAAAGAATTTAACACCCCAGTGGGATTCGAACCGACAGTAGTGAGGAGCAAATAATTGGAGTAAAATCTATAAGATTGAAATTGAGATTTCAGAGTTTACGATAAATCATACCGGTCCTTTTCTTCAACACTGTCGCTGAATCGGTCTCCGCCAATGGTCCTTTGCCAACTGCATTTTCTGCACACACAGCAAAGAAATACTGTTTGTCGGGTTTCAAGTTCTCCACTTTGTGCTGCATGTCGAAGGCTTTAACTTTGCCCACACTGAACCATTTCCCTTCACCTTCCTTGACAAATATGTGGTACGCCTGCATCTTGTCGCTGCCTCCATCTTTGGGAGGTTTCCATGAGACGGTAACGCCCGATGGTTTCTTGTCTTGGATGGTGAGAAGAGTTGGGGCTTCTGGGACGGCTGTAATAGAGGATGTAGATATAACACGATTACTTGGTTAGTTGGACGGCTATAGACACTTGCTACTCGGCTATACCGGACGTGGATATAACACGATTACTTGGTTAGTTGGACGGCTATAGACACTTGCTACTCGGCTATACCGGACATGGATATAACACGATTACTTGGTTAGTTGGACGGCTATAGACACTTGCTACTCAGCTATACCGGACATGGATATAACACGATTACTTGGTTAGTTGGACAGCTATAGACACTTGCTACTCGGCTATACCGGACGTGGATATAACACGATTACTTGGTTAGTTGGACAGCTATAGACACTTGCTACTCGGCTATACCGGACGTGGATATAACATGATTACTTGGTTAGTTGGACGGCTATAGACACTTGCTACTCGGCTATACCGGACATGGATATAACATGATTACTTGGTTAGTTGGACGGCTATAGACACTTGCTACTCGGCTATACTGGACATGGATATAACATGATTACTTGGTTAGTTGGACGGCTATAGACACTTGCTACTCGGCTATACCGGACATGGATATAACACGATTACTTGGTTAGTTGGACGGCTATAGACACTTGCTACTCGGCTATACCGGACGTGGATATAACACGATTACTTGGTTAGTTGGACAGCTATAGACACTTGCTACTCAGCAATACCGGACGTGGATATAACATTTTGTTTATTATTTAGGGATTAAACTTGCATTCAAGCTAAAATAAATTTGTATAAACTAATTATTTACCCTTTGGTCGACACGGTTTCACTGGAGGAGATTCCAGAGTTGCGCTCGGACCTTCCTTGTTCTCAGCCGTGATTCTGTATATGTACTCATTATCTTCGATGAGTTTCGTGGCTGTGTACGTTATCGTTTTACCATTAACTGATCCCACTTTAATCCAGGTAGATCTACAAGTGTCGCGCTGTTCAATCATGTAGCCTGTGACTTCAGAGCCGCCATCTTTGCTTGGTTGTTTCCATGATAATGTAACAGAGTCCTTGGTGATGTCAGTGAGCTCAACCGGTCCTTCTGGTGCATCGGGTACATCTACAGTGATAGTGAAGAATATTAAACACTGCGAAAACATAGAAGTCGCAATGCTAACAAATAATGCTATATCCCTCGAGTATGTTGTATCTTCATTGTAAATGTGGCGGATATTTCACATTGTCTCCAAGGAATTCACTAAGCTTGCCATATGTTGGTCATTATTCTTAAACCGAAAAATTTCATGGAAATCCGAGTAAAATCAACCTCAAAATGTCAATGTTGATTAAGTACCAAAATGTCAAGGATTATTTATGTACCAAAATGGTTATTTATGTACAAAAATGTTTTTTATGTACCAAAATGGTTATTTATGTACCAACATGGCAATGGTGATTTATGTACCAAAATGGTTATTTATGTACCAACATGGTGTTTTATGTACCAAAATGTTTATTATGTACCAAAATGGTGATTTATGTACCAAAATGGTTATTTATGTACCAAAATGGTTTTTACGTACCAAAATGGTTATTTATGTACCAAAATGGTTTTTATGTACCAAAATGGTTATTATGTACCAAAATGGTGTTTATGTACCAAAATGGTTTTTATGTACCAAAATGGTTATTTATGTACCAAAATGGTTTTTATGTACCAAAATGGTTATTATGTACCAACATGGTGTTATATGTACCAACATGTTTATTTATGTACCAAAATGTCAATGGTTATTTATGTACCAAAATGTCAATGGTGATTTAGTTACGCCTGCAGACATAACAGCTATTGTAGAAATGTTTGCTGGTTTATAAAAGATGAAACTGTTTGCGTAAGACCTACCATACGGAGATTTAATCGTTACGCCGGTAGACACGAGAGCATCTGATCTGCCCACTTTGTTCTCCGCAAATATCCTGAAGAAGTATTCCTGCCTATCATTCAGCCTCTGTACACAGTATGATATAATGTCTGCATTTACGCTTGTAACTCGGCTCCATGTTGTCTTCGGTGTCTCTTTTGACTCGATGTAGTATCCGGTCAAAGGAGAACCCCCATCCTCCTCCGATGGCTTCCATGTGATAACGACGGAAGTTTTCTGAATGTCTGAGAACACGATGGGACCAACTGGCACCGATGGTTTCGTTGCTTTCTTCTTAAGAACAGTTGGCGAGCTGGTTTCCATGGCTTCACCTTTGCCGACCTTGTTTCCGGCGACAACGGCGAAGTTGTACTTCTTGCCAGGTTTAAGGTCCTTTACCTTGTAATCATTGTCAAACCATTTGAGTTTTGTGATTTCTTTATATTCTCCATCGTCTTCTTTCATCATGATGAAGTAGGAGTCAAGCTTGGATCCGCCATCTTCTTTAGGCTTCTTCCAGGTCAAGGTCACAGTGTCATTCTTAGCATCCTTGACCTTTACATCTTCAGGTTTGCCAGGAGCAACTGAAACTCAGGTTGACATAATTTATCTAAAATGGTGCTATCTTATATCTGTCTGTACTATAATTTAGAACAGTTCTCTGGAAATGTTTATAAAACCATATTGTTGCAAGCAGAAGATCAATATTTATAATTTCAATTCATTTTATTTGAAGCAACACCGTGCAATTTTATGATTTGTTCCAATGGTCTGACTAATGGTTGAGGTCAACTTACGGTTGAACAGATATTCTAGATGAATTAAAGGTGTTAATTCCTACCCAGTGACTTCATTGCTTTCACAGTGTCCTGCGCTTCAAGTGCTGAACTTTCACCTTTCCTGTTGACAGCTGTCACCCTGAATATGTGCTCATCATCTCCTAGAAGCTTGGGCTGGGTCCAGGATGTAGTGTCCTTATCAACGGAACCAGCCTTCTGCCAGGATGCACGGCGTGATTCGCGGTATTCAACGTTATAGCCGGTGATGGGAGACCCTCCGTCATTGCGTGGCGCCTTCCAGGTCAAGGTCACAGAATCTTTTGTTAGGTCAGAGATCAGGATTGGTCCAACTGGTTGATCTGGAATTTCTGTGTAGAAAGTATCTTAGTGTTAGTGTACTGTAGAAATCCCTAATTAGCTAGACCATGTATAAAACATGTCTCATATAAAAAATTATAGTTATCTTATAAGGTAGAGTCCCCTAGTCCAGAGGGGGCACACCCAGCGTACGTCCCCCCTAAAATATGTGAAGCATAGGTTCATTACGCAATCACTGATTTTATTATATATACAGTCAAACCTGTCTTAAGCAGCCAGCCAAGGGAATCACAGATGGTGGCTGCTTATCACAGGTGGCTGTTTAATAGAGGTAACATGTATAATAAAACAATATATTGGGAATCTGTAAACCGGCCGCTTAATACAGGTTGGCTGTTTAATAGAGGTAACATGTATAATAAAACAACATATTGGGAATCTGTAAACTGACTGCTTAATACAGGTTGGCTGCTTAATAGAGGTGACCACTAACACAGGTTTGACTGTATTTCACTTATTTTGGCACAAACAAAAAAATGCAGCAGAATGACCAATATGCAATGTTACCCCAACATTTCCGGGAGGCGAAGGAATACCTCCAAACCCACATGTCAACTTTTTTTCTTTCTTTTTTTTATGCCCCTCTCTAATCGTGTCATGGTTTTGGTAGGGCTCAAACTCACAACTTCTCGGCTATGCGGCAGACACCATATCAATTATACCACTGTTCAGCATCATATACTTGTGATAATAATGCTTTTAATGTTGATTTGGTGAATTATAAACAAACAAATACTTTATATATACATGTATATATATTAGGGATGGCAACGAATAATCGCTCGAACGCCCAGTAATCGAAAATTCGGAAATAAATATTATTTTGTCCTCAAAAATGCCACCGCTCAGTCACACGTTTGGAAATGGTTGACTCGCACTGAGAATATGAACACTGCTATGTGTAATCTATGCAAATTGGATTTAACATATTCGGTTACAATAGCAATCTGAATAATCATTTGAAGAAGATGACGTTAACGCGTAAAACAGAAATTAGGTTAGTATGGCAATTTTGAGTGTTTGATAGAATTCTATCGAATATTCGAAAAGTCGAATACCTTACCGACCAAATATTCGAATAGTATAATCGCTATTCGTTGCCATCCCTAATATATATATACAGTTCATGATGAAAAACATTGATTAACTTACTACAGGAGCTCTTCAGTGTGATTGAATCCTTCATTTCCAATGGTTTGCTGGTACCTTCCTTATTTTCAGCTGAAACTCGGAATATGTAGTTGGTTCCCTCAGAGAGCTCAGTCACATGATATGTCTCCGAGTCGGCGGGAATTCTCGCTACCTTGCCCCAGAACTGTTTGAATCCTTCACGTTTTTCTATGAAGTAGCCGGTTAGGGGTGCTCCTCCATCGTGTTCCGGTGGTTGCCATGACAACGTAAGTTCGGTTCCATCAATGTTGGAGGCTGTTAGCGGACCAACTGGTGTGCTTGGTGGACCTAAATACATATACAAAGTGTTCACAACTAATTTAGCTTCTAGCATTACCCCTGCACTGGTATTTGACACAGGAACGATTGCTTTATTACACATGAACTTGATTTGACCTTGAAAGTCAACCTCAAGGTCACTTGGAATATGGGATATATGGCTTATTTGAATGGTTATATAATGTTTTCTATATGTGTTCCATGGAAACTATATGTCTATCTTGCTTGGTTATAAGTTACAATAATGTATAGTTTACACGTCACTGACCGCCCTGACCGTGACTGATACTGACTGCCCTACCCGCTGACCGTGACTGATACTGACAGCCCTGCCCACAGACTGTGACTGATACTGACTGCCCTGCCCACAGACTGTGACTGATACTGACTGCCCTACCCACAGACAGTGACTGACGCTGACTGCCCTGCCCACAGACCGTGACTGATACTGACTGCCCTGCCCACACACCGTGACTGATACTGACTGCCCTACCCACTGACCATGACTGATACTGACTGCCCTGCCCACATACCGTGACTGATACTGACTGCCCTGCCCACATACCCTGACTGATACTGACTGCCCTGCCCACAGATTGTGACTGATACTGACCACCCTACCCATAGACCGTGACTGATACTGACTGCCCTACCCACAGACCATGACTGATACTGACTGCCCTGCCCACAGACTGTGACTGATACTGACCACCCTACCCATAGACCGTGACTGATACTGACAGCCCTGCCCACAGACCGTGACTGATACTGACTGCCCTGCCCACAGACAGTGACTGATACTGACTGCCCTGCCCACAGAACTGACTGATACTGACTGCCCTGCCCACAGACTGTGACTGATACTGACTGCCCTACCCACAGACCGTGACTGATACTGACTGCCCTGCCCACATACTGTGACTGATACTGACTGCCCTGCCCACAGACCGTGACTGATACTGACAGCCCTGCCCACAGACCGTGACTGACTTTGACAGCCCTGCCCACATACCGTGACTGACTCTGACAGCCCTGCCCACATACCGTGACTGACTCTGACAGCCCTGCCCACAGACCGTGACTGATACTGACAGCCCTGCCCACATACTGATTTCTTTCCAAATTGAACTCCTTGCTAGACCAATTCTCTATATATGCACAAAGTTTCATAAATATCCACCAACAACAGACGCACCAATTACAATAAACCCGGGGGGGGGGTCATTACAATCAGGGTGCCAATTAAATATTGTGGATTTTTTTACCTACAATGATATTTAAGGTCTAATTTTATTTGTTAATTTCTTCAAGTCAAAGAATAACACTCTGATTAAGACCAGCTGTAACTTTGGTAATAAACTGCTATTTACAAATTGTAAAGACATAAAGGGAGATAATTTACAAAGTTATACAGTGGAACCTCCCAAAACCGGACCCTCTCTAAATCGGAATACTCCCAAAACCGGATGTTTTTGAAAGTCCCGAATTGTTTCTTCTTTATTTCTTATATAAAATCACTCTGAAAACCGGAACCTCTCAACTCCGGAAACCGGACGAAAAATTTGCATAATTTGGGTACAGTTTGATGTAATTTCACCTCCCAAAACCAGAACAACTTTTAGGCGACATAGGTCTTCATCAATAAACTAAAAAGTGTTGAATTTGTTTGTTTATTCCGTCATAAATTGACACGCTGCTGACACTTTCCAATCTCGTTTTTAACGTTGCGCGTTTGATCTATGAACGTGTGATAATCGCGCAAGATTATAAGATGTCAGGCTGATTGATGACTACTGCAATTAGCACTCATGTACAGTTAATGTGGCGGCTAACTGGGGGATTATGTTATAATCACGTGTAGATTACTATCCTATAGGCAATTATAAAACTTGTTTGATAACGAATAAAGGATTTTGTGAATCTCGTAATTTATTGTTTGATGCAACCGTTTGATCTGTGAAAGCACAATATAATCCAGTCACACAGGATAATTATGATTTTCGCAACTTTTGACCATTTGTTTTACAAAATAATATTTAAAGAACTGTTTTTCAAAAATATTTCGCTCGCCCATATGGTTCGCCGGCGGCGAGGGTAAATAAGCTCAATCATCATCACCAAATATTTCATCACTTTATAAAGGCATATGTACTTTAAAACACATCAATAAAAAACCTCTGAAAACCGGAAACCTCTGTAAACCGGACTTTTTATCCAGTCCCGAAGATGTCCGGTTTAGAGAGGTTCCACTGATATGGAAAGATGTTATATATTTTGTTTTGTAAATAAAGTATTATTGAAGTATTAAGCCATTAATCTTTATTTGTAATTATCTGTTCCTTAGAATATCTCACAATGCCATTATAAATAAGTGTGTGTTTTACGTTTATTTATCGTCGCTACCGGTTAGTTGCCCATATGAGCGACGCCTCCTGAAGAGATTTTAGATTTTTTAAGGAATGGTACAGCCAGAGACCCATTCCAGAGTCTCCAAGCACCGACACGAGACCTCGGTTTAACGTTCCATCTGAAAGACTGTTAATTTTATTAGGGTCAGATGGGGATCGAACCTGCGACCCCTGGATTACCAGTCCAGTCCAACGTGTAAACCACTGGACTACAGATCAGCCTTCATTATAAATAAACTCATATTGTGGTTTTAAACACAGCTTCTTCTTAGTGTTTGGGGTTAAAACTTGCACCAATAGCTTAGGTCATATGGCGACTCTCCAGCTATGTTTGGTTGAGGAATACCCAGGATGCCCATCCACGCAGTATTTCCCGGATGCCCATCCACGCAGTATTTCCCGGATGCCCATCCACGCAGTATTTCCCGGATGCCCATCCACGCAGTATTTCCCGGATGCCCATCCACGCAGTATTTCCCGGATGCCCATCCACGCAGTATTTCCCGGATGCCCATCCACGCAGTATTTCCCGGATGCCCATCCACGCAGTATTTCCCGGATGCCCATCCACACAGTATTTCCCGGATGCCCATCCACGCAGTATTTCAGGCACGGAGTGCCACCTTGATATAACCACCGATCTTCCACAAGCCAGCTAGATTATTGTCTAGGTCAGGAATATATAAGGACATTATGAAATATGAAATCTGTACATACCTAATGGATATTCTGGCTTCACGGGTTTCTGGGTCTCGGCTGCGGGCCCAATACCAGCGGCATTCTCAGCTGCCACGGAGAAATAAAATTTCTTCTCCGGTAAGTCCTTGAACTTGTACACCATTTCCTGTGGTTTCAAGGTCGCGACCTTGACCCACTCATCGCGCTTGGCCTCACATCTGCTGACAATGAAGTGTGTACACTTGGAACCGTCGTCCTTGGCAGGCTTTTTCCACTCAATCGTCACGGAATCCTTGTCGACCTTGACGACTGTAAGATCTTGTGGAGCACTTGGTGCAGCTAAAAAATAATAACATATTTTTTATATTTGTTGGTTACCATGGAGATGTCCTGATATCATCATCAACTATATTTCGGTACAAACTACATTGACCCATAAGTTGTTCCCAATCATATATCTGTAACCCCGGTGAGAAATATTTTTCTGCAAATCCGTGACTCGAACCTGGCGCCTCGCACTTACATGGCGAATGCTCTACCCGACCGAGCTAACCGGGCTGCTAACTAACATAATGGATTAATGTACACATTACCTAGTCCCCAACCAACTTGGAATTCTTCCATCAACTTCCATCAAACTAGAGAGTGTGAATTATTGCTTAGAGTTTAATGCCGTTAACGTTCTCACAGACGTTATATGTGTAACCACGGTGAGAAACTCAGGCATCCAGTGGTGAATCTTTAGTAGTGATATTTACTAGCTACCGGTATATAAGAAGACCTATGATAGCATAAGTATTACAGACGGATCTGTAGTCCAGTGGTTAACACGCTGGACTGGTAATCCAGGGATTGCAGGTTCGATCCCCCGTCTGACCCTAATAAAATTAACAGTCTTTCAGATGGGACGTTAAACCGAGGTCTCGTGTCGATGCTTTACACCGTGCACGTAAAAGAACCAGAGGAGACTCTGTAATGGGTCTCTTTCTGTATCATTGCACTATCCTCCAAAATCTAAAATGACTAATCTCTTCAGTAGGCGTCGCTCATATGGGTAACCGGTAGCGACGATAAATAAACGTAAAACACACACACATAAGTATTATTGGGAAATATGAATATATTTACCAATCTGTTTCTTAGGTTTGACAGTTTTATCTGCTTCCAGTGGTTTACTCTTGCCCTCGTCATTGACCGCCGAGACTCGGAACTGGTACTCGATTCCGTCCATTAATCCGGTGACGGTAACACCAGTGGTGAAGCTATCGCTGGTTCCTCCTTTGACCCAGCTTGATTTGTTCGGTTGTTTGTACTCGATCAGGTAGTTCTTGATTGGTAGGCCTCCATCGGATGTCGGTGGTTGCCATGACAAATCCACAGACTCATCGGTAACGTTGGCAACGACAAGAGGACCCTCAGGCTTAGCTGGTACATCTGTAAATAGTAAATCATTTCTAGATGTCTGTATGTATTCAAATCAATGCACTAATTGTAAAGTCATATTATTATTTACAACTGCATATAATATTAAATTTTACAATATATATATACAATATACATATATTACTAAACATTGTAATATACATAATATTATATATTACACAATATACATTTATTATAAATATTACAATATACATTATACAATATACATACATGTATATTATTAAATGTTACAATATATATATTATAAAATATACATATATTACTAAATTTTGCAATATACACATATATTATTATTGGAAACAACAAAACGTGGATGTTTTCTTGTTCTTTTTCTTTTTAAATAGTACAACAATTAATTGTTGTTTATAAAAGTGTTTGTTTATTATAGTGTCACCCCTATTTAAAGGGCCAGCCATTTCTGACTTATGAGACACCTCTTTTTATGAACATCAGTTCTTCCCGAATCCTATGCTTGTATGCCAGGCGCCAGGCAATCGGTAACCATTATTTAACTAGCTGGCGGCTCACCAACCGGCCATATAAGAACGAACCCCTGACGAGATTCAAACCTTCGACCTCCCGCTCTGTAAGCGGACGCCTTAACCACTGGGCCACGGGGATGGTGTTATATTTAAAATTGAGGAACGCTAAGAGAGGAGTGGGGAAGTACAAAACAATTATGTTATAATAGTCTTCCTTGCCCGATTACTGTATTTGTAACAATCAAAGAAATAGACTCGGGCTCAAATTGTTTTTTATAACACTAAGACTTACCATATGGGCTCTTCATAATAACTGGTGCTGATGTCTCGCATGGTTTGCTTTGACCTTTCTTATTCTCGGCCATGATTCGGAACATATACTCCGATCCTTCAGAAGTTTGTCGACCGTGATCTCTGTGGCATCTTTTGGAGCTTTGCCAGCATTTGTCCATGTTGGTCGCTTCATGTCACGCTTCTCGATGATGTAGCCGGTGATTGGTGAACCGCCGTCATGAGTTGGTGGTTTCCATTGTAGTTTCACGGAAGTTTTCTGTACATCGAGAATTTCAACAGATTCTGGTTTGGTTGGTGCTTCTGTAAAATCAAGCACGAAGTTGGCTTCAATCAAATTTTATTGTGAGAAATACATACATGTAGCTGGTAGCAAAAACAACTGAAATGAGTGGAAATCGGATACAAATAAGTTAGAAAAGATAAATACAGTCTACATCCAGTATGTCAAAGTCGGTTATGTCGAATTCTCCGGTTATCTCGAAGTTGGATCAAAGTCCCGTTTCAGACACTATCATTTTACATATAACTGGCTCCGTTTATATCGAATTTCATTAAGTCAGACTTCAGTTATGTCGAAGTATTTTGTTCGGTCCGACAGAATTCGATATAACGGATGTAGACTGTATTAAAATGTTGTGTTGGTCTAGTTCAGGATTAAGAAATGTTACCTTTGCAAATAAAACTGTTTACTGAATTGAGACACTATGAATCAACTGATGTACAGTTGAAATATGATTCTATATTGTTTAAAAGTTACCTCCCCTTTTATGGGTTACTCCATGTGCATAATTTCATAGACATGTGATACTTTAAATTGTGTGTGGATTCTACGGAATATTCACAAACATCACAGAACTTACCGATTGGTTTAACTGGTTTGAACACTTCAGATGTTACACATTCTCCAAAACCGATGTCGTTCTCGGCTGACACCCTGAAGTAATAGTCCTTCCCTGTCTCCAAATCCTTGACCGAGAACTGTGTGGAGATCTTACTACTGGTAGCAAGATCGCGCCAAGTTTTACCATCATTAGATACTTCAATTTTGTACGATTTGATGGGGGAACCACCGTCCTTCTTGGGTGCGGTCCAGTTGAGGATGACACTGTCCTTGGTGGGTTTTGTCAAGGTCAGCTGGCCGGGTGGTTTGCCTGGGGTTACTGTAATTAAGAAATAAATTGAGTTTGGGTTACTGGATGCACATACATTTTATGTCATACTTCCTTCATGAGATGAAAGAGGATTTCAGGCTGTGTGGGCACCCAAGTAGAACCACCAACCTTCAACAAGCCAACTGGATAGCTGTGTAACATGAATAAGCTGAAACCACAAGTAGGATTTGAACCTACAGTGGTGTGCGGCAAGTTGAAGTTAACAACCTTAATGTGCCTCAATTAGTTACCCGAGGGCAGCCAGGACACCCGAGGGCAGCCAGGACACGTGGTAAATTACTGGTACTGTAAACCAATCATGATGGACTTCATTTCAATTGTGATTTATGGACAATAATAAAGTATGATTTGTGGACCACATTTCAATAACAACTTATCTTAAATATTTCAATCAGGTTGTATGGACCACATTTCATTCAGTATTTATGGACATATTTCAATCAGAATTTATGGACATATTTCCATCAGTATTTATGGACCACATTTCCATCAGTATTTATGGACCATATTTCCATCAGTATTTATGGACCACATTTCCATCAGTATTTATGGACCATATTTCCATCAGTATTTATGGACCACATTTCCAGCAGTATTTATGGATCATACTTCAATCAGAATTTATGGACCATATTTCCATCAGTATTTATGGACCATACTTCAAGCAGGATTTATGGACATATTTCAATCAGTATTTATGGACCATACTTCAAGCAGGATTTATGGACCATATTTCAATCAGTATTTATGGACCATACTTCAAGCAGAATATATGTACATATTTCAATCACAGGGATTCGGCACGTTTGGGGGTACTAGTATATACTTATATTTAAGTACAGGGATTCTACTCTGTGGGATGTCAGATTTCGCATCGATCAGTCAAATGGCCCTATCTGAAACAATTTTGTACAAATCTGTCCAAATATAACGCCTATCCCGAGTCTTTATATTGTTCTTCAAATAAAACACAACTTTAAGCTGCATGCATGTATACTTTGCAAACAATTGCCACAGGCATTGGCCATAGCAGGTCACATTTCCATACTAGGACACGGGTTCTGTCAGCAACAGTAAGTTAGGGACGTCTCTATAGGTAGTGGTCACGCTATATATTCAATAGAAACCCGCCGGTGCAGGGACTTTTCAGAGCTGCTCGTGCGCGACAGATCAAACCGGTCGGGAGTGGTTACTGTAGCAGACGACGTTTTTCCGCCATATTGTTTATAGTATCCCTATAGCAGACGATACTCGACTATTTACATGTATCATACCGATTTAAAACATATCGATATATAATCATAAAATGACATGTACCATACCGGATTAAATATTGCACAACACATTGAAATTTCATTTACAAACATGCTTTGGAGGAGTCAAATTTCGAGCACTTTGATCGATGGATTTCCGATTAGTTTATTAGTAGTTGTGTGTAGCAGACGACACAGTGCAACTAGATTAAACCAGTAAAGGTATATAAGATACATGTTTAGACATGTTAAATCGTATGTATCTGTAACAGACGTTGAACAGTAAAACTATTAGATGTCAACGCTCTGTTAAATATGATCACTTGCCAACAAGGCTCTGTTAAACAGGAATGTAAACATAATTCTATAGGTGACGAAAGGCAGTATTGACAACCGAAAACAGTATTTCTAACTATGTTTTATTACATATTGCATATGACAAATGTTGTAAGAAATTCATGTAACAATATGGTTTATATACACACATTTTTAAAAAAACAACATATATATGGATAACATTACATTAATCTAATATATACATTGATAATCTTGTTGATCAATGAAGTAATGTTCTAATACCCATAAGGATATGATGTATACGTCTTGTTTTCAATCATACGTTTGTCAAAGACTAACTTATAGTCCTTCCTTTCACACTTGGTGACTATTTGTGCAGTATCTCTAACTCTTGCTATTTTATGAGCATTTACCACTGATACAGAGGCATTTGGGCGTTTTGTTACAAAGTCTGTAAGAACGTCAAAATTGACATTTAACTTGTTCCTACAGTTAAGAGTAATGCCTCTTATTTTGCAAGTCGTGAAGTTCCCGTCCTTGTCGGGTTTTTCTAGTCGGTAAGCATAATTTTTTGGTCCCCCTGTCACAAATGTCAGTATACGATTGTTTGGAACTTCGTCCGTCAAATCACCCAGAAAATCCCCCAGCTGGGGTTTCTGCTCTCCGTGTTTTGTAGTGAAGACGACAGAGTCTGTGTCTGCGTATAAGGCTCTATGCCCAAGCTGTTCTAAATACGAATACAGTTTCAGTCGAGCTTGCGCAGTTGTATATGCAGCAATGACAACATTGGTTTTGGGGTTAGAGTCTACAAAGTCATGTCTGTATTTCCAACGCATTTCAACAAATCTCGGAAACGTAGTTAACACACGTCACTTCTTCTCTATCCGAAGTCAGCTTGTCGAAATATACGGTTGGGTCGTCTACCAACTCAACCTGAGGCATGTTTGATCTCTGTCCAAATTTCCCCCAGAAGGAGTTTAGCATAAGCTTTGCTAACGCTCTTAACCCAGGATTCTTTTTTATTTTATCGTACTCTAATTGAATGCCCTCCTTATCGTAATACATGCCAATGTATTTGTGTTTGTCTACTTCGGTCTTACACCAGTCAGGCCACCCGCTGGCTTCCTGTTTTAATTTCAGGAATGTGTTCACATATTCTGTAAACAGTCCACCTTTCTTAGCCGTTGGGTCATAGCGAGATAGTTGATCAAAGTGCCACACCTCATATATCTTTTCAATCTGGTATCCCTTCTGCACAGCCTTTTTAACCTCATCCGTCACCCATGTCCCAATGAAACTGCGTTCCTCGTCCGCGTGTATGCATTTGTCTTGACATTGGTTTTCTGCGCACATTTTACAAAGGTGAAACAGCAATTTACCATTTGTTTTGTATGGCAAAACAGGATGAAAAACACCTTTTGGTGGAACAACTTTACATTTGATCAGCCCTTCGTAACTGTCCAGTGTATCAAAGTTTTCAGTGATGATTTCAGGATGACCTAGCGGAATTTTACCAGTTTTATTCACCCATGGATAAAGAGATGTCACATCATAGTAGTCAATGTCTTCGTCAACAGAAGCCTCTTTGTACAACGAATAGGCCTCGGTACGGCCCCCATAAAAAGCGTCACGTGGTTCTAATGGAGTAACCAATTCCAGTTTGTCAATATACGACTTCATAGCTGAATTCTCATGACACTGTTTGTCAAAGTCAGCTTCCCAAATGCACCTATATGTATACCCTAGGTCTTCCAGATACTTTCTTTTTTCAATAGTCCTGTCATACAAGTCCCCCATGGTCATTTGTGTTATAGGATTAACGGTCGATCGCGAATATCTAGCTGGGTTTCCGTGCCAGAAATCACCGTGGAACTCTAATACTACCTTTTCACCAGACTCTGTTTCATAGTATCCATCCACAAGATAAGATCCAATGCATTTCTCGCCACCATTTCTAGCATGCTGAATGCTAAGACCCTCCCTATATGAAACATATTTTAGCCACTGTAGGGCTTTTTTGGAGTGCTTTTGTTCTGGATTGTAACCATGATGAGGGATCAAAGCAATGGTTTCAGCTTGCAAAAAATTGGTTCGAAACACCAAATTGCATGCTGAGGCAATAGTAATACACTGTGCAAAAGGGTCAATGTTTGTGATGTCCATAAAGTCGTCACGAAACTTCAGAGAGCAACGCCTTAAAATGTCAACATCAGATCTACAATAACCTAGCAACTCGGTCTGCAAATTGAATCTGTCGTTTTTGTGCTGGTCATACCATTTTACAAATATCAGTCTGTCTTCCGGCTTCATGCCATCGGGGTTATAATACTGAATGTCGGGAAGTTTATCTAGTACCACATGTTGATGTTCCCTGCTGTTAAATAAATGGGGGAAATAACCTTTCTTCAGCTCTGAGAAGCCAAACATATATGGTAGCTTTGCCAATGCCATGGGCAAGAAGTTGATAGAATCAATCATTTTGATTTTGCAGGATTGAACTGTCAGACTCATGATTTTCGCGCCATTAGCTACGACTGTGGGAAGGATAGCATGTGTGTAGAGATACTGCAGGATAGGATATGAGTCATAGCCTTGGAAATTATGACATAAAACGGTTGAGTCATAGTTATCTTCTGAAAACAACCATTGACAGAAATCGTTCAAGGTACTGTCGCCATCGAAGATATGCTCCCGTGTACCGCAATGTCCACATTCGGTATCCTTATCCATACAAGCGGTACAAACTTTCTGCACAACACATAAATTAGGCTTATGTTCATAAACTCCACAACTTGATTTCAAGCAATTTCGACATTTTCCAAATACGTCGGGACTGTACCCTTCTTTGCACTGAACCAGGTCATTTTGCGTACATTCAAAGTCAAAAACGATGAATGTTTTAGAGTTTTCGATATCAT
The DNA here is from genome assembly GCA_014843695.1 of Archivesica marissinica. Taxonomy (NCBI): domain Eukaryota; kingdom Metazoa; phylum Mollusca; class Bivalvia; order Venerida; family Vesicomyidae; genus Archivesica; species Archivesica marissinica. The sequence goes on from CM026392.1 coordinate 5,254,348, forward strand.
CGATGAGCTCTTCTTCGATATACATTGGTTCCTCTTTCTCAATATCATTTTCCTCTGGCATCATGTAACATTGATGAGTGTTAGGGTAAAAATCTTTGCAAACATTACAATATATGTGTCCACACTTGTGCCTCTTGTCCGTTTTTCCACAACCATTACATCTATAGATCCAGTTGCATGTGGAATTTCCTTTAGACGTTATGCTCTTGTGGAAATCAAAACATTGCTGGCCTCGAAAAAATCTATTACATTCATCGCATTCAAGCCATGCTTCGTCACACACTTCATGTACTTTTCGACAGTTGTGACACACATTGTTGCATAGATGTTTTTCCTTATGATCATACCCTTTGTTACATTGTGTACAAAAATAGCTCTTGCAAAGAAAGGCTGACATACTTGTAATAACATCATAGTGGTTGTCATGGTGATAAAGATATATTTTCTTTTCTGCCTCTGGTCCACTGTATATAATGCCGTTGAAATACTCTTTAGACAATACATTTATTTGGTAGTCCAATAACACATGTTGGAACATCTTTATATCGTCGACCCCACATTGTCCAAGAACAACGCAGGCTTCGTGATGAAGTTGCATAGCCATATCTCTTTGGGGTTCATACCCTTTCCTGATGCTTTCCCATTTCACATGTTTATCCAATCGCTGTTACGATGGCTATGGCGCAACATAATTCGTCGTCGTTTTGGATCTGAATTATGCACTTTTTGTCAAACAAGAACTTTTCTGTATTGACGTATTTACATCTTTTCCTAGTTCCACCATTTGGCATATCTACAAGAGTCACTTCGAATATCAGTGATTCATCGATGACAAAATCCTCATTCGACTGCAGGACCCGTTCGATTTCCGCCATAAATCGGTCAACTGTGAGTTCTGGTGTCCTTACAAAGGGTATCACTATTGGATAGTCCAAAGAGGGGCTTTCTACAGTCAACCTCACTAAATCTGTTGACTTGGCTCCCTTGATTAAGTCTTCAATAATAGCTGCACATATTCTCTTGAGGGTCGACAAAACATCCTCTGTAACCTCAATGTCTTTGAACAAGACCTTATACGTAGAGGCTGTAGTTTTAAACTTGTTAATACGTTGTTCTTTGATCTTGGTGATATCGAAAAACCGGCGGGGCTCATTGTTCTTCTTCAGTCGTTTGATTGGTCCATGTCCTGTGAGATTTTCATCTGCAGGCCTCTTCTCGCCACCACCACCTGATTGGTGCACCCGCTCTCGATGTCTGTTTAGCGTGAATGGACGACTAAACACTTGGCCACAATGCTTGCAATGTAAATTATTTGCTACATCATGTTTCTTTCTATGTTGGTCCAAATTATCTTTCCTAGTAAACGCTTTTCCACATACATCACAAGTGAACTTTTGCCAATGGTTTTCTAATCTTCTATGCTGCAGTAGATGGCTTAGCTTTATAAATTCATCACCACATTCTTCGCATGAATACGCCATGATAACGACTGAAAATAAAATAGAATGAAGTGTATGAGTAAGAGACATGAGTGTATAGTACCTAACAGGTTAGACTACAAATAACCAGGCGAGACTACAATTTAGCCAGACGAGACTAATGTATATAACAAGTACCTTTTATGCTTAGATTAAAGTAAATTTAAAATACCTTTTCATGTGTTGCTGTCTGTATTTCGTAGAATCACTTTTTTTACTTCGCTGTAGATCCAATGACGTTGACTCTCAAACTGAAAATGAAGATTATCTTGTGAGTTCCTAATATTAACAACCGTTGTATTGCGCATGCGCAATGACTATTAAATTAAGGGATTTGATTGGTTATCAATAAATAAAAGCATTTTGATTGGCCATAAAGAACGAGCAGGAACATAGTATGTACGCTTTTTGTAAAACATTTGATTGGTCATAAAGTGATAGTAAATACGCTTTTCTCAGTTATTATATATCATTGTGCATTCAGCAACGAACGAAGCAACATGTATTCTGCAAACTGTCCAGACTGTAATCAGTGCTTTTCAAGGAGAGATGTTATGTTAAGACATCAGAGACACAAACATAATTTTGATGAACTAGATCATAGGATGGTGGTCAATGAAGCGCACCCACCGCCGCCGCCGCCGCCGCAGAGCAGTCAAGCGCACCCACCGCCGCCTCCGCCGCCGCAGAGTAGTCAAGCGCATCCGCCTCCGCAGAGCAGTCATACGGAACGGCAGCAGATAGTGGATATGGCTGTGTTACAGCATCCATTTACCATGATGATATCGGGCCCAACGGGTAAGCCTATTACATCTATATCTTTATTAAAATAATAGTATGCATTGTCTCAATTGTATTAAAAACAAACACGCATAGCTTACAGGTGTTTACTAATAAAAGTGTTTGTATTTCAGCATGTGGGAAGACCACATTTGTCAAAGATATGCTGCAGAAACATAGCGGTAGGATACAGCCCGGTATTCAAAAAATAGTATGGCTTTACAAGAGGTGGCAACCATTATACACTGCGATTCAAATGACAGTGTTACCAGGAGTAGAATTTATCCGAGGCATACCCTCAGATTTGGATGATGACGATTTCTTTGACTCTAACGTAAACAACTTGCTCATTTTGGACGACCTGTTCAGTGAATCCGGAAAGGATAAGAGGATCACTGATTTGTTCACTGAGGGGAGTCATCATAGGTCATTGTCTGTAATAACAATCACCCAGAGTTTATTTGGAAACAAGAATCCAACGCAGCGGAGGAATTGTCATTATATAGTACTGTTTAACAATCCCGTAGACAGGCAATCCGTCATAACATTGGCCAGACAAATGTATCCTGGGCATACAGACAAATTCATGAAAACGTTTGAGAAAGCTACCAAGTACCCGTACGGATGTATGTTAATTGACTTAAAGCCGTTTACTGCCGATGACCAAAGATTAAAATGTGTAATGGCAGATGAATCCAAATATAAGCAAACTACAAACTACGTGACTGGCCAAAATACTATAAAAGAAGACTTTGCTAGAGATATTCATCATTTGTCAGTTGGAACTCAAACAGTACACATCGGAACTAACCCTTCAGAGGAAAATATTGAATACAATCAACCGTTATCTGGAATCATGGCTGATAAAGGACACGCTTGCGACGATTGTGGGCTATTGTTCGACACAACGCACGATGTGCAACGACACATTAAACGCGGGCAATGTCCTGAGAATGAAGAACCAATGCCTAAACGGATGAAGCTAGAAGATAATGATGAACCTATGAGAAACCTAGAACGTATGGACAGCTACGACGATATTGAAGAGAATGAGGCATACACTGCGCTGTGGAAACTAGCCCGGGAAAGAGGCGAAGACAAGTACAGAACGTTTTATGACCAATACGTAGCCAATGGTGAACCCGATAAAGAGGCCACACGGTTAGCAGAAGAACGAATGGAGCATTACGATCAGAGTAAATTCATCGAGCTATACCATCAGCTCATTGAAAGCTACATTATTCCTCTCAGAACAAGTGGCATACATCGCAAGATTATGTCAGAGATCGACACATCAAAGGGTATCAACCTAACAGCTGCCGTGAAACGTGTCCTGTGCAAGAATAAGGCAAAATTCCAGGATTTATTTGATGAATCGGATGATGAAAACAGCGGGTATGAAAGCGGCGATGCCGATGAACAATAAATGTGTGGTGCAGAGACATATAACTTCATTTGTGCTTATGCTATAGACGCGTTCAGACATGGCTCCATGGGAGGATTATTTAAAGACTATCTACTATGATCCTTCACACCCCGCCAGTTATGCTGGTCCTCAGAAATTGTACAAAGTGGTACAGCGAGAGGGAACATACAAACTAGGAATGTATAGGATACGAAGATTCTTACAAAACCAACATATAGCCTACATAAACCCGTGAGACGACGCTTTCAACGAAACCACGTGATCAGTGCAGGAACGGACGATTTATGGATGGCAGACCTAATGGACATGGTGAAATATGCGAAATGGAATCGAGGCTATAAATATGTGCTATTAATCATAGACACATTCAGCAAAACAGTTTGGCTGCGACCATTGAAATCTAAAACAGGGGGAGATGTAGCAACCGCCTTTCAAGATGTCTTCACCAAATCTGGACGCACACCATCCAAGCTCATTACCGATAAAGGTAAGGTATATGCTTAATCATCCATTTATTAGTAAAGCTGTTCCTACATGTAGGTAACGCTATTCTCCATGTATTACTGGTGCTTTATGATATGTATTACACATCATTTTCTATCACTTCAGGTCAAGAGTTTCTTGCTAAAAAGGTACAGGTGGTCATGAAAGAATACGGAATCAAGTATTTCCCTACGCAGAACGAAACAAAGGCGTCAACTTCTGAGAGAGCAATTTTGACCATCAAGACGAAATTAAATCGTTATTTCACACACAAGGAGGATTACGAGTACCTATCGGTGTTACAGAGCATGGCTGATAGTTATAACCAAACCTATCACCGGACCATAGATATGACTCCAGCCGACGTCAACGAAGACAATCAAGAAACAGTCAGACTGTCCACATATTTCGCACAGAGCAAGAACAATGGGAAACTCAAAACATTCAAATATAAAATTGGTGATTATGTGCGCATCAGTCACTTAAAGCATGTATTTTCCAGAGCGTACGACGAAACATATACGGGAGAAACGTTTTTAATATACAAACGCTATCATAGAGGAACAATACCAATTTACCGATTGAAAGACATGAACAATGAGGAGATTAAAGGAACATTTTATCAAAGTGAACTGCAGAAAGTGGACATCAAGCCAGACCAGATTTGGAAAATTGAACGTGTTCTTAAGACAGTTGGCCGGGGGCGGAACAAGCGCCTTTACGTGAAATGGAAGAATTTTCCCTCAGCTTTCAACAGCTTTGTCAAAGCCGGTGACGTACAGTGATTAAAACATGTATATCTATTCGCTATTATATATTACATATCTAATGTATGCACATGTTGTAAATATGCGTATTTGTGTTATAGTCAATAAAGTTAAAATGTATATTTCTTGTTCTTTTTTAAATCAATAAAAGGGGGAGTAGTACGACAGTCCTATCTAGTATCTACATTCATTAAACTCGCTATACTTACATTCCGACTATTATACTGTAACGTTTAGTGGTTAAAAGTGCTTTTGCTCATAATATAAGGCGAACTATACAGATATCTATTCGCTTGTATACTGAATACATCGTAGATAAAAACCAAGCTGTCTTTTGATTGGCTATTGGTTTAAGAAAAGTACTCTTACCTCTGTGTTATGTAGCTACGCAAACTACAAGATACCTCTATCATGGCAGTGTTTACATCTCTAGCCCAGGTTTAAAAGCGACTTGAATATATGAAAATGTAGATTGTCGAAGGCTTAGGATTGGTTAATCAACACGCAGAATCGTTTTAGAAGGCTAGTATATGCATTGATTCGCAGTACATTGCACAACGGATTGTCAAACTGGTTTAATCCGGTACGAGACAGATAGCTGTATTATTATATATCTATATGTTTAAACCGATATGATACATGTAAATAGTCGAGTATCGTCTGCTATAGGGATACTATAAACAATATGGCGGAAAAACGTCGTCTGCTACAGTAACCACTCCCGACCGGTTTGATCCGTCGCGCACGAGCGGCTAGCAACAAAAAAAATCTTCGATGGGAGAGTTTGAACTGTGATTATCAATAAAATGTGTTTCCACTAACTAGCGTCCTGATTGGATTATGATTATTCTTCATATAAAAAAACCATCTTGTTACATTCTAATAATCCAATCAGAACGCTCGTTTCAACGCGAATTGCGCGGCATTAGACATTTTCAAAACAAATTGAAAATTCTACGAAATCTCTTTTTGACGTATATTTTTGCCGAATAAACCTACACGTTAGTGGAAACACATTTTATTAAAACTTGTGGCCCAAAAACCATTTGCATGTTCATATTATGTATTGTATCTGTTTATGCATGACATATATAATAATGATTTGCAATAAAATATGATTAAACTAAGAATAAAATAAACTATCAAACTACCAGTCTATCTGTCCCATAAAGTGGTACAAATGTACTTAGGTGGGTTAGAGAACAATTGGTCTAGGGTCAGGGGTTATGTGGTTATGAACACTTTATTTGGCTATCTATTTCTTTTATGTGGCTATATAATGATATGAAAGGTATAGCCACTTAATATACAATTTGGGTCCGTCCGTCCGTCCGTCCATCCATCCATCCACATCCATCCACATCCATCCACATCCATCCATCCATCCATCCATTCACCCACATCCATCCATCCATCCAACCAGATGCCAGTTACAACATTCACTCTACGATAATAGGATTTACAAAGTGTCTGTACTATTTAGACTGAACCATGATCGTTTTCATTGACAAGTCTGTATACAGTCAAACCGGTATTAGTGGTCACCTCTATTAAGCAGCCAACCTGCATTAAGCAGCCAGATTCCAGATTCCCAATATGTTGTTTTGCTATACATTTGACCTCGTGATGCCCTTGGCTGGCTGCTTAAGGCAGGTTTGACCGTAGGTTCCTGACTGAACTGATGAAAACCATTCCATTACATTAAACTGATGTGGGGGGAATCCTACCCTGAAATGGTGACATACACTAATGAACCTAATTTGAGAAAGTTTAGGTTTCAAATGACAACGGAAATATGCAACCAAAGTCAGGGTCATGACATGAGCTAAATGTGCTTTGTCGTCCATCAATATTCAATTGTTTCCTGTCAACCATATTTCATTGACTGTCCAAATAATAGTGGAAGTCGTGATAGCGCAGTGGTATAACGTTTACTTCAGGTGCGAAAGGACCGGAGTTCGTGCCCAGCTGGAGCCGTTACGAGTGTGCCCTTAGGCAAGTACTTAAATTCCAAATGCCTCTCTCGAGTGATTAATATAATGTTGTCAGAACCTGATTTTCACAATAAATAAATTTGTATAAGCGAAATAATAGTGCAAGCAATTACACTTGCCCCAGTGTTGGCGTCACTATTACGCTTATTAGGAATATCAGAGACTTAAACAGAGACCTGAAATATGTGTGATTGATATTGCATATTGTAACATTTTCTGATTTTGGTCAAAGCCAAACAGTGAAAATATATGTACGTGAAAGAACTCATTAACTAGATACCATAATCAGAAATCGATTGTTCAGCAATATAAATCACACTATGCCATAACTAAATAATATTGAGCATGTACACGGTTAATGCCTAATATGTAAGTTGCTGTAATTTGAACATCATTTAAACAGTGTATTTCATTTATCGTTGAAGTACTTTCTATAATGTTTCCAATCTAGGATACAATTTAGTGCAATGTTTTTGTATCAACATTCAAACAATTCTTGTCTGATGTATGCAAGTATCTTGCTTCACTGAATCGGACATAGTATTGAAAAGTTATTACCCTTGTAACTTTTGCTAAGAAGCTGTTTTATGTTCACATGGTAACCAAATACATGTTGTATTGCGTCCGACTATTTCAACTAATAAACAAACGTCGTATACTACATTTGTTGACATAACAAGGTTATTTAAACAGGCTCTAAAATAATGCGTTACACAGCATATGTATCATGAATAAATTATTAATTATGTGCTATAAATACTCACAAAGAGATTTCATTATATTACTTATTTCAGGAGAAATGTGATTAACCTACATCTAAACGGTAATATCACACGATATATACACACTGTATAGTTGGATTGGGTAATAAAGAAACGACCCTTCCGGGTTGTACTAACCGTTTTGGAAATTCCACTTGTAGGTCGCCTAAACCTCATTTACTGATGAAAATTAATTAGTTAAAATAGTAAGGAAGAATGTGTATTAGTAATGCTATATATATGTGAAAATATGTTTTGCTCTTTTGCGAGTTCGCTTTTATATACTTCTTATACTTATATCTTGTATCTGCATCATTAGTAAAGTTTCAAGGTAACATATACTCAACATTACTTTAAAGTATCTCTATATAAATTTTTCATCAAATTGGAAAGGCTATGATTCATATGAAAGATTATTCCCGATTAAAATAGAACAAACCACTATTGACACAGTAATTGATCATAATATTATCATACGAAGAATAGGAATGAATTGTCCTACTTTATTAAGTTTGTGTACTGAAACTGTTGTGTAAATACTGGTTTGTAGCGAGTACAATTACATCATAAAAACAATCTTTTTTGAAATTGTGACTTGTTATTAATAGGAATCTGAATGTATTGAAGGGAAACATCACACTATATTTCAGTCAGTGAGCAATGTAACAGAACAATGGTATGTCCTCTTTTACGTGAACAGTACTGAGCCCGGGCTCCGTAATCAATGCCGATACCGATGACTTCACAATTTACCGATGATTCACAGTATTTAACTTTTCATCATCCATTTTGTATTGTGGTTAAATTAAAATATGTTTTAGCTAAGCTTCGCATTATGCCATCATTATTTAAACTACATTATGTGTTTGCTTTGAATGTGTTGCAAATCAAGATATTCTTAAAGTTTAAACTTTATTTATTTTACAACGATTGCGCACCTGTCCGATCTGGCGACCACATTACCATATTCTAAGGAGTAGATGATTAGGAAATCGTGATTGCTGTCTCATTCTTCAAATTGTCTATAATAATTATTCATATTTTAAAGGAACAACGTCAAAACAGTAATATTCCTTGTAATTTGAAGATGTCATCGTTTTCAGTCTCATGTCTGGCTAGCGTTTAAACGTCCACATAAATATTGCGCAATAATTATATCACGACAGCATCCTTTGTCGACGTAACGTACTCGGATTACTTCACCTTTTAGCACGTTTGCAATGAGCGTGTGGCTTCATGACTGCGATTCTCGGTGTAAGCCATTATTTGGATGTAGGCGAAACATATGGATTCAACACTAAGGTTACACAATTCTATTATGCATATTGTGTATGATCCTATGTATCACAGATCATATATATCACACCGATGTGACAAATACGATCGTATTCACAAGATAGTTGTCATGTGACAAATGTGACCGACCCACACATTAAAAAGACGGTCAATATCGCTGTCGTATCACAAATTTACTAAATTGAAAGTGCTATATTTATTACGGTCGCCATGTTGAGCCACATTACAGTCTACTGTGTTTACATTCCAGTACCATCGGTGTGTGCTGTCCATTCATCCGTTATCATTCTTAAGCTCTGTACTATTATGTATTTTACAAACTTATTTAGATATTATTATTTAAGTTTAGTAATGTTAATTTACAAGTTTGTATGTTATAAGTTACATGCATTACATCTTTTTTTAACAAAAATGATTACTGAACGTGTAACTAGTCGTGCTATGAAATATTTGTGTACATTAATTATGAAGGAGAGATCACCCGTAAACTGTATAGTAATATTCATGTACATATTAGAAAATAAATATGTTTAAACTAAATCTTGAAACATAAAATGTAAACCTAAGGTATAAATTCAGCGTATGCTTCGTTTTAATGTTTGTGATCGCTTGAAATTGCATAACAGATATACATAAATAACCAGAATGCTAACAAATTAAAACATGTGCAACACAGGAAATTGTTGAATGTATATGTTTAGGAAATACTGATACAAAGTGGGATGGCTTACAAACTGTGTAATCCTTTAATACTTATGTTAAAAGTGGCTGGATGACAGGAGTTATATTTATCGATAAGAAAATGTTAACATTGTTCCGTTTGTCTTAGCAGCAATACACAAAACATAATATGGCATAAATGCAACTAGGAAGTGTTTTAGATAAACATAATCAAACAAAGTGTTCAATGACAACTGCCCTCTAATATTATTATCATGATAAATATATTTTGTTATTTTATTGATAACATTGCTTTGTCAACAGTGATTTAAACTTGGTCAATGGCAATAATAATGTGGTAAACAGATAGTTCTTATATTACTCGAGAACAAACATACTAGTAAAAAAACAACATTTACAACAACAACATTTATTCAACATTAAGCAAAATTACAGTGCTTCTAGTCTATTATAAGTAGGTATATAAATATAACATGTAATGTAATGACAACATGAAACATGAGTCCAAAGTGAAGATTATCATAATTATCTTTTTTTTTTTTATTATTTAAAGAGAAGCTTAGTTTGTTTTAGTATTCATTAGTATTATAGTTCAAGGAATATTATTGATTTGATCTAACTCTTTTCGGACTTTACTGGCAAAATATATGTATTTTGATAAGTTTGAGATTTCCTTTTTATTTCTTGACATCATAAGTTTATCAAATTTATTTAAAGTTGGCCAGCTGCAATAATACGGCTTTATGTATTTTTTTCGTATATCGGTGTACAATGTGCATATTAAAAGAAAGTGATACTCATTTTCGATTGTTCTTAAGTTACAAAATGTGCATATTCTCTCATTTCGTGGTACATTAAGATACCTTCCTCTTTCAATTTCTAAATTATGTGATGAAAGTCTAAATCTGCTCAGGGCTATACTAAATTTTTTGTCCGTACTATTATCAAGGTGTGTAAACAATAATTTGTTAGTTCGAGTTTTAGCCTGCATCAGCATCATTTTGGGCTATATCGCCGGCGGACAGTTTACCTAACAACACCTTTCTTGGGCAGGCTCCAGTGGTTAACCAGCACTTGGGTGCACCAACCTCCGTAAGAAACTGCCAACCTTTTCATATAAATGAGACACGGTATAATATTCATTTTTAATAAAAAATACAATGAATTTTGTACAAATGCTCTGGTTTGTATCAACAGTTTTGAAATCTATTATTAACATTTTTAGCGCAAGATAAATACTTTTTTGATTGTAAACAAGTAACTTTCCCAGTAAATAATTTGCTGCATGTCAATTGCAATCAAAATACTGCACTTGGTGTTGATAAAGGATCTTTAGTTTAGTGTCATGGAACGTCAAATAACCATTTTACCGTACAACTATTAATGATAGTAGTGTACATGTATGCATTTTTGTACAATGAGGGTGTAAAACTAGTGCGCACTGAGAATGTCAGATTATTTCATGTGCTCCATTCGGCTGTCAGTGGTTCTACCTGGTTCCCATCCATGCCTGAAATACTGCTCGGAGGTTACACAAAACAAAAGCTTGATTGCACATGTAAATGTGTGATAACGTTGACTGGTCTTAATTGGCTTTTGTGTTCCATTAAACACGATTGCATATTAGCATTAAACAATTGAATATTATAGTGTGGTTTCAGATTCGGTTTCTCCACTAAACAAAATCGTTCATTCTGTTGGATTAACATAGTGTATGTATTCAGTGAATCCGTGACATTTGCCCAGGACATCTGCCCACAGTCCTAAAAATTGGATAGGTGGACATCTGCCCCCCCCCAGTGAAATGTAAGGTAGGACATTAGCCCCCCAAATGTTGGCTAGGACATCTGCCCCCAGTAGAAATGTTGACTGTTGACTAGGACATCTGCCCCCAGTAGAAATGTTGACTAGGAAATTAGCCCCCCTCCACAAGTATAAATGACAGCTGTCTTTAATTGCAGATAATTACATGAAATTTGTTAACTACATTTTTGTATTATCATTTGTTAATTGAACAAATTTGCAAACATATATATTGTTAATTACAATTAAAATTAACACTGAAATATTGCAATCAAACCCACTGATTAAATATCGTAAAACATGTTTAGAACTTTTTATATTAATTAATAATTTGATGGGTATGAGGACTAGTAAAATGACTGTTGATGCATTTTGGAAGTTTTTCATCCAGTATTATGTCTCTAATACTGCCACTTTTCAACATGTCTACTGGGGGGGGGCAGATGTCCTACCTTACATTTCACTTGGGGGGACCTATTCATTTTTTGGACTGGGAGGCAGATATCCGGGGGAGGCATATGTCCGTATACCGTATTCAGTCTAACCTACAGAGTATGCTAGTGTTAATTTAACTGTATACAGTGTATCAGGATAAACATCATGCTAGCTCTAAAGTGCATCAAAACTAGAGTGCATAATTATACAGTGCATGCCTAGTTCATGGCATACTAGTGTATACTTATGTTTGTTTTATTTTAGTGTTCCTATCTTGTACTGTACATCATAGTAGGTTGTACACGTATTAATTTTTTTAAACCTCTAATCCGGAACCCACTCTAAATCGGAGTTTTTGTCCAGTCCCGAAGAAGTCCGGAATAGACGTTATGAGTCAGTGTACATTAGAAGCTAGTTTGTTCCTGTATGATAATATGACACAGTTAGTATATTGTTTAACAAATTCACTAACTTAAAGTTAACTGTATTTGTTCTTTTTTCCAGAAATCCCACTATCTTGAAGAGGTTACATATTCCGGATGGAGTGGTGAAATAGAATTTCTTTGAAATATGATTCTAACTGTATGAGTAGGTAATCTAGTGAGATGTTTAAACAATGTTATAAACTGCAAATTGATTAAGCGTTTGATTGATCCAGGTTAAAAACTACTCTACATTACTTGGAGTTGAGAGACTTGCTATTTACTGATGAATAACTATTTATTCCTAAGGTATGTCGGAAATCGATGCATGTGACAGAAAGAGAGACATGTTTCTGTGCCATAGCAACATTCTCTAATGTAGTTCACATACTATGTTTGTACAAAAACATTTATTAACTTATTTAAAACTGAAGATATACTGAACAATAGTTTGTTGTTGTTTATGTGTTCACATCACCCAGTTTGCTAGCTATCCGTTGACTAAGTGTAGGGTCCACCCACGCCAAGATGGAGAGATATACTTGGTGTCACTTAGCAGCTATGATACCAGGCTACATACATATTAGTCCAGATGCCAAAGGGGGTAACCTAACTTTGGAGTACACACAAAATGTGTTGGTATCAAATTGTTCAGGAAGAGGTCCTCTCTTAGAATCTGTTGTATGACACTTTGTCACCCTTGAACATTTTGAAATAATCCAAGATGGCCGCCAAAAATTATAAAGCGGTCTATACTTTTGTATTTCGTCTTAATAGTTATTTCACATACCCTAAGTCATACATAATGGTATGACTTGTGTTATTATTGTATTTGTAGACTCAAAAGTATTTATAGGCAGGTTCTAAATCCCAAAATGGCCGACAAAATGGCCACCAAAGTATGAAAACTGTATTTTTATCACTGTTTCAACAATGGTAAATTGGACAATTGTATATTCAAATTTTAGCTAATAGTAGTGACTTAGAATATAAACTAATATTTCAACTTAACTTTTCAATACATGTTGTAGTATTCAAAACAAATAGTATACATGTACCCGTAGCCTTGAAAATGATATCATTTGAATATAGTACAAGGTATTGAAGTCATTTATCTTTTTAAACAATGCACATAATTATTGTCTAGATTCACATATATTGTCAAATCATATCTTTGTATTTATTATACTGTTTATGTTTTGAATACGTACACAATATTTATTATACATTTTCTATTTATACACACGTGATATACACTGTGTAGTGAAACGAATATGTTCAACTTTCTGTGTCACTTTCAGAATCGCGAGTATCAGTCATCGTCCAATAATGCTTCTTTGGTACACTTGTTTTCACAATTACTAGTTGCATTACATTTGCAAAATATTGTACATGCTAGATTTGCATTGTTGCAACCACATCTACCGGGTATTTGTAATACAAGGAGTTTCAGAACTACAGCTACAGCTGATGAGCTTCATGGCGCATGGTGGAGCTGGTGTTTTGTTGTCTAGTACTGTTACAGGAACAAGTACTTTTGATGGTATGTCTTTTCTCCATCCAAGCTGCTCAGCATCAAGGTCTGGTGGAATGGGATCCAGTGACGATTTCCATACACATGTTTGAAAATGGGCCCGCTTGACATTTTCTCGAAATGACTCGGACGTTGGTGGGAGTGTCTGAAGTTTTGGCATCTTCCTCATTGCTTTTCTTCCAACCTTTGTCTTCCAAACTTCATAACGTACATCAGCCATGCTATTTCATGCTTTTCCATAGCATCCAGCGGTGAAAGTGGTGGCTTCGGTTACTACCTCATCAGTGTTACAATCAAGTTCACCTAGAAGTCTGATTTCTGTTCCCTTTTCTAATTGTTTGATAACCTTGAGTTTGCAAATACCGGTCAATCTCGCTACGGTGTCGCATCCTGTAAGTGCATGGGCAGCTAGTAAACTTGGTATGATCAATTGGTGTTTTGCTGCAGTTGCCCCGATATCGACCATCATCCGTTCACCACTAGTACCCTCCATCAACATCATGAAAGACAATTTAGTCACGGAATAGAAGTGAAGGAGAAGCACGAAGACATCAGTGTCGTCACATATAACTTTAACACATTTGGCCCCTTGTGTTGCGGCATATACTGCTTGTTGAGTGATGATAACATCTGCTTCCTCATGACTTGTTCTTATATCATAACGGGAAACAGGAACACCCATTTGTATTTCTAAAGGAACATCAGAAGATCCAGTTATCATCAAACTTTTACTAGATCCAGTATATGTGAGCGCTTTCTGTGTCAGGTCTTCACATATTAGGTTTATCAACTGTACCTTATTCTCTGTATTTGTGAAGACTGTCGATTGTTTTGGTAATGGGGTTTCGTGTGTCAACTTATATGCTATGGATTGCGGATCCGCTCTTCCTATTCTCGTGCAGCTCTTGGTACTGTATTGGAAGTATCTATCAAATACCAAGAAGACATTGCTTGTGCGCAAGAGTAGTGATATGTAACTCCAGAATCTTCATTGTAACCACTTTATTTGTGATGGTTGCATTAAACCCTTCTGGCCAAGAACATTCAAACATTTCCATTTGTTTATTTCCTATTGTCACAGCATTGTCTACATTCACCAGGTTTGAACTGATCTTCCCAGAAACAATATTTACTACTCCTTCAGGATGTTCATCGGATTGCATGGGGTGTATTGACATTTCTAACTTCTTGCGAATCTTAATACGGTCTTCACTATCAGCTTCTATGCGGGCATTTCCCTCCTCTTTATGCTTAGTGACAGTGGTAGACGCATCAGTATCTCTCATGCGTTTGATGTCTTGCAAGAGAAGACTGCAGGTATGCAGACTTAGGGCCCAACGCTCGACAGATTCGTCTTCCAATAAGACCACCTGGCCCATGTCCATACTTCATAAAGGTTGTTTCAATAAACATGTTCGACCACAGCCCATTCCACAACCCGGTCTGGTGTCTCGTGACATGTTCACCGGCAAGGAAATTAGCCTGTACGTTTTCGGGGAGTTTTTCCATCGATCGTAGGTAATAGAGACCATACCTGGCATAATTGATGTGTCCTGCTGCAAAGATATATGGCACCATGGCAGTTACTGCAGTCAGGTGGAGGGCCCATTCACCTTCACGTTCTGCTCGGATGAACAACATCATTATCATGACTGGCTTTATAAGACATTCCAGCCACAACTTCGCTGTCCGACTTTGTGCTGCTTTGTTTTTAAGTCTGTAAAGAAGATCATCGTAGGTATCTGCCTCTTGAAGATCCTTTCTTAGAACTTCTTCAGCAACCATTCGTAGTGCTCGAACATTCTGGGGGAAATTCTTGCCAGACAACATCTTTGGAACCCCTCCAAACGCTGCCTTTAGAATATCTTCCAGTCCACTGTTGGACATCAAACTACCAACACAACCAACAAAACTCATTAGAGTATGCATGCCACCTAGTCTTGGGTAGAAGTTTGGAAACAGCTGTGGATGAACCCATAGTACATTAATCATAACGCGATACAACTGTTGATCTGCGGTGAAGACTGTGAAGGACTGGCCAAAATCATGAGAAACTGCTACAACTAGCTGTCATCATGGTATCGGGGTCAGACGGAACCATGTCTATAAGAGGAGTGTACATCACTTTTGTCGCAGGTTTCAGTCCTTTACCTTGTGACCTAAAGATTGCTGTATTATAACCCCCATATTCAGTAACCAATGTTCTTACTTCCTCTTAACATATATTGATAAACTTGCAGTACAACAGAGTCTTACAAGGAAACACACCAAATAAAATAAGTTGGTGTCACTCATAATAAATATCTTCTTCTTGTACAAAGTTACACATACCACCTGTTCCGTATATGTGCGTAGGATATACATTTTTACATATTTATTCCTTTTTTATAGTGGATGTATTATTTCCTAAGTTTTACTCATTTTGATAGATTACGAAATATAGCATCATAATTCCATTTAGTTCCAGTGATTGCAGTAGGTATTTTGCATAAATAATTCAAAATGAACAATTGTTTTTTTTTTTTTCAGCAGCCATTTTGGTGGCCATCTTAGATTTTGATTTCATATGCACGTGTTTATAAGATACAAAATACCCTAGTAACACAAAACACATTACTTTGCACATTTTTATATCCTCAAAATAACATAACTATGAAGATATATAAAGATACAGACAGTATCAATTTTTGGCGGCCATCTTGGATTATTTCACAATGCTCAAGGGTGACAAAGTGTCATACAACAGATTCTAAGAGAGGACTTCTTCCTGAACATTTTGATACCAAAACATTTTGTGTGTACTCCAAAGTTAGGTTATGCATATATATATATCACTGGCTGGCATCTAGACTATTTACCCGGTCTTATGGGGTCACATCGCCTACTTTGCTCGCTATTCAGTACCAAAGAGGCCGGAACCGTAATTCTGTGGTTTTCGAAAGGGTGGCGTCATTGGACTAAGTGTAGGGTCCACCCAGCCCAAGATGGAGAGGCATACTTGGTGTCACCTACAGCTATGATACCAGGCTACATAGTATACCCGGTCTTGTGGGGTCACATCGCCTACTTTGCTCACTACACAGTACTAAAGAGGCCCGGAACCGTAATTCTGTTGTTTTCGAAGGGGTGGTCCTCAGTTGACTAAGTTAGGGTCCACCCAGCCCAAGATGGAGAGGCAACTTGGTGTCACCTAAGCAGCTATGATACCAGGCTACATACGTATACCCGGTCTTGGGTCACATCGCCTACTTTGCTCGCTACACAGTACCAAAAGCCCGGAACCGTAATTCTGTTGTTTTCGAAGGGGTGGTCCTCAGTTGACTAAGTGTAGGGTCCACCCAGCCCAAGATGGAGAGGCATACTTGGTGTCACCTAGCAGCTATGATACCAGGCTACATACTATACCCGGTCTTGTGGGGTCACATCGCCTACTTTGCTCGCTACACAGTACCAAAGAGGCCCGGAACCGTAATTCTGTTGTTTTCGAAGGGGTCGTCCTCAGTTGACTAAGTGTAGGGTCCACCCAGCCCAAGATGGAGAGGCATACTTGGTGTCACTTAGCAGCTATGATACCAGGCTACATACGTATACCCGGTCTTATGGGGTCATATCGCCTACTTTGTTCGCTATTCAGTACCAAAGGGGCACGGAACCGTAATTATGTGGTTTTCGAAGGGGTGGTCGTCAATTGACTAAGTGTAGGGTCCACCCAGGCCAAGATGGAGAGGCATACTTGGTTCACTTAGCAGCTATGATACCAGGCTACATGCGTATACCCGGTCTTATCGGGTCACATCGCCTACTTTGCTAGCTACCCAGTACCAGAGAGATCCCATAGCATATTATGCCCTTTTTTCCTATGGTGCTGACCCATTGGCATTGTAGAGTGTCATATGTGGTGTTGCTTTATAGCTATTACCCAATGTTATGTACCTATACCCAAGCTGTCTACATATTCGCTACCAAATATACCATTGTCTGTAATTATAATTTTGTTGTTTCATACCTGGATCTTTTGGCGGTTAATAAGATTGTCATAATAATGGAAAATTACAAGGGGAGCTAATTATTTTCAAGTTAGTGTTTGCTGGTATAATTAATGTTTGTTGGAAATATTTAATGTTTGCTGCAAATGAGGGCTCACTTGTGTTCACTTCTAAAAATAGCAATTTGGGAAACCTAATGTGTTGCGATTTTAAAATAGCACGGATATTAGTGTAGGTAAATCATTTTTTAGAAAAGGCGTGACAATATTAAAGATAGGCGTGAGAGTGTGATTTGAGGTCTAAAAGCGTGAGTCTCACGCCGAAAGAGACTTGACAGGTATGTCAGGACATACTAGTAGACTTGTGATAGAAGATACTGAATTACAGGAAGTCGCATCGTTTTATTTGTTAATTTAAGAAAATTGTAGTTTGAACTAGATAAATTCCAAAATGGCGTCAGGTGGCAATTTATCACGGACATTAGAAGGGGGACACGAGCCGTTCTATGAGTTTGCCTGTACCCTGTGTGCTGTAGACGGGAGGCACGTAGAAGCAACGAAATACTGCGTGGAATGCGTCATCTACATGTGTGCTCGTTGTATCCAGAAACACGACATATTCCCGCTACACAAGAAGCACACAATGGTGGATCAGACACAGTTTGCGACAGCCGGATTATCTGCTCTAGTGTCGTTTCCGACGAAACGCTGCAAGAAACATCCCAGCGAAATGATCAACATGTTCTGTGGAAACCACGCTGTTGTCTGCTGCAATGTGTGTAAGGCACTCGACCACAGGTAGTTGAAATAAATACAGTCAAACCTGTGTTAAGCAGCCAGCCAAGGGAGTCACAGAAAGTGGCTGAACACAGGTGGCTGCTTAATAGATGTATAAGTATAATAAAACAACATGTTTGGAATCTTGAAACTGGCTGCTTAATACAGGTCACAGGCACCAGACACTGGCTGGGCGTTCGGTTTTTGATTTGGCGGTATGTTTTCTCGGCGTTTTACCCAGTGTAATACTCATAACATCTAAAAATCACTCGTACTTCGTTAAATGGAATCTTTCTCTCGCGAATCATGTTGTTTGCAGCCTCGGCGTGCAGATACAACAGAGCAATACAGGAATCAAATACAAAACAAAAGTAAAATTCAATAATTGTTCCATTTTGGATAAGATACGCGTGAATATACAGCGGAATTTCATTGGCTGCTGTTTATATTTACATGTTTCATTTTTGACCAATGAGAAAAAAGCATTCATTCACATCGGATGTTGTCAACAACCGAACGCCCAGCCAAAACGACAACATTTCATATCCTGCTGTTCACGATGACACAATGTGCCATTCTGGTGTTATTTGACCGATCTCCATGAAATAAAAAGTATTTGTTGATAGAATAAGGTATTCCGGTCGGGACCACAAGGGCATATCAGTGATCTGGTCGTTTTAGCTAGTTTCTCGTCGATGTTTCTGCATGCATGTTTCAATTTCGTTGGTTGCCTTTATTATATATTACTTACCATAAATTTTGTGTCTGGTGCCTGTGATACAGGTTGGCTGCTTAATAGAGGTGACCACTAACGCAGGTTTGACTGTAGATACAAAATATGTTCTGCTTCAATCGATCAGTAGGCAACTCGTTGCAAAACAGTTTTAGCATATGTATTTAGAAGATCTTATCACATTATTCACAATTTTACTTCTTGATCTATATTAATTTCATTGTGTAAAGAAATGTGTACATTATACATGTGCATATTTATTCTAGTATTAACTTTGTACATGTGTATATTTATTCTAGTATTAACTTTGTACATGTGTATATTTATTCTAGTATTAACTTTGTACATGTGTACATGTATATTTATTCTAGTATTAACTTTGTACATGTGCATATTTATTCTAGTATTAACTTTGTACATGTGCATATTTATTCTAGTATTAACTTTGTACATGTGCATATTTATTCTAGTATTAACTTTGTACATGTGCATATTTATTCTAGTATTAACTTTGTCACTACATATTAAGTTTTTGAGTGCAGTTAGATAAAAATATATAGTATAAAGGGAGATAATTGACAAATAGATATAATTGTTTAAATTAATATTTCACATATTGGCTTCACCTAGTATTTTACAACACAACGACCGATGCCTCAATGGATATAGAGTAAAGTTTCACACATTTACACTATTTAACATGATTTTTTACACATATTATGATCAGCAGATAGTATTTGATTACAGTTCATGCGATGGCACACATTACATAACGGACGCCGCTAAGGGTATACAGAAGACCCGGGAATATAAACATGTCATGAAAGAAACAAAAGCCTGTATCGCTGATGTCGACAAAGTACTCGGTAGCCGGAAAGTGGACACATCTCGCATTGCCAACGAAAAGCACCAAGTAAAACAAACCATTGCAGATTTACGTAAAAAGGTGAATAAGTATTTTGACGATCTAGAAACGAAAAGTCTGAATGAGCTGGATATGAAAGAGAAATTAATCGTTGACGGGATAGACAAGGATGTGAGAGACCTCGATAGTATGAGGACAGAGGCTGACGACGTTCTGAAGAAACTTAAATCATTCAAGGGAGATAATGAGTGTGAACTCTTTGTTCTCGTCAAAGACGGAAAGCTTATGGTGAATGATGCGAAGGAGAAATGTGCCGAGGTCTCACAGACAGTAAGCAGAGAGTTTATTAGGTTCAAAATAGACCCGAAGATAGAAGCATTTGTGACGTCATTAGACATGCTGGGAACGTTTTCATTATTGCCACCGACAGCCGCAGGACGTTCCGGACAGTATAATATAAAGGAAGAGTCGGACTGTGAAACGTGTTGGATCTATGGCATATGTCAGTTACAGTATGGTACGATACTTGTTACTGATTTCAACAACAAGAAACTAAAGAGACTAGATCAGTCCTACACAGTGCATGATTCCGTACAACTGCCGGGTACACCTCATAGTGTATGTGCTATTGGTGCTGATGTGGTGGCCGTGTCTCTGTACATCGACATGAAAATACAAGTTGTTTCTGTAGGAAGGACACTCACATTGACAAGATCATTCACTGTTGGTGATTATTGCAGAGGGATTGTTTATATGGGTGGGAACTTGTATGTCTGCTGCGGAGATGTAGGTGATGCATCTTCAGGTCGTATAGAAGTATATAACAACGCCGGAGTACTTCAACACTATATTCCACGTTCACGATCACGTCTGTCGTCCGTACCATTATGCATCACCGCCAGTGACGACGATCGGCATCTCTTTGTTACTAGCTACGACAATGACGACATAACTATGTTGGATCTTGCTGGTAATGTGATCAATACTTTCAACGACAAGGACTTAGTTACAGCGCAAGGAATATGTACAGATAACCTAGGTCACGTGTTTGTCTGTGGGCAGGAGAGTAACACAGTCGTACAGCTGTTACCGGAGCACAATACGATAGATGTGATGCTAAGGGAGACAGATGGGATTGAGAGTCCATGTGCAGTATGCTATGATAGGAAAACATCAAGACTATTACTCGGATCTGTTGATTCAAATATTCTGTCAGTATTCAAAGTAACACAAGACAACATCCCATGAAATAAACACACCATCACTAAATTATGTGAATTGCCGAAAATATTTGGAGCC
>CM026392.1:5276866-5323031 GCA_014843695.1 Archivesica marissinica
TTATTCTAGTATTAACTTTGTACATGTGCATATTTATTCTAGTATTAACTTTGTACATGTGCATATTTATTCTAGTATTAACTTTGTACATGTGTATATTTATTCTAGTATTAACTTTGTACATGTGCATATTTATTCTAGTATTAACTTTGTACATGTGCATATTTATTCTAGTATTAACTTTGTACATGTGCATATTTATTCTAGTATTAACTTTGTACATGTGCATATTTATTCTAGTATTAACTTTGTACATGTGCATATTTATTCTAGTATTAACTTTGTACATGTGCATATTTATTCTAGTATTAACTTTGTACATGTGCATATTTATTCTAGTATTAACTTTGTACATGTGCATATTTATTCTAGTATTAACTTTGTACATGTGTATATTTATTCTGTGTACATGTGCATATTTATTCTAGTATTAACTTTGTACATGCCATTGTGCATATTTATTCTAGTATTAACTTTGTACATGTGCATATTTATTCTAGTATTAACTTTGTACATGTGTATATTTATTCTAGTATTAACTTTGTACATGTGTATATTTATTCTAGTATTAACTTTGTACATGTGCATATTTATTCTAGTATTAACTGTGTACATGTGTATATTTATTCTAGTATTAACATTGTACATGTGTATATTTATTCTAGTATTAACTGTGTACATGTGCATATTTATTCTAGTATTAACTTTGTCACTACATATTAAGTTTTTGAGTACAGGTAGATAAAAAAATATAGTATAAAGGGAGATAATTGACAAATAGATGTAATTGTTTAAAATAATATTTCACATATTGGCTTCACCTAGTATTTTACAACACAACGACCGATGCCTCAGTGGATATAGAGTAAAGTTTCACACATTTACACTATTTAACATGATTTTTCACACATATTATGATCAGCAGATAGTATTTGATTACAGTTCATGCGATGGCACACAGTATATAACGGACGCCGCTAAGGGTATACAGAAGACCCGGGAATATAAACATGTCATGAAAGAGACAAAAGCCTGTATCGCTGATGTCGGCAAAGTACTTGGTAGCCGGAAAGTGGACAAATCTCGCATTGCCAAAGAAAAGCACCAAGTAAAACAAACCATTGCAGATTTACGTAAAAATGTGAATAAGTATTTTGACGATCTAGAAACGAAAAGTCTGAATGAGCTGGATATGAAAGAGAAATTAATCATTGACGGGATAGACAAGGATGTGAGAGACCTCGATAGTATGAGGACAGAGGCTGACGACGTTCTGAAGAAGCTTGAATCATTCAAGGGAGATAATGAGTGTGAACTCTTTGTTCTCGTCAAAGACGGAAAGCTTATGGTGAATGATGCGAAGGAGAAATGTGCCGAGGTCTCACGGACAGTAAACAGAGAGTTTATTAGGTTCAAAATAGATCCGAAGATAGAAGCATATGTGACGTCATTATACATGCTGGGAACGTTTTCATTATTGCCACTGACAGTCGCAGGACGTTACGGACAGTATAATATAAAAAATGAGTGTGGCAGTGAAATGTGTAGGATCGATGACATATGTCAGTTACAGGATGGTACGATACTTGCTACTGATTACAACAATGAGACACTATATAGACTAGATCAGTCCTACACAGTGCTTGATTCCGTACAACTGCCGGGTACACCTCGTAGTGTATGTGCTATTGGTGCTGATGAGGTGGCCGTGTCTCTGTGGAGCGACAAGGAAATACAAGTTGTTTCTGTAGGAAGGACACTCACATTGACAAGATCATTCAGTGTAGGTAATTGTTGCAGGGGGATTGTTTATATGGGTGGGAACTTGTATGTCTGCTGCGGAGATGTAGATGCTGCATCTTCAGGTCGCATAGAAGTATATAACAACGCCGGAGTACTTCAACACTATATTCCACGTTCACGATCACGTCTGTCGTCCGTGCCAGTATATATCACCGACAGTGACGACGGCCAGCATCTGTTTGTTACTAACTACGACACTGACGACATAACTATGTTGGATCTTGCGGGTAATGTGATCAATACTTTCAACGACAAGGACTTAGTTACAGCGCGAGGAATATGCACAGGTGACCTAGGGCACGTGTTTGTCTGTGGGTGGGAGAGTAACACAGTCGTACAGCTGTTACCGGAGCACAAGACGATATATGTGATTCTAAGGGAGACAGATGGGATTGAGAGTCCATATGCAGTATGCTATGATAGGAAAACATCAAGACTATTAGTCGGATGTAGTTACACAAATAGTCTATCGGTGTTCAATGTGACGAAATAAACACACCATCGCTAAATTATGTGAATTGCCGAAAATATTTGGAGCCAACATTTATTTTGTCCATAATTGACTTTTTATTCAGTGCTGTAAGCAGCCGAATATATCTCATGTTATGTTGGTGAAGTTATTTACTGTTTCTTTCTGCCAGCATGTAAGGCACAACATTCGGCTCTTCTGCATTAAACGAATAGTAAAATACCCAGACTATTCACACCTTTACGACAGGTACCTGCGCTCGCGCCTTTACTTTCGTTTTTTTACCTCCATACTTCCAAAAACATGATAGTAGTTTGTAAATAGTATCGTTGGATAATTAGAGCTCATATCTATACAATATATCATGTTATTCAGGATACACATATTACATTACGCATGAGTGTTGACGCTGTTTACATTAGTTTGTTATGTCAACAAACGTCGTATACGGCGCTTGTTTATTAGTTGAAATACTCAGTTTTTGAGGCAAATATTCGGAATTTATAACATATAATAAGGAAGTACATTCTGTAGATATTTGCGTTTTCACCGATGTAGTGTCGCTTTAATACGATCTTTTAAATTATACATTTAATATTTTGAAAATCTCTTCTGAAAGTAGTTTGTTGTGTGCATAGGCCAGGTTTATCGACTGCCTATAAGTACGACAGGAAGTCTTAAACATATTCCATGCTGAACGACTGGAACTTGCACACTATCGTCCATACTCGCCTATAAGACTAACAGATTATGGCCTCAAAAGTGGCTTACCGTCTTACAAGCTAGTGCTAAAAAAAAATCAATAAAAAAACATTTTTCATAATGTATTTTTAAATGTGTTAACATACAATTTAATGGAATTCATAAATACGTTTTAGAAAAGAAAATGCTCTGACACTGAACATTTCTTCAACTTGCACTCGCCAAACATGCAATTTATCAGGGCGTTCACTAGACTTTGAAACTCAAGAGTCAATGACCCTTGAGGTCAAAATCTCAAGAGTCAAACAGGAATTTTCAAGAGTCAAGCTGGAATTTTCAAGAGTCAAATATATGCATGTTGGTACTTTACGTACATGTAATTTTTGTAGGTTCGTGCTACCACTGTTAGCGAAGGGATTTTTCTTTTTAGCATCTCTACACCAAGTACAATACAACAGATAATAATAAATGTCTTTTGATAAAAACTAATTTTTACCGGAAAAATACCGAGCCGTACAGGTATTAGAGAAACGTTATTAAAGATTTATTTCCCTTTGATACTAAAGTTTGGGTAAGCCTTTTTCTCAACCACCCAACTGAATAATGACATCAACCACGCATTTTGAACCTAACCCTGGGCGGCGCAAGTGATGAAGGCGCTTTATGCGTGGTTGATACTATATTCTGATCGGCTGGTTGAGATAAAGATTTTACGTAAAGTTTGCCTAGACGCCATTTGTCCGATTGTGAGTCCCTCGTAAATCACGATTGTGTTCATAACGAAATGCAGCAGACTTTTGATGAAAATAACTGCGTTTTATATATGAACGATTACGGTCTTCGACCTCGTAGACAGACATATTTTGATAATTACTCCGCTGAGAAAATATTTGATGACGCATGACCGATCAACGCCCCGGGTCAAGTTGACTCTCAGGGCATTTTCACCAAGAGTCAAAAAGCGTCTTTATCAATTTCCGTGCGTCAAAACCCGGGAGCTCGGGTCAAATGAACGCCCTGATTTATACTTGTGTTTTATTTACTGGTGTCTTATATGCCAGTGCATGCCAAACCATACAGATTTCAGGGCCAGCGTAAGGGGGTCGTCTTGCAGGTGAGATCACTTTATAGGCGAGCATGGATGATAGGGTAAGCATGGTAGCGTATGCGAAACATGAAGCCCTATTACAAAAATTACCTAGTAGGTGTATTAAAGACATATGCAAATGAGCAGGTGATTTCAACTTGTGGTACCTGCCTTGAATTCCCAAGTTCTAGCAATAATGTCATGAGATTGTAAGTAAACATTTCAACATTTCAGAGACATCTTGTTACTGCCCCTGAATACTCTTTAAGGAGGATATGTCCTCTCAATTACTGCCCCTGAATACTCTTTAAGAAGGATATGTCCTCTCAATTACTGCCCCTGAATACTCTTTAAGGAGGATATGTCCTCTCAATTACTGCCCCTGAATACTCTTTAAGGAGGATATGTCCTCTCAATTACTGCCCCTGAATACTCTTTAAGAAGGATATGTCCTCTCAATTACTGCCCCTGAATACTCTTTAAGGAGGATATGTCCTCTCAATTGGTTTCCTCTGTTTTTATCATTGTTTCCTTTGCCCAACATCTTACAATTACTAAATTATTGAATCTCCACATATATCCTACAGTATATCTAATGGATATTTTACTGTCAATATTTATTATCAATTACTAAACATCATTTTGATAAAATCACCTTAATCATACTTCAACATCTGGTTAGGAACAACAGTAAAAACAAAGGATTCCAACGAAAATGACCAATATACATATCAAGATAAATCAGACTTTATGTGCTAAAGGGAGATAATATAACATGAGCAATGTCAAAAAAGTACTATATTTGAATTTTCTCCCTTTGTACCAATTGTTGCTTTGCCAATGAGTGGTCTACATTAAATTTTAGACTGCATAAGGAAGTGTGAACCCTACCATAAGGCGAAGCAAGCGCAATCTTCTCCGACACCAACGGCTGCGACTGTCCGACGGCATTCTCCGCCGACACTCTAAACATGTACTCTTGTTTGTCCTTCAACTTCTGTACGTCGTGCGACGTACTGACGCCACTAACCGTGGCAACCTTGGACCAGGTACTTCTCGATGCTTCCTTGGCCTCCAGAATGTACTCTTTCACTTTTGACCCTCCGTCGTCCTGCGGTGGTTGCCAGGTAACGGTTACTGAGGTGCGGTCAACGTTGGAGAATTCTATTGGTCCTACTGGTGGGGATGGGGCAACTACAATATTGAAATGATTTATGTATGAACAGCAGACAGGGAAGTATCAGCATTTACACCATAACGCTGGGGCTTGCACATTTCCCCTGGAAACATAGTTAATGCCATGTATCATTCATCTGAGCATTGAAACTCAACAGTTGAGGACATATTTTAAAAACGCAAGAAATTGATTTCGATAAAAATGCAAACAATTTATTTCAATAAAAATGCAAAAAATTTATTTCGATAAAAACGCAAGAAATTTATTTCGATAAAAATGCAAAAAATTTATTTCGATAAAATGTATAGATTTTGCTATCAATTTACTTGTGATTTTACAAAAATGTTACTTCAGAAATTAACCAGAGCTCACCAGATGCGTTCTAACGTCAACCAAATCTTGGGTGGACGTGCCCCCAAAACCTCCTACAATTGGGCTTGTACATCAATGTAGGGCCCAGTTATGCAGAGATGAACAGTCAACCAAATCTTGGGTGGACGTGCCCCCAAAACCTCCTACAATTGGGCTTGTACATCAATGTAGGGCCCAGTTATGCAGAGATGAACAGTAGGTAGGCAGGGTTTATGTTCATTCAGTACTATTTAGCAAGCACCAGAAGACATTCCTAATTCTAACATGACCCAGCTAATAACATACATAGTTGTAGAGTAAAATCTACCTCGGATTATTCTACGATATACCTACCTTGAACTATGCTGCGCGCGCACAGTGTTTTGGCTATTCCATTTATACAATGCATGTAAAGTTTTATGAATGAAAGTCACGTGATGTTTGTAAATAATACAGTTGGAATTCGCGGATGTGAGCTATTTTTAGAATCTCTTGTCAGTCTTGTTTTTCTGTTAAGTAACGTTTCAGTTACTATTCTGTACAGTTTTATTTGACAAAATAAATAAAATTATTGATCAGTTACAACTTTTTGTTCATTTATGCACTAAATTGATATTTTCCCTAAAAAATAACGTCATCACCCCTTACGTGGGAGGAAATTTCGAAAGCCAAATGCACGGCGTTTGAAGAAAATACTCCTTGATTCTCGTCTAAAATTATTAGAAGTAAGTCGTGTTAGAATCGAAATAATAAGTATCAACCGTGGTATATTGCAGAATAACCCTCGTTTATCGTTCTTATGCGTAGAAATATATCACTTCGGCCTTCGTGATATATTTCTACGCATAAGAACTTCAAACTCGTGTTATTCTGCGATATACCATGGTTGATACATATTATTTCCTAATTATCATGCACAAACTGCATTGTTTATTTTAAGTTGGGGTTTCTGGGACGGCTGTAATAGAGGACGTGGATATAACATGATTGCTTGGTTAGTTGGATGGCTATAGACACTTGCTATTCGGCTATACCGGACGTGGATATATCATTTTGGGATTAAACTTGCATTAACAGCTTAAGTCATATTGCGACTCTCCAGCTATTATTGGTGAAGGAAAACCCAGACAGAACCACTGACCTTCTACAAGCCAAATGGATGGCTTCCTCACATGAAAGAATTTAACACCCCAGTGGGATTCGAACCGACAGTAGTGAGGAGCAAATAATTGGAGTAAAATCTATAAGATTGAAATTGAGATTTCAGAGTTTACGATAAATCATACCGGTCCTTTTCTTCAACACTGTCGCTGAATCGGTCTCCGCCAATGGTCCTTTGCCAACTGCATTTTCTGCACACACAGCAAAGAAATACTGTTTGTCGGGTTTCAAGTTCTCCACTTTGTGCTGCATGTCGAAGGCTTTAACTTTGCCCACACTGAACCATTTCCCTTCACCTTCCTTGACAAATATGTGGTACGCCTGCATCTTGTCGCTGCCTCCATCTTTGGGAGGTTTCCATGAGACGGTAACGCCCGATGGTTTCTTGTCTTGGATGGTGAGAAGAGTTGGGGCTTCTGGGACGGCTGTAATAGAGGATGTAGATATAACACGATTACTTGGTTAGTTGGACGGCTATAGACACTTGCTACTTGGCTATACCGGACGTGGATATAACACGATTACTTGGTTAGTTGGACGGCTATAGACACTTGCTATTCGGCTATACCGGACGTGGATATAACACGATTACTTGGTTAGTTGGACGGCTATAGACACTTGCTACTCAGCTATACCGGACATGGATATAACACGATTACTTGGTTAGTTGGACAGCTATATACACTTGCTACTCGGCTATACCGGACATGGATATAACACGATTACTTGGTTAGTTGGACAGCTATATACACTTGCTACTCGGCTATACCGGACATGGATATAACATGATTACTTGGTTAGTTGGACGGCTATAGACACTTGCTACTCGACTATACCGGACATGGATATAACATGATTACTTGGTTAGTTGGACGGCTATAGACACTTGCTACTCGACTATACCGGACATGGATATAACATGATTACTTGGTTAGTTGGACGGCTATATACACTTGCTACTCAGCTATACCGGACATGGATATAACATGATTACTTGGTTAGTTGGACGGCTATAGACACTTGCTACTCGGCTATACCGGACGTGGATATAACACGATTACTTGGTTAGTTGGACGGCTATAGACACTTGCTACTCGACTATACCGGACGTGGATATAACATGATTACTTGGTTAGTTGGACGGCTATAGACACTTGCTACTCGACTATACCGGACATGGATATAACATGATTACTTGGTTAGTTGGACGGCTATAGACACTTGCTACTCGACTATACCGGACGTGGATATAACACGATTACTTGGTTAGTTGGACGGCTATAGACACTTGCTACTCGACTATACCGGACGTGGATATAACACGATTACTTGGTTAGTTGGACGGCTATAGACACTTGCTACTCGGCTATACCGGACGTGGATATAACACGATTACTTGGTTAGTTGGACAGCTATAGACACTTGCTACTCAGCAATACCGGACGTGGATATAACATTTTTTTATTATTTAGGGATTAAACTTGCAATCAAGCTAAAATAAATTTGTATAAACTAATTATTTACCCTTTGGTCGACACGGTTTCACTGGAGGAGATTCCAGAGTTGCGCTCGGACCTTCCTTGTTCTCAGCCGTGATTCTGTATATGTACTCATTATCTTCGATGAGTTTTGTGGCTGTGTACGTTGTCGTTTTACCGTTAACTGATCCCACTTTAGTCCAGGTAGATCTACGAGTGTCGCGCTGTTCAATCACGTAGCCTGTGACATCAGAGCCGCCATCTTTGCTTGGTGGTTTCCATGATAATGTAACACAGTCCTTGGTGATGTCAGTGAGCTCAACCGGTCCTTCTGGTGCATCGGGTACATCTACAGTGATAGTGAAGAATATTAAACACTGCGAAAACATAGAAGTTGCAATGCTAACAAATAATGCTATATCCCTCGAGTATGTTGTATCTTCATTGTAAATGTGGCGGATATTTCACATTGTCTCCAAGGAATTCACTGAGTTTGCCATATTTTGGTCATTATTCTTAAACCGAATGTCAATGTTGATTAAGTACCAAAATGTCAATGTTGATTAAGTACCAAAATGTCAATGTTGATTAACCCTTTCCCTCATAGAAGCACCTCTTGACGCCATTACCGATACGACATACATTGACAATGTAGTAGCCAAACCACTGTTCATAATAAAGGCCAGAATCTCATCTAGTCCCAGTAATATCTATGGAGGTGGGGTAGATATGGCGACTACTTATCGACTGCATGATAACTAAATGGCTGTCGTTTGTATGGAGATATAATAGTATTAACCTAAATCTCTATGAAGGAAAGGGTTAAGTACCAAAATGTCAATGTTGATTAAGTACCAAAATGTCAATGTTGATTAAGTACCAAAATGTCAATGTTGCTTAAGTACCAACATGTCAATGGTTATTTATGTACCAAACTGGTTATTTATGTACAAAAATGTTTTTTATGTACCAAAATGGTTATTTATGTACCAACATGGCAATGTGATTTATGTACCAAAATGGTTATTTATGTACCTAACTGGTTTTTATGTACCAACATTGTTATTTATGTACCAAAATGGTTATTTATGTACCAAAATGGTTATTTATGTACCAAAATGATTATTTATGTACCAAAATGGTTATTTATGTACTACCAAAATGGTTATTTATGTACCAAAATGGTTTTCATGTACCAATATGGTTATTTATGTACCAAAATGTCAATGGTGATTTATGTACCAAAATGGTTATTTATGTACCAAAATGGTTATTTATGTACCAACATGGTTATTTATGTACAAAAATGTTTTTTATGTACCAAAATGGTTATTTATGTACCAACATGGCAATGTGATTTATGTACCAAAATGGTTATTTATGTACCTAACTGGTTTTTATGTACCAACATGGTGATTTATGTACCAAAATGGTTATTTATGTACCTAACTGGTTTTTATGTACCAACATTGTTATTTATGTACCAAAATGGTTATTTATGTACCAAAATGGTTATTTATGTACCAAAATGATTATTTATGTACCAAAATGGTTATTTATGTACTACCAAAATGGTTATTTATGTACCAAAATGGTTTTCATGTACCAATATGGTTATTTATGTACCAAAATGTCAATGGTGATTTATGTACCAAAATGGTTATTTATGTACCAACATGGTTATTTATGTACCAAAATGGTTATTTATGTACCAAAATGGTTATTTATGTACCAACATGGTTATTTATGTACCAAAATGGTGATTTATGTACCAAAATGTCAATGGTGATTTATGTACCAAAATGGTTATTTATGTACCAAAATGATTATTTATGTACCAAAATGATTATTTATGTACCAAAATGATTATTTATGTACCAAAATGGTTATTTATGTACCAAAATGGTTATTTATGTACCAACATGGTTATTTATGTACCAACATGGTGATTTATGTACCAAAATGGTTATATATGTACCAAAATGGTGATTTATGTACCAAAATGTCAATGGTGATTTATGTACCAAAATGGTTATTTATGTACCAAAATGGTGATTTATGTACCAAAATGGTTATATATGTACCAAAATGTCAATGGTGATTTATGTACCAAAATGGTTATTTATGTACCAAATTGTCAATGGTTATTTATGTACCAAAATGTCAATGGTTATTTATGTACCAAATTGTCAATGGTTATTTATGTACCAACATGTCAATGGTTATTTATGTACCAACATGTCAATGGTTATTTATGTACCAACATGTCAATGGTTATTTATGTACCAACATGTCAATGGTTATTTATGTACCAAATTGTCAATGGTTATTTAGTTACGCCTGCAGACATAAGAGCTATTGTAGAAATGTTTGCTGGTTTATAAAAGATGAAACTGTTTGCGTAAGACCTACCATACGGAGATTTAATCGTTACGCCGGTAGACACGAGAGCATCTGATCTGCCCACTTTGTTCTCCGCAAATATCCTGAAGAAGTATTCCTGCCTATCCTTGAGCCTCTGTACACAGTATGATATAATGTCTGCATTTACGCTTGTAACTCGGCTCCATGTTGTCTTCGGTGTCTCTTTTGACTCGATGTAGTATCCGGTCACAGGAGAACCCCCATCCTCCTCCGATGGCTTCCATGTGATAACGACGGAAGTTTTCTGAATGTCTGAGAACACGATGGGACCAACTGGCACCGACGGTTTCGTTGCTTTCTTCTTAAGAACAGTTGGCGAGCTGGTTTCCATGGCTTCACCTTTGCCGACCTTGTTTTCGGCGACAACGGCGAAGTTGTACTTCTTTCCCGGTTTAAGGTCCTTTACCTTGTAATCATTGTCAAACGATTTGAGTTTTGTGATTTCTTTATATTCTCCATCGTCTTCTTTCATCATGATGAAGTAGGAGTCAACCTTGGATCCGCCATCTTCTTTAGGCTTCGTCCAGGTCAAGGTCACAGTGTCATTCTTAGCATCCTTGACCTTTACATCTTCAGGTTTGCCAGGAGCAACTGAAAATCAGGTTGACATAATTGATCTAAAATGGTGCTATCTTATATCTGTCTGTACTATAATTTAGAGCAGTTCTCTGGAAATATTTATAAAACCATATTGTTGCAAGCAGAAGATCAATATCTATAATTTCAATTCATTTTATTTGAAGCAACACCGTGCAATTTTATTATTTGTTCCAATGGTCTGACTAATGGTTGAGGTCAACTTACGGTTGAACAGATACGGTATTCTAGATGAACAATAAAGGTAATTCCTACCCAGTGACTTCATTGGTTTCACAGTCTCCTGCGCTTCAAGTGCTGAACTTTCACCTTTCTTGTTGACAGCTGTCACCCTGAATATGTACTCATCATCTCCTAGAAGCTTGGACTGGGTCCAGGATGTAGTGTCCTTATCAACGGAACCAGCCTTCTGCCAGGATGCACGGCGTGATTCGCGGTATTCAACGTTATAGCCGGTGATGGGAGACCCTCCGTCATTGCGTGGCGCCTTCCAGGTCAAGGTCACAGAATCATTTGTTAGGTCAGAGATCAGGATTGGTCCAACTGGTTGATCTGGAATTTCTGTGCAGAAAGTATCTTAGTATTAGTGTACTGTTGTAATCCGTAATAAGCTAGACCATGTATAAAACATGTCTCATATATAGTTATCTTATAAGGTAGAGTCCCCTAGTCCAGAGGGGGCACACCCAACGTACGTCCCCCCTAAAATATGTTAAGCATAGGTTCATTACGCGATCACTGATTTTATTATATATACAGTCAAACCTGTCTTAAGCAGCCAGCAATGGGAATCACAGATGGTGGCTGCTTATCATAGGTGGCTGTTTAATAGAGATAACATGTATAATAAAACAACATATTGGGAATCTGGAAATTGGCTGCTTAATACAGGTTGGCTGTTTAATAGAGGTAACATGTATAATAAAACAACATATTGGGAATCTGTAAACTGGCTGCTTAATACAGGCTGGCTGCTTAATGGAGGTGACCACTAACACAGGTTTGACTGTATTTCACTTATTTTGGCACAAACAACAAAATGCAGCAGAATGACCAATATGCAATGTTACCCCAACATTTCCGGGAGGCGAATGAATACCTCCAAATCCCCATGTCAACTTTTTTTCTTTCTCTTTTTTTAAGCCCCTCTCTAATCGTGTCATGGTTTTAGCAGGGCTCACACTCACAACTTCTCGGCTACGCGGCAGACACCATATCAATTATACCACTGCTCAGCATCATAGACTTGTGATAATAATGCTTTTAATGTTGATTTGGTGAAATATAAACAAACAAATACTTTATATATACATGTATATATATTAGGGATGGCAACGAATATTCGCTCGAACGTCCAGTAATCGAAAATTCGGAAATAAATATTATTTTGTCCTCAAAAATGCCACCCGCTCAGTCACACATTTGGAAATGCTTCACTCACTCTGAGAATAAGAACATTGCTAGGTGTAATCTATGCAAATTGGATTTAACATATTCGATTACAATAGCAATCTGAATAATCATTTGAAGAGGATGACGTTTGGAAACGCGTAAAACAGAAATTAGGTTAGTTTGGCAATTTTGAGTTTTTGATAGAATTCTATCGAATATTCGAAAAGTCGAATACCTTCCCGACCGAATATTCGAATAGTATAATCGCTATTCGTTGCCATCACTAATATATATATACAGTTCATGATGAAATACATTGATTAACTTACTACAGGAGCTCTTCAGTGTGATTGAATCCTTCATTTCCAACGGTTTGCTGGTACCTTCCTTATTTTCAGCTGAAACTCGGAATATGTAGTTGGTTCCCTCAGAGAGCTCAGTCACATGATACATCTCAGAGTCGGCGGGAATTCTCGCTACCTTGCCCCAGAACTGTTTGAATCCTTCACGTTTTTCTATGAAGTAGCCGGTTAGGGGTGCTCCTCCATCGTGTTCCGGTGGTTGCCATGACAACGTAAGTTCGGTTCCATCAATGTTGGAGGCTGTTAGCGGACCAACTGGTGTGCTTGGTGGACCTAAATACATATACAAAGTGTTCACAACTAATTTAGCTTCTAGCATTACCCCTGCACTGGTATTTGACACAGGAACGATTGCTTTATTACACATGAACTTGATTTGACCTTGAAAGTCAACCTCAAGGTCACTTGGAATATGGGATATATGGTTTATTTGAATGGTTATGTAATGTTTTCTATATGTGTTCCATGGAAACTATATGTCTATCTTGCTTGGTTATAAGTTACAATAATGTATAGTTTACACGTCACTGACCGCCCTACCCGCTGACCGTGACTGATACTGATTGCCCTACCCGCTGACCGTGACTGATACTGACAGCCCTGCCCACATACCGTGACTGACACTGACCGCCCTGCCCACAGACCGTGACTGATACTGACCGCCCTGCCCACAGACCGTGACTGATACTGACTGCCCTGCCCACAGACCGTGACTTATACTGACTGCCCTGTCCACAGACCGTGACTGATACTGACTGCCCTGCCCACAGACCGTGACTTATACTGACTGCCCTGTCCACAGACCGTGACTGATACTGACTGCCCTGCCCACAGACCGTGACTGATACTGACCGCCCTGCCCACAGACTGTGACTGATACTGACCGCCCTGTCCACAGACCGTGACTGATACTGACCGCCCTGTCCACAGACCGTGACTGATACTGACTGCCCTGCCCACAGACTGTGACTGATACTGACCACCCTGTCCACAGACCGTGACTGATACTGACCACCCTGTCCACAGACCGTGACTGATACTGACCGCCCTGTCCACAGACCGTGACTGATACTGACCGCCCTGCCCACAGACCATGACTGATACTGACCGCCTGCCCACAGACTGTGACTGATACTGACCGCCCTGTCCACAGACCGTGACTGATACTGACCGCCCTGTCCACAGACCGTGACTGATACTGACAGCCCTGCCCACATACCGTGACTGATACTGACTGCTATACCCACAGACCGTGACTGATACTGACTGCCCTGCCCACAGACTGTGACTGATACTGACAGCCCTGCCCACAGACAGTGACTGATACTGACCGCCCTACCCGCTGACGTGACTGATACT
This sequence comes from Archivesica marissinica, assembly GCA_014843695.1. Classification (NCBI taxonomy): domain Eukaryota; kingdom Metazoa; phylum Mollusca; class Bivalvia; order Venerida; family Vesicomyidae; genus Archivesica; species Archivesica marissinica. Next base: position 5,291,229 of record CM026392.1, read on the forward strand.
GACAGCCCTGCCCACAGACCGTGACTGATACTGACAGCACTGCCCACAGACTCTGACTGATTTCTTTCAAAATTGAACTCCTTGCTAGACCAATCCTCTATATATGCACAAAGTTTCATAAATATCCACCAACAACAGACGCACCAATTACAATAAACCCGGGGGTGGGGGGGGGGGGGTGGTCATTACAATCAGGGTGCCAATTAAATATTGTGGATTTCTTGACCTACAATGATATTTAAGGTCTAATTTTATTCGTTAATTTCTTCAAGTCAAAGAATAACACTCTGATTAAGACCAGCTGTAACTTTGGTAGTAAACTGCTATTTACAAATTGTAAAGTCATAAAGGGAGATAATTTACAAAGTTATATATGGAAAGATTTTATATATTAAAGTATTATTGAAGTATTAAGACATTAATCTTTATTTGTAATTATCTGTTCCTTAGAATATCTCACAATGCCATTAAAAATAAGTGTGTGTTTTATGTTTATTTATCGTCGCTACCGGTTAGTTGCCCATATGAGCGACGCCTCCTGAAGAGATTTTAGATTTTTGAAGGAATGGTACAGCCAGAGACCCATTCCAGAGTCTCCAAGCACCTACACGAGACCTCGGTTTAATGTTCCATCTGAAAGACTGTTAATTTTATTAGGGTCAGATGGGGATCGAACCTGCGACTCCTGGATTACCAGTCCAGTCCGACGTGTAAACCACTGGACTACAGATAAGCCTTCATTATAAATAAACTCATATTGTGGTTTTAAACACAGCTTCTTCTTAGTTTGTTTTTGGGTTAAAACTTGCACCAATAGCTTAGGTCATATGGCGACTCTCCAGCTAGTTTTGGTTGAGGAATAACCCGGATGCCCATCCACGCAGTATTTCCCGGATGCCCATCCACGCAGTATTTCCCGGATGCCCATCCACGCAGTATTTCCCGGATGCCCATCCACGCAGTATTTCCCGGATGCCCATCCACGCAGTATTTCCCTGATGCCCATCCACGCAGTATTTCATGCACGGATTGGCACCTTGATAGAACCACCGACCTTCCAAGCCAGCTAGATTCTTGTCTAGGTCAGGAATATATATGGACATTATGGGATATGAAACCTGTACATACCTAATGGATATTCTGGCTTCACGGGTTTCTGGGTCTCGGCTGCGGGCCCAATACCAGCGGCATTCTCAGCTGCCACGGAGAAATAAAATTTCTTCTCCGGTAAGTCCTTGAACTTGTACACCATTTCCTGTGGTTTCAAGGTCGCGACCTTGACCCACTCATCGCTCTTGGCCTCACATCTGCTGACAATGAAGTGTGTACACTTGGAACCGCCGTCCTTGGCAGGCTTTTTCCACTCGATCGTCACGGAATCCTTGTCGACCTTGACGACTGTAAGATCTTGTGGAGCACTTGGTGCAGCTAAAAAAATAATAACATATTTTTTATATTTGTTGGTTACCATGGAGATGTCCTGATATCATCATCAACTATATTTCGGTACAAACTACATTGACCCATAAGTCATTCTGTAACCCAGGTGAGAAAAAAATGTCTGCAAGTCCGTGACTCGAACCCGGCGCCTCGCACTTACATGGCGAATGCTCTACCCGACCGAGCTAACCGGGCTGCTAACTAACATAATGGATTAATGTACACATTACCAAGTCCCCAACCAACTTGGAATTCTTCCATCAACTTCCATCAAGCTAGAGATACAGTGCGAATTATTGCTTAGACTTTATACCGTTAACGTTCTCACAGAGGTTATATGTGTAACCCTGGTGAGAAACGCATGCATCCAGTGGTGAATCTTTAGTAGTGATATTTACTAGCTACCGGTATATAAGAAGACCTATGATAGCATAAGTATTACAGACGGATCTGTAGTCCAGTGGTTAACACGCTGGACTGGTAATCCAGGGATTGCAGGTTCGATCCCCCGGCTGACCCTAATAAAATTAACAGTCTTTCAGATGGGACTTTAAACCGAGGTCTTGTGTCGGTGCTTTACACTGTGCACGTAAAAGAACCAGAGGAGACTCTGTAATGGGTCTCTGTCTGTATCATTGCACTATCCTCCAAAATCTAAAATGACTAATCTCTTCAGGAGGCGTCGCTCATATGGGTAACCGGTAGCGACGATAAATAAACGTAAAACACGCACACAAGTATTATTGGGAAATATGAATATATTTACCAATCTGTTTCTTAGGTTTGACAGTTTTATCTGCTTCCAGTGGTTTACTTTTGCCCTCGTCATTGACCGCCGAGACTCGGAACTGGTACTCGATTCCGTCCATTAATCCGGTGACGGTAAAATCAGTAGTGAAGCTATCGCTGGTTCCTCCTTTGACCCAGCTTGATTTGTTCGGTTGTTTGTACTCGATCAGGTAGTTCTTGATTGGTAGGCCTCCATCGGATGTCGGTGGTTGCCATGACAAATCCACAGAATCATCGGTAACGTTGGCAACGACAAGAGGACCCTCAGGCTTAGCTGGTACATCTGTAAATAGTAAATCATTTCTAGATGTCTGTATGTATTCAATACTATTCATATATATATATATATTATATAAATATAATTTAAATCAATGCACTAATTGTAAAGTCATATTATTATTTACAACTGCATATAATATTAAATTTTACAATATATATATACAATATACATATATTACTAAACATTGCAATATACATATTATATATTACACAATATACCTTTATTATAAATTTTACAATATACATTATACAATATACATACATGTATATTATTAAATGTTACAATATATATATTACACAATACACATATATTGTTATTGGAAACAACAAAACGTGGATGTTTTCTTGTTCTTTTTCTTTTTAAATAGTACAACAATTAATTTTTGTTTATAAAAGTAAAGTGTTTGTTTATTATAGTGTCACCCCTATTTAAAGGGCCAGCCATTTCTGACTTATGAGCTCGCTCGCCCATATGGTTCGCCGGTGGCGAGGGTAAATAAGCTCAATCATCATGACTTATGAGGCACCTCTTTTTATGAACATCAGTACTTCCCGAATCCTATGCTTGTATGCCAGGCGCCAGGCTGGTAGGCAATCGGTAACCATTATTTAAACTAGCTTGCGGCTCACCAACCGGCCATATCAGAACGAACCCCTGACGAGATTCGAACCTTTGACCTCCCGCTCTGTAGGCGGACGCCTTAACCACTGGGCCACGGAGACGGTGTTATATTTAAAATTGAGGAACGCTAAGAGAGGAGTGGGGAAGTACAAAACAATTATGTTATAATAGTCTTCCTTGCCCGATTCCTGTATTTGTAACAATCAAAGAAATAGACTTGGGCTCAAATTGTTTTTTATAACCAGGCCTCGACAATTTTTTAATTTCTTACTCGTCCTACTGGGCGAGTGATGTCACTGTTCCACTCGTCCAGATTGGACTATCACTCGTCCCATGTATTTTAGGAAAATTAAAAATCGTCAGAATTGCACTTTAATTTATTAATAAATGCAATTATGTGGCAGCATAAACACATTAAAATATCCTCGGTGATTTCCCATTATCATGCCTGGTAATCATTCCGAAGAAAGTAAAACGGATATTATTTTATTTTGTTCCTTCGATTTATATTGGATATTTAGCTGAAATTTTCACTCGTCCGACTGGGCAAGCGACTTGGAATTTCTACTCGTCCAAATCGAAAAGTCACTCGTAAATACGAGCGGACGAGTGGATTTGTCGAGCCCTGATAACACTAAGACCTACCATATGGGCTCTTCATAATAACTGGTGCTGATGTCTCGCATGGTTTGCTTTGACCTTTCTTATTCTCGGCCATGATTCGGAACATATACTCCGATCCTTCCAGAAGTTTGTCGACCGTGATCTCTGTGGCATCTTTTGGAGCTTTGCCAGCATTTGTCCATGTTGGTCTCTTCATGTCACGCTTCTCGATGATGTAGCCGGTGATTGGTGAACCGCCGTCATGAGTTGGTGGTTTCCATTGTAGTTTCACGGAAGTTTTCTGTACATCGAGAATTTCAACAGATTCTGGTTTGCTTGGTGCTTCTGTAAAATCAAGCACGAAGTTGGCTTCAATCAAATTTTATTGTAAGAAATACATACATGTAGCTGGTAGCAAAAACAACTGAAATGAGTGGAAATCGGATACAAATAAGTTAGAAAAGATAAATACAGTCTACATCCAGTATGTCAAAGTCGGTTATGTCGAATTATCCGGTTATCTCGAAGTTGGATCAAATTCCTGTTTCAGACACTATCATTTTACATATAACTGGCTCCATTTATATTGAATTTCATTAAGTCAGACTTCAGTTATGTCGAAGTATTTTGTTCGGTCCGACAGAATTCGATATAACGGATGTAGTTGTGTTGGTCTAGTTCAGGATTAGGAAATGTTACCTTTGCAAATAAAGCTGTTTACTGAATTGAGACACTATGAATCAACTGATGTACAGTTGAAATATGATTCTATTTTTTAAAAAGTTACCTCCCCTTTTATGGGTTACTCCATTTGCATAATTTCATAGACATGTGATACTTTAAATTTTGTGTGGATTCTACGGAAGATTCACAAACATCACAGAACTTACCGATTGGTTTAACTGGTTTGAACACTTCAGATGTTACACATTCTCCAAAACCGATGTCGTTCTCGGCTGACACCCTGAAGTAATAGTCCTTCCCTGTCTCCAAATCCTTGACCGAGAACTGTGTGGAGATCTTACTACCAGTAGCAAGATCGCGCCAAGTTTTACCATCATTAGATACTTCAATTTTGTACGATTTGATGGGGGAACCACCGTCCTTCTTGGGTGCGGTCCAGTTGAGGATGACACTGTCCTTGGTGGGTTTTGTCAAGGTCAGCTGGCCGGGTGGTTTGCCTGGGGTTACTGTAATTAAGAAATAAATTGATTTTGGGTTGCTGGATGCACATACATTTTATGTCATACTTCCTTCATGAGATGAAAGAGGATTTCAGGCTGTGTGGGCACCCAAGTAGAACCACCAACCTTCAACAAGCCAACTGGATAGCTGTGTAACATGAATAAGCTGAAACCACAAGTAGGATTTGAACCTACAGTGGTGTGCGGCAAGTTGAAGTTAACAACCTTAATGTGCCTCAATTAGTTACCCGAGGGCAGCCAGGACAGCCGAGGGCAGCCAGGACACGTGGTAAATTACTGGTACTGTAAACCAATCATGATGGACTTCATTTCAATTGTGATTTATGGACCACATTTCAATAACAACTTATCGTACATACTTCAATCAGTATTATGGACCATACTTCAAGCAGGATTTATGGACATATTTCAATGAAAAGATATGGACCATATTTCAGTACGGATTGATGGACCCATATTTCAGTATGGATTGATGGACCATATTTCAGTACGGATTGATGGACCATATTTCAGTATGGATTGATGGACCATATTTCAGTATGGATTGATGGACCATATTTCAGTACGGATTGATGGACCATATTTCAGTACGGATTGATGGACCATATTTCAGTATGGATTGGGGACCATATTTCAGTACGGATTGATGGACCATATGTCAGTATGGATTGATGGACCATATTTCAGTACGGATTGATGGACCATATTTCAGTACGGATTGATGGACCATATTTCAGTATGGATTGATGGACCATATTTCAGTACGGATTGATGGACCATATTTCAGTATGGATTGGGGACCATATTTCAGTACGGATTGGGGACCATATTTCAGTATGGATTGGGGACCATATTTCAGTACGGATTGGGGACCATATTTCAGTACGGATTGGGGACCATATTTCAGTATGGATTGGGGACCATATTTCAGTACGGATTGGGGACCATATTTCAGTACGGATTGGGGACCATATTTCAGTATGGATTGATGGACCATATTTCAGTACGGATTGGGGACCATATTTCAGTACAGATTGGGGACCATATTTCAGTATGGATTGGGGACCATATTTCAGTACAGATTGGGGACCATATTTCAGTATGGATTGGGGACCATATTTCAGTACAGATTGGGGACCATATTTCAGTACAGATTGGGGACCATATTTCAGTACAGATTGGGGACCATATTTCAGTACAGATTGGAGACCATATTTCAGTATGGTTTGGGGACCATATTTCAGTATGGATTGATGGACCATATTTCAGTATGGATTGATGGACCTTATTTCAGTACGGATTGGGGACCATATTTCAGTACAGATTGATGGACCATATTTCAGTATGGATTGATGGACCATATTTCAGTACAGATTGATGGACCATATTTCAGTATGGATTGATGGACCATATTTCAGTATGGATTGATGGACCATATTTCAGTATGGATTGGGGACCATATTTCAGTATGGATTGGGGACCATATTTCAGTACGGATTGGGGACCATATTTCAGTACAGATTGATGGACCATATTTCAGTATGGATTGATGGACCATATTTCAGTATGGATTGATGGACCATATTTCAGTATGGATTGGGGACCATATTTCAGTATGGATTGGGGACCATATTTCAGTATGGATTGGGGACCATATTTCAGTACAGATTGGGGACCATATTTCAGTACAGATTGGGGACCATATTTCAGTATGGATTGATGGACCACATTTCAGGTTTCTTTAGCATTCTTGTAGCATTACTCCATAATGTCAGCAAAACAATATATCAAATTGTTTGATGTTTAATGTGCTAACTCAGTGTGTACAGGGCAACATATGGGTGAGTATTTGTGTACTTTTATATATTGCATGGCAAGTACCCATAACTCTGTACAAACCTGTTGGTTTATATATAGAGAGGCATGCACCAGTAACTATGCTCTTGGGTTTATATATAGATAGGCAGGCACCAGTATCTATGCTCTTGGGTTTATATATAGATAGGCAGGCACCAGTATCTATGCTCTTGGGTTTATATATAGATAGACAGGCACCAGTATCTATGCTCTTGGGTTTATATATAGATAGGCAGGCACCAGTATCTATGCTCTTGGGTTTATATATAGATAGGCAGGCACCAGTAACTATGCTCTTGGGTTTATATATAGATAGGCAGGCACCAGTAACTATGCTCTTGGGTTTATATATAGAGAGGCAAGCACCAGTAACTATGCTCTTGGGTTTATATATAGATAGGCAGGCACCAGTATCTATGCTCTTGGGTTTATATATAGATAGGCAGGCACCAGTATCTATGCTCTTAGGTTTATATATAGATAGGCAGGCACCAGTATCTATGCTCTTGGGTTTATATATAGATAGGCAGGCACCAGTAACTATGCTCTTGGGTTTATATATAGAGAGGCAAGCACCAGTAACTATGCTCTTGGGTTTATATATAGATAGGCAGGCACCAGTATCTATGCTCTTGGGTTTATATATAGATAGGCAGGCACCAGTATCTATGCTCTTGGGTTTATATATAGATAGGCAGGCACCAGTATCTGTGCTCTTGGGTTTATATATAGATAGGCAGGCACCAGTATCTATGCTCTTAGGTTTATATATAGATAGGCAGGCACCAGTATCTATGCTCTTGGGTTTATATATAGATAGGCAGGCACCAGTATCTGTGCTCTTGGGTTTATATATAGATAGACAGGCACAAGTAACTGCACAAACCTGCTGGTTTCTTAGGTTTAATTTCAAGGTCAGTCTGGAGTGGCTTCCCTTGACCTTCAGCATTAATGGCCGACACACGGAACAAATATGGCTGATCTTCTATCAGTTTTCCAACAATCAGACTCAGGGTGTTGGCATCCACCTCAGCGGCAGGGCTCCAGTTCATTCTCTTTGTGTCACATTTCTCAACGAGATACTTTGTAACTGGTGTTCCACCATCTTGTTTTGGTGGTTGCCATGACAATTTGACACTGTCAGCTGTCACATCAGAAACGGTCAATGTTCCGGCTGGGACAGATGGTACATCTGTATCAAATTAAAAATCTCATGTTTAGTTCTTTCGTTTTGTTGCTTCAGCTTCAGTAAGTCAAATATAAATTTGAAATTTTAAAATAGTTTCACTTTTAACTGTAAAATGTAATTTGTATGTTTTAAGCATATACACATTAAGTACAACATTTAATTTACTAATAAAAACATGACTATAACTGGATCGATCGCTAAAGATGATTTAACGATTCACAAAACTGCTCACGATTAGTGATTAACCGATTACCAATCAGGCTCATGAACCGGTTGCAGATTATTTAGATAGCCAATCAGGCCTGTGCACTTGTTGCGGGTTATTTAGATAGCCAATCAGGCTCGTGAACTGGTTGCCGATTATGTGGATAGCCAATCAGGCCTGTGAACCGGTTGCAGATTATTTAGATAGCCAATCAGGCCTGTGAACCGGTTGCTGATTATTTAGATAGCCAATCAGGCCTGTGAACCGGTTGCAGATTATTTAGATAGCCAATCAGGCCTGTGAACCGGTTGCAGATTATTTAGATAGCCAATCAGGCCTGTGAACCGGTTGCAGATTATTTAGATAGCCAATCAGGCCTGTGAACCGGTTGCAGATTATTTAGATAGCCAATCAGGCCTGTGAACCGGTTGCATATTATTTAGATAGTCAATCAGGCCTGTGAACTGGTTGCAGATTATTTAGATAGCCAATCAGGCCTGTGAACCGGTTGCAGATTATTTAGATAGCCAATCAGGCCTGTGAACCGGTTGCAGATTATTTAGATAGCCAATCAGGCCTGTGAACCGGTTACTGATTATTTAGATAGCCAATCAGGCTCATGCACCGGTTGCTGATTATTTAGATAGCCAATCAGGCTCATGCACCGGTTGCTGATTATTTAGATAGCCAATCAGAAGATTTCAATACAAATTATTAGTGCCTTAAACATTGCATTGTTTGTGTCAAACATCTTAACCTTTTCCTGCTGAGGAAATAAAATCATATTTGCAAACAACATAAATCCAGATCAGCCGCAGCATCAGATCAGGATCTATGTTGTTTTGCTATTCAGCCTAGTGGTTTTTGCTCCACTATCTGAAAAGCAAACAGCATAGAGCTTCTGGGACGTCTGATCTGGCTCTATGCTGTTTGCAAAGTGCTGCTCCTGTTGCTAGTGTACAAAGTGTTTAAGATAGCAATTGATTATATAACAACAGCACACCAGTCTCAGTATCAACGGGAATAGTGAGACCGTGCCAACTTTCAACAGTGTCCATGCCCGCATCACAGAGATACAGCATCGTGTGTTCAAATGACATGCCACGGAAATTACGGATATGGCAAAGTAATTTTGGGGATGATGCAATGTCAGATTGTCATAATATATATGCGAGTCATAGTCATTATGCAAATTAATAATGTCGGAGCAGCATGTGTGTAGTAAATTATGGCATTTTTTGAATTTAAACTATTTTTTCCCACCAATCGGAAAAGCCGATGTTCAAACCGGCGTTGCTATTTCGTTTGGTTGCCGGAGTCACATAGAATATTGACTCACCAAAATAATGATCTGAGGGTCATTATTCTATTTGAGAGTGACCCGCGGGTCCATATTCTATAATAGAATATTGAACCCCCTTATAGAATAATGACCCCCACCCCAAAGTATGCAAAATCAATGTTATCAATATAATTTTATTAATAATTGCATAACCTATAAAATTAACAATTATTAATAAAATTATATTGAAATAAGGAATGAAAATACACACACACCCAACTTAATTGGTATTTGACAACATGTATCTCAATATATAATTTTTATTCCATATAATATTACTTTTCTAACCATTCTTATCCTATTCATGCATGTTCTCTTAAACTTTCCAGAAAATGTGTACAACTACATTGTGTACATATATATAATATGTTGTTAACCATAGTAATGCTGAGTGGTGTGGCTATCTAATTTTGCCACAGGTGCTGAACGTTATTTGGTTAATCACTACTTGAGCTTGAAATAATTTTATTGCTGAACTATTGATTACAGTAAACACTATATAAAATCCTTACCCTAATGAGGTTAAACAGCAGCTCTCATTTCAAAATGCAAGCATGCACATGCAGTAGAGTTCCTGTCAACATGCACAATGTGTTCCTTGGAATGTACGGTCGCCGTCAACTGTTGATTATCTAATCCTGAACCTTGTTTCATATCATCATCGGCAGTAGAATGCACTACCATCGGCAGTAGAATGCACTACCATCGGCAGTAGAATGCACTACCATCGGCAGTAGAATGCACTACCATGTTGTCGTCCATGACCAAATGCTACGTCGGATTTGGCATGGAGGGATTCCGGGTTCGGAACTCGGTGATGCCATATGTATGCATGTACATGTATATAGTGTCCTTGAGAAGGCACCTAATACACATTGATTAGTACTGGTCTACCACTAAGGTTGGCTAAGCCTGCTCAGGAAAAGATACCTAAGTCCACGACGGGGTTTGACATAGATGGAATAATACTCATAAACACTTCAGGGTTTCAAACTTTAGACATGCTCAAATCATGCAGAATATTACTGATCCTTGAAAGCATCATTGAAATCTGGCTACGGATTTAGCAAAAGTAGTCCGGATAATCTGTACCGGTATTCTTCCACAAATCATCAAAGGGCAATAACTGTGCTAAAAATGAATGGAGCGAGACACGAAGAAGACATGCATAACTAGGCTTGGTACCGATCATTCCTGCGAATATTTCATGAAAATCAGACAACGGGTTTAGAAAATCTTGTCTGTACAAACTTTGTGGCAGACGGACGGACAGACAATACAAAATCAATGTCCCTCCACTCTCTGTGGAGACAGATGGATCTGTAGTCCAGTGGTTAACACGTTGGACTGCGAACCCAGGGAACGCAGGTTCGATTTCCCCGTCTGACCCTAATACAATTAACAGTCTTTCAGATGGGACTTTAAACCGAGGTTTCGTGTCAGTGCTTTATACCGTGCACGCAAAAGAATCAGAGGAGATTCTGGAATGGGTCTGCACTATCCTCCAAAAATCTAAAATGACTAATCTCTTCAGGAGGCGTCGCTCATATGGGCAACCGGTAGCGACGATAAATAAATGTAAAACACACACTCTCTGAGGAGATATAATTATGATCGGCTGTATATGATATAGTACCTCTTTCTATTAAAAGAGTTAGTTTAAACGTCTTAGTTTGAAAACAAGGGATGACACACAGTGGAATATTAACAACCAGGGTGATTTAGGGGGTTAGGCAGGAAGGGAAAATGACAGTTCAAATAAAGCTTTTATTGTATACGTTGTAATTGCTACATAAACTGGAATGCTTCATACAAATCTACATGAATATACTAATGTACATGAATATACTACTGGCTAACACAGAAACAACATAACTTTGGTGCACAATGCTCTAAATGCTGCAACTACTTGCAGAGAAATGTATGTATACTTATTGGTAAAAGCTCTATTAATTACAATATTGGTAAAAGCTCTATTAATTACAATATTGGTAAAAGCTCTATTAATTACACATACAAACATATATATAATATTGGAAATTTCATTAATTTTATTTTATAATATTTTTTAATATGAAAATAATAATACTATTTCTTGTGTAATATTAGCACCCAAAACATAGATTTATAGCTACCATAGCAACAAAAGTGACAACATGTTTTTTGGTACAAATATAAATTCTAAATACATTTAGCTTGCATAGTAAAATCTGTATATACATTTTGTATATGTACAGGAATTATATACCTGCAAAAACCATATTTAGTACTTGTAACATTATCAAAAAATATATTTCTAAACGGTTTGACTCGATACAACTACGGTATTATTTAACATCACCAAAAAATCGCAGATATAGATAATAATTATATACTATCAGGGTTCATTCTAGGTCAGAATTTTTGGGAGAAGTGAGAAAGCGCGTGATCGCTTCTTTAAATGGTGTTCTTTAATATACTTCTGCAAAATAGGGTTAAAATGCACAGTACAACCATTAAATACAACATTTGAATATAATGGGCCAGTGTATCTTACTAGACATATTTTTGTTTGAAAATCGTAAAAAAACAAAAAAGTAATTAATTTTTTTAGGGAGAAGTCAGGGTCCCTAGGGCGACAATTTAGCCCACAGCGCCTTCTAGAATGATCCCTGGACTATACTCATTAATGCACAAAAGATACAGCGTATCTGGTATGCACAACAAAACAGTACAGCAAATACTATACTAGTACATACGGCATTTATTGTGGACAAATTCCTGACTAAACTCACATAAATGATATGTGGATTGTTCCTAACATGGAACTAATAATATACCGTATACCCCCCCGTTTAAACGCCTCCTCCCTAATAAACGCCCCCCCCCCCATTTTGAAGCAAAACAAAATAATTCTCATCTCAGTGCCCGCTGTTATCATAGTCTGTACTGCTAGAAACACAGTGGTCTGTGTCGATGTCAAGAGGTATGAAGAAAGGGGGGCGTTTAAAGGAGTCCCAGACATACTTTGCATATAATTTGTCACAAATTGCATCGCCCCTGGGGGCGTTTAAACGGGGTTATATATGTGGTCCTCTCTACCGGTACATCCGAATTTTCGGCTTAAAAAGCCTTTTCAAGGAAAACAATAAACATTTATCCAATTGATTCATAACAATCTTAACCCATTCAACACCAAGTAACTGACATGGACTGGTCCATGATATTTTTAGACCAATAAATTAATAACAAAATTACATTTGGATCAGTTCATTTATCAAAATGGGTATTTTTTTCTCTAAAAATAGTTTTATTACTTGAAAAAAGTGTAGATCCTGATGAGACGGCTCGTATGCTTTTTTGTAAGCCAATTTAGAGGTATGTGGTGTTGAAAGGGTTAAACAAAGAAAATGAATTAGCCGGATTTTTGTTTTCCTTGAAAAAGGCTTTTTACGCCGAAAATTTGAATGTACAGACTGAGAGAACCATATATATATATAATTCAAATATATGTAAGTGATAGTCCATTTTGTATTTGTTATTCAAAATTGGGTAATGAACTTCTTTCATAATGAACATGTAAATGCAAGCGTCATTGATAAAATATTCAAATGGAACAGTCAATCGTTTAATACACGTATTATTTTAATCAATTTAAGCACCTATTCTTCGTAATCTGTTATTATACACAAATGTAATTATGTACACGTTTATCTGTATCTGCATTAAAAAAAATCTCGGAATTTGTCTTAAAACGTTTCTCGCAATTTGTCTTAAAACATTTCTTGGAATTTGTCTTAAAACATTTCTTGGAATTTGTCTTAAAACATTTCTCGGAATTTGTCTTAAAACATTTCTTGGAATTTGTCTTGAAAAACATGCAAGAACTAATATACATAGCAAAATATTCTCATGTAACAATAAAAAGACAAAACTAAACAAACATCATGCATATATGCAGTAAAACAGAGGGGGTTCAAATTTCTATATTTACATCACTATTGCATTTCCGGCGATGAACATATACAATGCTGCCCTGTTTGTAGCTATTTTCGGGTGAATTTAATCATTAATGATATGCAGCTGACATTCGCTCTCGAAGCTACGCACTGTTGGGCAGCGTTTCTTTTGCATTCTTTGAATAATTAATGTAAATATGCGTAGTGAATTGCGGAATAATAGTTCCCAAAACTAGTTTCATAAAATATGGTATGAAATCATCACAAGTGTAAGATCCTATATATAAGGTGTCCCTCCTTGGAATGAGGTGTCCCCCCCTTGGAATGAGGTGTATCCCCCTTGGAATGAGGTGTCCCCCCTTGGAATGAGGTGTATCCCCCTTGGAATGAGGTGTATCCCCCTTGGAATGAGGTGTCCCCCCTTGGATTGAGGTGTATCCCCCTTGGAATGAGGTGTATCCCCTTGGAATGAGGTGTCCCCCCTTGGATTGGTATCCCCCTTGGAATGAGGTGTATCCCCCTTGGAATGAGGTGTATCCCCCTTGGAATGAGGTGTATCACCCTTGGAATGAGGTGTATCCCCCTTGGAATGAGGTGTATCCCCCTTGGAATGAGGTGTGTCCCCCCTTGGAATGAGGTGTATCCCCCTTGGAATGAGGTGTATCCCCCTTGGAATGAGGTGTCCACCCTTGGAATGAGGTGTATCCCCTTGGAATGAGGTGTGTCCCCCTTGGAATGAGGTGTGTCCCCCTTGGAATGAGGTGTGTCCCCCTTGGAATGAGGTGTGTCCCCCTTGGAATGAGGTGTCCCCCCTTGGAATGAGATGTGTCCCCCTTGGAATGAGGTGTGTCCCCCTTGGAATGAGGTGTGTCCCCCTTGGAATGAGGTGTGTCCCCCTTGGAATGAGGTGTCCCCCCTTGGAATGAGATGTGTCCCCCTTGGAATGAGGTGTGTCCCCCTTGGAATGAGGTGTGTCCCCCTTGGAATGAGGTGTCCCCCCTTGGAATGAGATGTGTCCCCCTTGGAATGAGGTGTGTCCCCTTGGAATGAGGTGTGTCCCCTTGGAATGAGGTGTGTCCCCCTTGGAATGAGGTGTCCCCCTTGGAATGAGGTGTGTCCCCCTTGGAATGAGGTGTGTCCCCCTTGGAATGAGGTGTGTCCCCCCTTGGAATGAGATGTGTCCCCCTTGGAATGAGGTGTGTCCCCCTTGGAATGAGGTGTGTCCCCCTTGTAATGAGGTGTATCCCCCTTGGAATGAGGTGTATCCCCCTTGGAATGAGGTGTATCCCCCTTGGAATGAGGTGTATCCCCCTTGGAATGAGGTGTCCCCCCTTGGAATGAGGTGTATCCCCTTGGAATGAGGTGTGTCCCCCTTGGATGATGAGGTGTGTCCCCCTTGGAATGAGGTGTGTCCCCCTTGGAATGAGGTGTGTCCCCCTTGGAATGAGGTGTGTCCCCCCTTGGAATGAGATGTGTCCCCCTTGGAATGAGGTGTGTCCCCCTTGGAATGAGGTGTGTCCCCCTTGGAATGAGGTGTATCCCCCTTGGAATGAGGTGTATCCCCTTGGAATGAGGTGTATCCCTCTTGGAATGAGGTGTGTCCCCTTGGAATGAGGTGTCCCCCCTTGGAATGAGGTGTCCCCCCTTGGAATGAGATGTGTCCCCCTTGGAATGAGGTGTATCCCCCTTGGAATGAGGTGTCCCCCCTTGGAATGAGGTGTATCCCCCTTGGAATGAGGTGTATCCCCCTTGGAATGAGGTGTCCCCCCTTGGAATGAGATGTATCCCCCTTGGAATGAGGTGTCCCCCCTTGGACGCTAGAAATGATTGCACATGTATGCAGGAATATTCTTCAAACTTTTATGTAAATCTGATATCTATCTAGGTTCCTGATTATTTTCACGCAGATAGTCATTCTTCCCGTTCAGCTCCCTTCGAAGCTCCATTTCTCCGCTACAAATTACAGTAGCAATGAAATTAAAGCAAGTTGTAATAAAATTGCTGGAAAATATGGAAACTGTATATTCCCGATCATAAGTCGACGTTTTCTCATCCAGAAATGTGGTGAAAGTAAAATGTAGACTTATGGCTGAACTTTATGTCTGTTTTATTTGTTGTAATATAACAATTGGCGTTAATTACTTACATCATAAACCATAGAAAAAGCTAATACACAAACTTCATAAATTACGGTTCTGCATCAGTGCATTTTTTATGATTTATAATGGAATATAGTCAACCAGATATCTCAAATTCAATACAATTTCATTAAAAAATGACATAATTAATGAATGTCATAAGCACCCTCGACTTATGGAAGGATCCAGATTAAAATCCACTTTTTCAAGCCAAAGTTTTACCCTTGACTCATGGCCGAGATCGACTTATCGCCGGAAATATACGGTAGTTCTACTATTTTTCGTCATATTTTTTAACAGGAATATGATCATTATTAAACAATTTAATACAGTCCTAGGGAACTTGTCAATTTTCCTCTATCATGCAGTTGTATTAGGGAACATCATCTCTACATGTACGTAACAAAACTTCATGCAAAATAGTTAGTCATGCTTTTTCAACAAACATAGAGTTAGTATCAAAATGCAACAAAGGGGAACAACTCCGAGCAGTAGTCATCTCTCACGAAGGGAAGTCACTCTGGGAAACATACCAAATCCACTTTTTGGTGTTACTGCCTTGTCCATTTCAATGGGTTCCGATATTCCCACCTCGTTCTTGGCCGAGATGCGGAAATAGTATTCTTTGCCTTCAATCAAGTCTTTGACACAGTACGATGTTTCTGTGGCATCGACGGTCTTGACCTTCATCCACATGGAACGACCTTGCTCCCGACGTTCTATTATGTAAGACAGGATGTCCGTACCACCGTCATCTTTAGGTGGTTGCCATGACAGCATGACACTGTCACGGGTAACCTCATCGACTGCAAGATGTTGTGGTTTTGCTGGGATATCTGAAACGATCATTTTAACATTAATGTCAGTTTCAACAGGTCTGAGAATGATTGCATACAGAATACTGAGAACAGCTGACCATGGGGGGGGGGCGTGCATACTAAGATGCTTAGCTAACGCTAATGTTGTGAGCATTAGTAATATTGTTTGTATGCTCAGCCCGGCCATAGTGTCACTCTATACTGTCTCATATTCGTTAATGTATGAATATTTTTGATGTATAATATTGTTTGTATGCTCAGCCCAGCCATAGATTAGGCTACAAGCCCCAAAATATATAGGGTCAGTACAGGAGTCACTCTATACTGTCTCACATTTCATATTCGTAGATGTATGAATATTTTTGATGTATAATATTGTTTGAATGCTCAGCCCAGCCATGGATTAGGCTACACAGATAAAAATATACAGGAGTCACTCTGTACTATCTCGCATCCCCATTTTATAAAACAAATTGGTACATCATAAACCAGAATGTTCTACTACCATAGAGATAATAGAAGAACAAGATTAAGAATGTCAGTAACTCTTTCGTAGGCTAACAGTGAAAATAACAGTCAAATATCTCGTGGAATTTCCAGGGTTCATTCTAGGTCAGAATGTTTGGGAAAAGTGAGAAAGCGCATGATCGCTTCCTTAAATGGTGTTGTTTAATATACTTCTGCAAAATAGGGTTAAAATGCACAGTACAACCATTAAATACAACATTTGAATAGAAGGAGTGCTTTATAATGGGCCAGTGTTTCTTACTAGACAACATTTTGTTTGAAAATCGTAAAAACCAAAACATATTTTTTTTTTTTATTAGGGGGAAGTCAGGGTCCCAAGGGTGACAATTTCGCCCACATCGCCCTCTAGAATGATCCCTGAATTTCATTAGAATTGTAATTTTATTGTAGTGACACAAATCTAATGAAATTCCATGACATATTTCCCGTGTTTTCAGCAGAAAAACACATTAATGAATTGTCTTCTGCTAAAATTACTTGAATTATTTAAAAGCCTTTATTTTACCCAGCATGCAAAGAAGTAACATCTCAACATCAATCCATTGTCACATTTAAAATTGTACTAAATTTTTACCGATGATTTCGATGTCAAATTTGGCCGATACTTGTCCAGCCTCATTTTCAGCCATCACCAAGTACAACCCATCATCCTCTCTGGTGACCTTCTTCAAGGTCAAGGTTGTTGTCTTATCGCTAACGTCTAGGTTCAATCGTCCATGAGATGACACCGGTTTCTCGTCCTTGCTCCAGATAATTGAAGGCTTGGGAAGACCAGAGAATTTGACTGGTATCTTCAATGTTGTACCAGAGTTCAAGGTCAGAAGGTCACGGAATTTATTGTCGTAGTCCAGTTTTGGTTTGTCTGAAAACAAATATAGATCTATTTCTTGACAATTTGTTCAATATATGATTGTCATGGTTACTGGAATGTTTCTTCAAGAACTAATTTTAAATAATTGTGCAATTTTTATACTATATTACTTGACATTGATGCAAGACATAACATACCGTACTTACTCGCCTATAACACAGGATTTTATCACCATATTTTTGTCTCAAAGTGGCTTCCCATCTTATAAACGAGTGATAAAATATATATTTTTTAAATAAAAATCAGTTTGTTCCAACTCAATAATTGATGACCTTGGAAACTACTGAAAGGGTGTAACAAAAGCATAGACTTTCACAGCTCTATCTGTAAACTGAACTTGTCAATAGCATTTTAGCAAATCAAATTTATTGTTGTGCATCAGTGCATCTTTTTATGATTTGGCATCATATACAGTGCTTTTACAGTACAACTTGTTTGATCTTTGCTTCTGATTGGTTTCTATTTTCTCAACCCGTCTTATATGCGGGTCTATGCAAAATACCATTGGTTTAAAACTAAAGTTGGGGGACGTCTTATAGGCAAGTAAATACGGTACTTGTGGAGCTTCCGTGCTGTCATGGATATGTTGTTCATCTTGTAAGAGGTTGGGTGTTCGAGCCCGATCTGAACCACAACGGTGTTATCCTTAGGCAAGACACTTTAACCCACATTGTCTCTTCTCTCTCCCTCATGGCGATGGATTCAATTTCTATAAATTTATAGCTTGATTGCGAAACAAGTTCCTACAGCATTAATTAAATCGTTCTCGAGACCTCATTCCTGAGAAGAAAAGAGGCAATGTGGATTCAAGTGCCTTGCCTAAGGGCACAATCATAATAGTTTCAACTGGGCACACACTCCGGGCCTCTCACATCTGAAATCAATGTGCTACACTACACTAACACTGTGCTGTCACAACTGAATATGTATAGTTTAAACAACATTTTATTCAAGAATGGTACATAACATAGGAATAGTTGCAACAGCACAGTTAGGATTGGCAAGAATGGTACATAACATAGGAATAGTTGCAACAGCACAGTTAGGATTGGCAAGAATGGTACATAACATAGGAATAGTTGCAACAGCACAGTTAGGATTGGCAAGAATGGTACATAACATAGGAATAGTTGCAACAGCAGTTAGGATTGGCAAGAATGGTACATAACATAGGAATAGTTGCAACAGCACAGTTAGGATTGGCAAGAATGGTACATAACATAGGAATAGTTGCAACAGCACAGTTAGGATTGGCAAGAATGGTACATGACATAGGAATAGTTGCAACAGCACAGTTAGGATTGGCAAGAATGGTACATAACATAGGAATAGTTGCAACAGCACAGTTAGGATTGGCAAGAATGGTACATGACATAGGAATAGTTGCAATAGCACAGTTAGGATTGGCAAGAATGGTACATAACATAGGAATAGTTGCAACAGCACAGTTAGGATTGGCAAGAATGGTACATGACATAAGAATAGTTGCAATAGCACAGTTAGGATTGGCAATAATGGTACATAACATAGGAATAGTTGCAACAGCACAGTTAGGATTGGCAAGAATGGTACATAACATAGGAATAGTTGCAACAGCACAGTTAGGATTGGCAAGAATGGTACATAACATAGGAATAGTTGCAACAGCACAGTTAGGATTGGCAAGAATGGTACATGACATAGGAATAGTTGCAACAGCATAGTTAGGATTGGCAAGAATGGTACATAACATAGGAATAGTTGCAACAGCACAGTTAGGATTGGCAAGAATGGTACATAACATAGGAATAGTTGCAACAGCACAGTTAGGATTGGCAAGAATGGTACATGACATAGGAATAGTTGCAACAGCATAGTTAGGATTGGCAAGAATGGTACATAACATAGGAATAGTTGCAACAGCACAGTTAGGATTGGCAAGAATGGTACATAACATAGGAATAGTTGCAACAGCACAGTTAGGATTGGCAAGAATGGTACATAACATAGGAATAGTTGCAACAGCACAGTGAGGATTGGCAAGAATGGTACATAACATAGGAATAGTTGCAACAGCATAGTTAGGATTGGCAAGAATGGTACATAACATAGGAATAGTTGCAACAGCACAGTGAGGATTGGCAAGAATGGTACATAACATAGGAATAGTTGCAACAGCATAGTTAGGATTGGGGAAAAAATGTTACATAGTAACTTATTCGAATCCCTTTCCTTGATTTTGTATAAACAACTGACCTTGAATTTCAAGTTGTGCTGTAGTTTTCACGGAGCCGAGGTCATTGGAAGCCTCGCACGTGATACTGGCAGCATCCTTCTCGGTAACTTCCTTGATCTTAATGGAGGCAACAAGGTCCGTGTAGTCAAACTGGTACTTCTTGTTCTCACTGACTTCTTTGGAGTCACGGAACCAGGCTATCGTGGGTTCTGGGTCGGCACTGATCTTACACTCCAGGTACGCTGTCTCTCCCAGAAGAACGGACACGTCGGGCAGGCCTTCAAGAACTGATGGGGCTTCTCCAACTACAAAGTAAGAAACAACTGTCACATTCTATCATAACTTTGTTCGTTTTGAGATTTAGACCATGGTAGCACCACCGACCTTCCTCAAGCCTTATGAATAGCTTGCATGCTTGACTGTATAACCCAGTATGATTTTACATGACAATTCTCCAGCTATTATTGGTGGAGGAAGTCCCTGGGGGCCCCTCTGGGACAGGCACCAGGTTAGAACCACTGATCTTATGCAAACAAGCTGGATGGTTTCCTGTTCTGATTTTTACACCCAAGTGGGATTCAAACATACAGCAGTAAGGGGCAAAGGATTTGAAGTACACTGAATTTATGTAAATTACAAGCATGTAGGATTCAGGAGAAAGCTTTCAGCATCTTACTTACCTATAGGAGCTTTAATATTGACTTTTCCGGTCGTATCTGATGCTTTTCCAAGCCCCGCCTTGTTTTCTGCCGTAACACGGAACTCGTACAATTCCCCTTCTGGTAGGTCTCCGACGGTGTATGAAGTTTCTGACATCGTCTTTCCTTTGTTGGATGGCAGCCATTTTTTACCGGAGACTGGTTTGTATTCAATGAAGTAGTTGTAGACTGGACTGCCACCATCTTTTGAGGGTGGGGTCCATTCTAGATTTACCGATGTGTTTGTAACCTCTGTGACGTTCGGTACGCCAGGAGAACTGGGTTTGTCTGTGGAAATATTATGATTATTTATTTATTCCAATAATATAATTGTGTAGTTCAGCTACCAGTAACAGTTTTATTTGACCAATCAAAATGCTGCATTTATAACAAATAACTTGAGTATATACAATGCCTAGGGACAGTTTGGTTTAAACATATTTATTGCACTATATACATTCACAAAACAATACATGTACACGAAATCAAGGAAGTAAGTATATAGGGAAGCAGAGCTTATATAGTTTCTCTCCTTGTTGGGGCAGTTTAGGGGTTGGGAAACCTGTAGTTTACCGTATTTCTGACTTATAATGTCATACTATTTCTGTATCCAAGGTGTTGTGTCCTTTTGCCAGACTCTCAAATGTGTGCGTGTGTTTACGTTTATTTATCGTCGCTACCGGTTGCCCATATGAGCGACACCTCCTGAAGAGATTAGTAATTTTAGATATTTGGAGGATAGTGCAAGAGTCTCCTCTGCTTCGTCTACGTGCACAGTGTAAAGCACCGACACGAGACCTCGGTTTAACGTCCCATCTGAAAGACTGTTAATTTTATTATGGTCAGACGGGGGATCGAACCTGCGATCACTGGATTACCAGTCCAGCATGTTACCACTGGGCTATTGATCCATCTGTACTCTCAAATACACTTTATATCTCATAGTGATTTATTCAATCAGGAATGATGTCCCGTGAACAATTAGTGTATGGTTGAAAGGAGGTCCTTGAACAATTAGTGTAAAGTTGAAAGGAGGTCCTTGAACAATTAGTGTAAAGTTGAAAGGACGTCCCGTGAACAATTAGTGTAAAGTTGAAAGGAGGTCCTTGAACAATTAGTGTAAAGTTGACAGGAGGTCCTTGAACAATTAGTGTAAAGTTGAAAGGACGTCCCGTGAACAATTAGTGTAAAGTTGAAAGGACATCCCGTGAACAATTAGTGTAAAGTTGAAAGGAGGTCCCATGAACAATTAGTGTAAAGTTGAAAGGCGGTCCTGTGAACAATTAGTATACAGTCTAAAGTAGTTGCTTTGCTATCGAGCTAACTCAAATTTGCCCAAAACTAGACTTTGCATGTTCCTGTGATATATATATAATCACATGTGAAATAGACTGTTTTGATATTCAACGTTAAATGTTCTCCAAACCAGACAGCTGTAGATCATTCCTATGTCCCCTGTCACTTTATTTGTATGCGGCGGTGGATAAAAAAAGAATCAAAAGAAACAAATGGATAGAACGAACATCATTGTTATATTTATAACGACACTTTGGTACCATGTTTTACACTATATTCTAACGTACCATACGGGTCCTTGGCCCTTATTGGACTGGTTGGTTCAGATGGTTTTCCAACACCGATAGCATTAGCAGCTGACACTCGGAACTGGTATTCGGAATTCTCGTACAGTTCTGGTACAGTGAACATCGTGTCCGGAATCGGCTTCTTGCTTGTTCGCATCCAGCGGGTCCCTGGTAGCTGGCACCGTTCCAATACGTAGCCAGTAATCGGAGAACCACCATCTTTCTGTGGCACTTCCCATGTCAAGGTTATGCTTAGTTTTGTCACCTCTGTTGCCTGGAGATGCTTCGGGGAGTCCGGAACATCTATACGATAATACAGATGACGTTAGATCGTAAGCAACATATCAATGAAACCGTAACATCAATGCTTGTATGTTTGTTTGTATTTGGGGGTTAAAGTCGCACAAACAGCTTAGATGATATGGTTACTCTCCAGCCAGGAGGAAGACCCAGGGTGCATCAATGCTTGTTTGTATTTGGGGGTTAAAGTCGCACAAACAGCTTACATGATATGGTTACTCTCCAGCCAGGTGGAAGACCCAGGGTACCTCTCCAAGCAGTACTGCATAGATCATTTCAATACTTCATTGTTCTGGATAGCATCCTCATTGGAAAGAATTTGACACCCCCAGTGGGATTTGAACCTACAGCAGTGAGGGGCAAGTGATTTGAAGTATACGACAGTAACCACTCGACAGCGGAGGCCCATCCTGCTCCAAATGTTCATTTTACACAATTATAGTAAAATCACAGCTCTCAGGGGTGAATTCTTGTAGTGGGATGTATTTTCACCCCATTTTAAAGGGGGCAGTCCCCCTGAATGCTGTATTATACTCGTATATTTCACTTCTTAAACTTGTATGCTTAACCCTTTGCACACTAGCTGCTGATAAAATCATGTTTGCATACAGCATAGAGCCAGATCAGACGGCACAGCTGATCTGGATCTATGTTGTTTGCAAATATGATTTTATTTACTCAGCAGGCAAAAGGTTAATGTGGCGTTCATTGATAAGAGCGTCGGATTAGGAATCTAGAGGTCCTGGGTATGTTACTCAGTCAAGGCACATACATAGTGTCATTGAGCAAGCAAGGCATCACATTGCTTAGTATTGGTTAACTTTGGTCGCCAATACAAGGAAAACATGTCTAGGTCCCATAAGAGGCTTTTGATAGACGGTAAATTAAAACGGAAACATGTTAGCGGGTAATATATAGCGAATTTGTGACGGAGGAACAAGGAACTTACTAAATGGACTCTTGGCCATGATCGGTGTTTCAAGTTCGGCGGTTTCTCCCTGTCCAATCTCGTTCTCCGCCGACACACGGAAATAATACTCGTTGCCCTCCAGAAGTTTCTGTACAGAGAAGGTGGTCGTTAGTCCCGTCACCTTCTCAACTTGCGTGTAAGTGTTTCTCTTTGCATCTCGCTTTTCTATGATGTAAGCAGTGATGTCACAACCGCCATTGATGTTTGGTGGTTGCCATGACAATACAATAGAATCCTTCATCACTTGGGAAACGGCCAGATCGATGGGCTTGGAAGGCTTATCTACAAAATAGACAAGAACGTTATAAAGTCATTCAGCAATCTTACAACCAAGCATGGTTCCAGGCATGTGCGGGCAGGATGGTAGAACCACTGACCTGCTGTGGGCAGGGTGGTAGAACCACTGATCTGCCGCGGGCAGGTTGGTAGAACCACTGACCTGCAGGATGGTAGAACCACTGACCTGCTGTGGGCAGGATGGTAGAACCACTGACCTGCTGCGGGCTGGATGGTAGAACCACTGACCTGCTGCGGGCTGGATGGTAGAACCACTGACCTGCTGTGGGCAGGATGGTAGAACCACTGACCTGCAGGATGGTAGAACCACTGACCTGCAGGATGGTAGAATCACTGACCTGCTGCGGGCAGGATGGTAGAACCACTGATCTGCCGCGGGCAGGTTGGTAGAACCACTGACCTGCTGCGGGCAGGATGGTAGAACCACTGATCTGCCGCGGGCAGGATGGTAGAACCACTGACCTGCTGCGGGCAGGGTGGTAGAACCACTGACCTGCTGCGGGCAGGATGGTAGAACCACTGATCTGCCGCGGGCAGGATGGTAGAACCATTGACCTGCTGTGGGCAGGATGGTAGAACCACTGACCTGCTGTGGGAAGGATGGTAGAACCACTGACCTGCTGCGGGCTGGATGGTAGAACCACTGACCTGCTGCGGGCAGGATGGTAGAACCACTGACCTGCTGCGGGCAGGATGGTAGAACCACTGACCTGCTGCGGGCAGGATGGTAGAACCACTGACCTGCTGCGGGCAGGATGGTAGAACAACTGATCTGCTGCAAACTTGCTCACACAAAATATGTTTAAACTGAATGACATAGTTCAAGAGTATTTCATCCAGCTGAATTGGGTTCTTGATTTTCTTAGTTACGAAATTATTAGCTCTAAGGCACGTTTTTTATTAGTAAGACAGTGTTTTTGTAAACATCACCATTTATTTACCTCTAACATTAACTTGGAAGTCGGCCATTGCTTTCCCGACTTTGTTTTCAGCCTCTACAATGTACAATCCTGTGTCGTCCAAGGTCGTGTTCTTGATTGTCAAGGTCGTCACCACATCGGTTATTTCTATGGTAACTCTGGGTGATTTTTCAATTGGTTCCCCGTCCAGAAGCCATGCTATGCTGGGGTTGGGGATTCCGCTGGTGTTGACGGGTAGTGAGAGAGTGGTACCGGCCTTGATGTTCTGGACACCCTTAAGCCGGTTGTCATAGTCAAGTCTTGGATGTGCTGCAAAATAGAAAGCATGTACTAAAATAAATAGTGTATAATTATATAATATATATGTTATATTTCGGGTTTTACGCCTGCATCAGCACCATTTTGGGCTATATCGCCGGCGGGCAGTTTACCTAACAACACCTTTCCTGGGCAGGCTCCAGCGGTTAACCAGTACTTGGGTGCACCAACCTCCGTATGAAACTGCCAACTTTTTCATATAAATGAGACACGGCCTGAGCGGGGCTCGAACCCGTGACCATCAGTGATGATAGGTTACAGTGGTATACTGGTACAAGTCAGCGACCGTAACCACTCGACCACGGAGGCGGACTTATATATAATATATATTGTTGAGCCTCTACGGTGTAATGGATATGGTGACAGCCTGGCAACCGAGTGGTTGAGAGTTTGAGCCCTGTTAGAACCACGGTAGTGGTGTCCTTAGGCACAACCCTTAAAACCACATTGCCTCTTCTTTCTCCCTCATGGTAATGGATTCCATCAGGAATGAGGCAATGTGGAAATTAGGAATTTTGCCACCATGATTCTTATAGTGTTCAAATTCACAACCTTCCGGTTAAGGGATGAACACCATATCCACGGAAGTTCCACTATAAAACTGTATCATTCGTGTAATGTATTTATTTCCTCTGTACTAATACTAGGGAGCCATGAAAGGAGGGCCATCAGAAACATTGTAGTATAGAGAACTAATTGCTAGGTTAAAGGTGAAGGGCACTTACTATGCACAGCCAGGTTGCCTTGAGATTTGACCTGTCCCAATGGGTTGGTTGCCTGGAAACTGTACATGCCGGTGTCGTCCGGTTCCGTTTTGTGTATTACGAGTGCCGCAACTTCGTCCTCGTAACTCATCTCATACTTAGGGCTCTTCTTGACCTCTTTGTTGCCCTTGAACCTGTAAAGGTCAATTTATTTTTAGAAATTTGATACAGAAACATTCGGCTCGGCTCTGCTTGACCTCATTGTTGCTCTCGATTATGTAAAATATCAACATTTTTAGAAATTCGATACAGTCAAAACTATTTTTAGAAATTTGATACAGAAACTAACCTGATCATTATGATAATATTCTTTTAAACTGGAAATACATTCACTGTGTAATACAGCAGCGTACATTCACTGTGTAATACAGCAGCGTACATTCACTGTGTAATACAGCAGCATACATTCACTGTGTAATACAGCAGCGTACATTCACTGTGTAATACAGCAGCGTACATTCACTGTGTAATACAGCAGCATACATTCACTGTGTAATACAGCAGCGTACATTCACTGTGTAATACAGCAGCGTACATTCACTGTGTAATACAGCAGCATACATTCACTGTGTAATACAGCAGCGTACATTCACTGTGTAATACAGCAGCGTACATTCACTGTGTAATACAGCAGCATACATTCACTGTGTAATACAGCAGCGTACATTCACTGTGTAATACAGCAGCATACATTCACTGTGTAATACAGCAGCATACATTCACTGTGTAATACAGCAGCGTACATTCACTGTGTAATACAGCAGCATACATTCACTGTGTAATACAGCAGTGTACATTCACCGTGTAATTCAGCAGCGTACATTCACTGTGTAATACAGCAGCATACATTCACTGTGTAATACAGCAGTGTACATTCACTGTGTAATACAGCAGCGTACATTCACTGTGTAATACAGCAGCGTACATTCACTGTGTGATTCAGCAGTGTACATTCACTGTGTAATTCAGCAGCGTACATTCACTGTGTAATTCAGCAGCGTACATTCACTGTGTAATTCAGCAGCGTACATTCACTGTGTAATTCAGCAGCGTACATTCACTGTGTAATACAGCAGCGTACATTCACTGTGTAATACAGCAGCGTACATTCACTGTGTGATTCAGCAGTGTACATTCACTGTGTAATTCAGCAGCGTACATTCACTGTGTAATTCAGCAGCGTACATTCACTGTGTAATTCAGCAGCGTACATTCACTGTGTAATTCAGCAGCGTACATTCACTGTGTAATTCAGCAGCGTACATTCACTGTGTAATTCAGCAGCATACATTCACTGTGTAATTCAGCAGCGTACACTCACTGTGTAATTCAGCAGCGTACATTCACTGTGTAATACAGCAGCGTACATTCACTGTGTAATACAGCAGCGTACATTCACTGTGTAATTCAGCAGCGTACATTCACTGTGTAATTCAGCAGCGTACATTCACTGTGTAATACAGCAGCGTACATTCACTGTGTAATACAGCAGCGTACATTCACTGTGTAATACAGCAGCATACATTCACTGTGTGATACAGCAGCATACATTCACTGTGTAATACAGCAGCGTACATTCACTGTGTAATTCAGCAGCGTACATTCACTGTGTAATTCAGCAGTGTACATTCACTGTGTAATTCAACAGCGTACATTCACTGTGTAATACAGCAGCGTACATTCACTGTGTAATTCACCAGCGTACATTCACTGTGTGATTCATCAGCGTACATTCACTGTGTGATTCAGCAGCATACATTCACTGTGTAATTCAGCAAGTGTACATTCACTGTGTGATTCAGCAGCGTACATTCACTGTGTAATTCAGCAAGTGTACATTCACTGTGTGATTCAGCAGCGTACATTCACTGTGTAATTCAGCAAGCATAAACAACAAACATGATGACGGAAGTGTAGAAACGATCACTTACCATTTGAGTTCTGCTTCTGGTTCTCCAAGGTTAAGGTCACATTCCAGGATGGCATCTTTTGGCGCAATAACTGTGACATCACTCAGTGGTTCGATGATATGTGGGGGTACTCCAACTGTAAGGGGTGAGATAATTGTGAAAATATATTGCGAGAATAACATTTATTGTCCGTTTTCATAAATTAGGTTATCTGAAAACATGATTTTGATTTCATCAAATGAAAAATTATTGCTCATTCTGCATTCAAGAATATATGATATTGTGGAAGTCATGATAGCGCATAGTTAGCGTATTCGCTTCAGGTGCGAACGGCCCGGAATTTGAGCCCCGCTGGAGCCGTTACGATTATGCCCTTAGGCAAGGCATTTAATTTCCACGTTGCTTCTTCTCTCTCCTTCGTGGCGATGGATTCCATCAGGAATGAGGTCTCGAGAGTGATTAACTTAAGTTGTAAGAACTTGTTTTGTAATCGAGGTAAAATAAATTTGTATAAAGAAAAAAAAAATAAAAGAAAGAATATAGATCTAAGATAGCATTTCGAGAATTCAATTATTCTCTTAGTGTTTATCTACTACAAGTTTGATCTGAAAATGAGAATCTGCATACCAAGTGGTGCCTCTACTTTCACGGACTGTGATATCTCCGAGTGCGGTCCGACTCCAGCTTTATTCTCCGCTGTGATTCGGAACTCGTATTCATCGCCTTCTTTGAGTCCAGTCACGCTGAATTTTGTATCCTGGACTGGTACGCTGTTGGCACGCTTCCAATTGGGAGCTCGGCATCGGCGATACTCGATAATGTAGCTCACTGCATCACCGCCATCTACAGAAGGCGGCGACCATTTGAGGGCCACTGAAGATTTATCAGTACCCATTATCTCCGGTTCACCTGGTCGCGATGGTTTATCTGTAAAATAAGCAAATATACGTTATTTATTTGTAGCTATATTTAGAGGATGTTGTTATATTATTTTCTCTATTTATATGCAGATGAAATTAATTTGTGATGCACCTTCGATTTATAGTCATTGGCTGTTATATGGAAAGTATCTTCTCCGCGATCTGTCCTGTTTTCGATGATCTTTTGCATTGGACGTTGAGGATCACGTGCTCCAAGAGGAGACAACTTGATGTCAGCAACAAGGGAGGTAATATCTGGGGATCATGTCAGGCGTTAATGTACTTAAAATTTATCTGCGGCGTGCTGGGGCGCACTTGTAAAATGTGATATGATATTAGAGAGTATAGTAGAAATTGGACATTTAATAGATTTTATGAATTGTTGATTAGAATTATTATTAGCAAGCCATGAATTTATTGAAATACTGGTGGGGAAGAGGATTGTTGTTGAAATACTGGTGGGGAAGAGGATTGTTGTTGAAATACTGGTGGGGAAGAGGATGGTTATTGAAATACTGGTGGGGAAGAGGATTGTTGTTGAAATACTGGTGGGGAAGAGGATGGTTATTGAAATACTGGTGGGGAAGAGGATGGTTATTGAAATACTGGTGGGGAAGAGGATGGTTATTGAAATACTGGTGGGGAAGAGGATGGTTATTGAAATACTGGTGGGGAAGAGGATGGTTATTGAAATACTGGTGGGGAAGAGGATGGTTATTGAAATACTGGTGGGGAAGAGGATGGTTATTGAAATACTGGTGGGGAAGAGGATGGTTATTGAAATACTGGTGGGGAAGAGGATGGTTATTGAAATACTGGTGGGGAAGAGGATTGTTATTGAAATACTGGGGGAAGAGGATGGTTATTGAATACTGGTGGGGAAGAGGATTGTTATTGAAATACTGGTGGGGAAGAGGATGGTTATTGAAATACTGGTGGGGAAGAGGATCTATTGAAATACTGGTGGGGAAGAGGATCGTTGTTGAAATACTGGTGGGAAAGGATGTATTGAAATACTGGTGGGGAAGAGGATCGTTGTTGAAATACTGGTGGGGAAGAGGATGGTTATTGAAATACTGGTGGGGAAGAGGATCGTTGTTGAAATACTGGTGGGAAAGAGGATTGTTGTTGAAATATTTATGGGGAAGAGGATTGTTGTTGAAATACTGGTGGGGAAGAGGATTGTTGTTGAAATATTGGTGGGGAAGAGGATCATTATTGAAATGCTGGTGGGGAAGAGGATTGTTGTTGAAATATTGATGGGGAAGAGGATTGTTATTGAAATACTGGTGGGGAAGAGGATTGTTGTTGAAATATTGGTGGGGAAGAGGATCAATATTGAAATACTGGTGGGGAAGAGGATTGTTGTTGAAATACTGATGGGGAAGAGGATTGTTATTGAAATACTGGTGGGGAAGAGGATCGTTATTGAAATACTGGTGGGGAAGAGGATTGTTGTTGAAATATTGGTGGGGAAGAGGATCATTATTGAAATACTGATGGGGAAGAGGATAATTATGGAAATACTGGTGGGGAAGAGGATTGTTATTGAAATACTGGTGGGGAAGAGGATGGTTATTGAAATACTGGTGGGGAAGAGGATTGTTATTGAAATACTGGTGGGAAGAGGATGTTATTGAAATATTGTGGGAAAGGATTGTTATTGAAATACTGGTGGGGAAGAGGATGGTTATTGAAATATTGGTGGGGAAGAGGATCATTATTGAAATACTGGTGGGGAAGAGGATCGTTATTGAAATACTGGTGGGGAAGAGGATCGTTATTGAAATATTGGTGGGGAAGAGGATCATTATTGAAATACTGGTGGGGAAGAGGATCGTTATTGAAATACTGGTGGGGAAGAGGATTGTTATTGAAATACTGGTGGGGAAGAGGATCTTATTGAAATACTGGTGGGGAAGAGGATTTATTGAAATACTGGTGGGGAAGAGGATCATTATTGAAATACTGGTGGGGAAGAGGATTGTTATTGAAATACTGGTGGGGAAGAGGATTGTTATTGAAATACTGGTGGGGAAGAGGATTGTTGTTGAAATACTGGTGGGGAAGAGGATTGTTGTTGAAATACTGGTGGGGAAGAGGATTGTTGTTGAAATACTGGTGGGGAAGAGGATTGTTGTTGAAATACTGGTGGGAAAGAGGATGGTTATTGAAATACTGGTGAGGAAGAGGATGGTTATTGAAATACTGGTGGGGAAGAGGATGGTTATTGAAATACTGGTGGGGAAGAGGATGGTTATTGAAATACTGGTGGGGAAGAGGATATTATTGAAATACTGGTGGGGAAGAGGATGGTTATTGAAATACTGGTGGGAAAAGGATTGTTGTTGAAATATTGGTGGGGAAGAGGATCATTATTGAAATACTGGTGGGGAAGAGGATCGTTATTGAAATATTGGTGGGGAAGAGGATCATTATTGAAATACTGGTGGGGAAGAGGATCGTTATTGAAATACTGGTGGGGAAGAGGATCGTTATTGAAATATTGGTGGGAAGAGGATCATTATTGAAATACTGGTGGGGAAGAGGATCGTTATTGAAATACTGGTGGGGAAGAGGATTGTTATTGAAATACTGGTGGGGAAGAGGATCGTTATTGAAATATTGGTGGGGAAGAGGATCATTATTGAAATACTGGTGGGAAAGAGGATCATTATTGAAATACTGGTGGGGAAGAGGATTGTTGTTGAAATACTGGTGGGGAAGAGGATTGTTGTTGAAATATTGGTGGGGAAGAGGATTGTTGTTGAAATATTGGTGGGGAAGAGGATTGTTGTTGAAATGCTGGTGGGAAAGAGGATTGTTGTTGAAATACTGGTGGGGAAGAGGATTGTTGTTGAAATATTGATGGGGAAGAGGATTGTTGTTGAAATACTGGTGGGGAAGTGGATTGTTGTTGAAATACTGGTGGGAAAGAGGATGGTTATTGAAATACTGGTGAGGAAGAGGATGGTTATTGAAATACTGGTGGGGAAGAGGATGGTTATTGAAATACTGGTGGGGAAGAGGATGGTTATTGAAATACTGGTGGGGAAGAGGATCATTATTGAAATACTGGTGGGG
>CM026392.1:5324031-5414876 GCA_014843695.1 Archivesica marissinica
ATGGTTATTGAAATACTGGTGGGGAAGAGGATCATTGTTGAAATACTGGTGGGGAAGAGGATCGTTGTTGAAATACTGGTGGGGAAGAGGATGGTTATTGAAATACTGGTGGGGAAGAGGATCGTTGTTGAAATACTGGTGGGGAAGAGGATGGTTATTGAAATACTGGTGGGGAAGAGGATCGTTGTTGAAATACTGGTGGGAAAGAGGATTGTTGTTGAAATATTTATGGGGAAGAGGATTGTTGTTGAAATACTGGTGGGGAAGAGGATTGTTGTTGAAATATTGGTGGGGAAGAGGATCATTATTGAAATGCTGGTGGGGAAGAGGATTGTTGTTGAAATATTGATGGGGAAGAGGATTGTTATTGAAATACTGGTGGGGAAGAGGATTGTTGTTGAAATATTGGTGGGGAAGAGGATCAATATTGAAATACTGGTGGGGAAGAGGATTGTTGTTGAAATACTGATGGGGAAGAGGATTGTTATTGAAATACTGGTGGGGAAGAGGATCGTTATTGAAATACTGGTGGGGAAGAGGATTGTTGTTGAAATATTGGTGGGGAAGAGGATCATTATTGAAATACTGATGGGGAAGAGGATAATTATGGAAATACTGGTGGGGAAGAGGATTGTTATTGAAATACTGGTGGGGAAGAGGATGGTTATTGAAATACTGGTGGGGAAGAGGATTGTTATTGAAATACTGGTGGGGAAGAGGATTGTTGTTGAAATATTGGTGGGGAAGAGGATCATTATTGAAATACTGGTGGGGAAGAGGATCGTTATTGAAATATTGGTGGGGAAGAGGATCATTATTGAAATACTGGTGGGGAAGAGGATCGTTATTGAAATACTGGTGGGGAAGAGGATCGTTATTGAAATATTGGTGGGGAAGAGGATCATTATTGAAATACTGGTGGGGAAGAGGATCGTTATTGAAATACTGGTGGGGAAGAGGATTGTTATTGAAATACTGGTGGGGAAGAGGATCGTTATTGAAATATTGG
This sequence comes from Archivesica marissinica, assembly GCA_014843695.1. Taxonomy (NCBI): domain Eukaryota; kingdom Metazoa; phylum Mollusca; class Bivalvia; order Venerida; family Vesicomyidae; genus Archivesica; species Archivesica marissinica. Next base: position 5,325,041 of record CM026392.1, read on the forward strand.
TGGGGAAGAGGATCATTATTGAAATACTGGTGGGAAAGAGGATCATTATTGAAATACTGGTGGGGAAGAGGATTGTTGTTGAAATACTGGTGGGGAAGAGGATTGTTGTTGAAATATTGGTGGGGAAGAGGATTGTTGTTGAAATATTGGTGGGGAAGAGGATTGTTGTTGAAATGCTGGTGGGAAAGAGGATTGTTGTTGAAATACTGGTGGGGAAGAGGATTGTTGTTGAAATATTGATGGGGAAGAGGATTGTTGTTGAAATACTGGTGGGGAAGTGGTTGTTGTTGAAATACTGGTGGGAAAGAGGATGGTTATTGAAATACTGGTGAGGAAGAGGATGGTTATTGAAATACTGGTGGGGAAGAGGATGGTTATTGAAATACTGGTGGGGAAGAGGATGGTTATTGAAATACTGGTGGGGAAGAGGATCATTATTGAAATACTGGTGGGGAAGAGGATGGTTATTGAAATACTGGTGGGAAAAGGATCATTATTGAAATATTGGTGGGGAAGAGGATCATTATTGAAATACTGGTGGGGAAGAGGATGGTTATTGAAATACTGGTGGGGAAGAGGATCATTATTGAAATACTGGTGGGGAAGAGGATCGTTATTGAAATATTGGTGGGGAAGAGGATCATTATTGAAATACTGGTGGGGAAGAGGATCATTATTGAAATACTGTGGGGAAGAGGATCGTTATTGAAATATTGTGGGGAGAGGATCATTATTGAAATACTGGTGGGGAAGAGGATTGTTGTTGAAATACTGGTGGGGAAGAGGATTGTTGTTGAAATATTGGTGGGGAAGAGGATTGTTGTTGAAATATTGGTGGGGAAGAGGATTGTTGTTGAAATATTGGTGGGGAAGAGGATTGTTGTTGAAATGCTGGTGAGGAAGAGGATTGTTGTTGAAATACTGGTGGGGAAGAGGATTGTTATTGAAATACTGGTGGGGAAGAGGATGGTTATTGAAATACTGGTGGGGAAGAGGATCGTTATTGAAATACTGGTGGGGAAGAGGATCGTTATTGAAATAATGGTGGGGAAGAGGATGGTTAGAATATAACCAGATCTCTGGATGAAAATATTATTGAAATTGGGGTATTTATTAGGATAAACACAGATTGTTTTCTTGTCTATTTCTATCAGAGAGAGTAGTTATTAGAAATTATACATACAATACTGATAGCTTACCCCAAGGATCTTTAGTCTTGATTGGTTTCGAGGGCTCACTGGGCTTGCTTGGGCCCGCTTTATTCTCAGCAATAACTCGGAACTGATATGTCAGGCCTTCATCCAAGTCCTTTACACAGAAGCTTGTTTCTGGTTCAAGCTTCTTTGTGACCCGGATCCAGCGAGTGCTGATGTCGGTCAATCTCTCAAGATGATAACCAAGCACTGGGGTGCCACCTTCTTTCTTTGGTGGTTGCCATGCAACAAGGGCAGAGTCCTTGAAAATCTCACTGACGGTTGGTGCCTCTGGTGCATCAGGTACAACTAAAAATACACATACAGTTAACTTGTATTCTAACACGACCCAGCTAATAACATACATACTTGTAGAGTAAAATCTACCTCGGGTTATTCTGCGATATACCTACCTTGAACTATGCTGCGCGCGCACCGTGTTTTGGCTATTCCATTTATACAATGTGTGTACAGTTTTATGAATGAAAGTCACGTGATGTTTGTAAAAAATACCGTGGGAATTCACGGAAGTGAGCTATTTTTAGAATCAGATAATCTCTTGTCCGTCTTGTTTTTCTGTTAAGTAACGTTTCAGTTACTATTCTGTACATTTTTATTTGACAAAATAAATAAAATTATTGATCAGTTACAACTTTTGTTCATTTATGCACTAGATTGATATTTTCCATAAAAAATAACGTCATCACCCCTTACGCGGGAGGAAATTTCGAAAGCCAAATGTAGCGGCGTTTGAAGAAAATACTCCTTTAAAATTATTAGAAGTAAGTCGTGTTAGAATCGAAATAATAAGTATCAACCGTGGTATATCGCAGAATATATAATATTATTTCTTAATTAATAGTCACCTCCATACGACAGTGACTTCCTCTTAACAGTCATCAGACTTCCTCTTAACAGTCATTAAACTTCCACCTCAAAGAATTTACTATAAAATACACTTCTTTATAATGGCTGTTGCCTCAATGCAGGACGAATATGTGCCATCCTCATGCCCTACTGGCTACAATGCGAGGTCAGAGACAAGGGAGGTAATTCCAGGAGATTACGCAGGTGGATCAGTTATTTAATTATCTGCAGGGCGATGGGGCATGTGTGTTATTCACATACTGTGATATGGTATATGAAGTGAAGTATTTTATTGCTCGATTCGTTTTACATATACATGTGAATACAAAACATGACAAATTAAAGAAAGGCGGACGGGTCGGGCCACAAGTTCTTATGTTATATTTCGGGTTTTACGCCTGCATCAGCACAATTTTGGGCTATATCGCCGGTGGGCAGTTTACCTAACAACACTTTTCCTGGGCAGGCTCCAACGGTTAACCAGTACTTGGGTGCACCAACCTCCGTAAGAAACTGCCAACTTTTTCATATAAATGAGACATGGTCTGAGCGGGGCTCGAACCCGTGACCATCAGTGATGATAGGTTACAGTGGTATACAAGTCAGCGACCTTAACCACTCGACCACGGAGGCGGACCCCACAAGTTCTAACAACATTAGTTACGGCCCTTTCCGAATGTGTTCCAATGTGTCCCTCTTGTCCCAATGACGTACTTTAAGTGACATATGACACCACAACTATGACATCACAACTATGACACCACAACTATGACACCACAACTATGACACCACAACTATGACATCACAACTATGACATCACACATGGAGTGCTTAGAGACAAATCGTATATAATCACGATCAATGCTTACCACCTTCCATTGCCGTGACTGGTTCGGAGAGTTCGGCAAATTCTCCAATGCCGACATCATTCTCAGCGGCCACTCGGAAAACATATTTCAAATTCTTTGCCAGTTTCGTTGCGGTCAGCTCCAGCGTAGCACTAATCTCCACTTTGTTCCAAGATCGTCTGTTTGCCTCGCGCTTCTCGATGACGTATTGCTTGATACTGCTGCCTCCGTCATCCTTTGGCGGCTGCCAGTAGAGGTCACATGATATGGACGTGATGTTTGTGGCAGTAAAATCTTGCGGCGCAGATGGTTTATCTGGAATAAAACAACTTAACCATTGCTACTGTTATTTTTAATTTCATTTTGTATTGATCTACAGTAGATATGAATCTTGTGTTCTTAGGGTATTTACTATTTGGTAGTACATTGATCTAAACTGATGAAATGAAAACTCCTGTGATCAAACGGTCGAGTTCAAGTGATTTGATTGGTTGATTCTGAGATATAAATTCTGCTGAACCAATCAGAAGTTGAGACTTTGATTGAGATTGGAGAAAACATTTACAAGCTCTTTATCATTCTGATCTGCCTAAGCAATCTGGGGATATGGCATTGATGTTTATACTGATCTGCCTAAGAAATCTGGGATATGGCATTGATGTTTATACTGATCTGCCTAAGAAATCTGGGATATGGCATTGATGTTTATACTGATCTGCCTAAGAAATCTGGGATATGGCATTGATGTTTATACTGATCTGCCTAAGAAATCTGGGATATGGCATTGATGTTTATACTGATCTGCCTAAGAAATCTGGGATATGGCATTGATGTTTATACTGATCTGCCTAAGAAATCTGGGATATGGCATTGATGTTTATACTGATCTGCCTAAGAAATCTGGGATATGGCATTGATGTTTATACTGATCTGCCTAAGAAATCTGGGATATGGCATTGATGTTTATACATGGCTTTTTTCTTTCGTACATCTGATCTAAATATGTCTATGTCATACCTAATACATTAAGAGTTATTGTGAGGGAGGTTTTGCCGACGGTGTTCTCCAGAGTGAGCGTGTACTCGCCAGCGTCCGTCCGGATAACCTTTCCCAGTCGGCATGTGGTCATGTTTCTGATCGTTTCTACCTCCATTCTCTTCTTGTCAGGGAGTTTGCCATCGTTGTACAGCCAGGTGACCTTGGGTTGCGGACTGCCCTTGAATGGTATTTCGAAGGCAGTTGACTGGCCACGTTTCAATGTAACCGTCTCTTCAAATTTCTTGTCCAGAAACAATTCTGGCGGCACTAGAAAATGATGAACACAATTTAATGTTTTCTTTTATCCTTGATTTAAATATTTATGTTAAATGATTAACAGTTTTCTGCATAAAAATGTGTATGTTGTTCACTCAGTAGCAGCTTCAATTTCTCCTAGAAAAACTTTCAAAATAGGGAGATGCCGAGGTATACAAGGGAGATGTATAGGTATACAAGGGAGATGTCTAGGTATACAAGGGAGATGTCTAGGTATACAAGGGAGATGTCTAGGTATACAAGGGAGATGTCTAGGTATACAAGGGAGATGTCTAGGTATACAAGGGAGATGTCTAAAGGGAGATGTCTAGGTATACAAGGGGGATGTCTAAAGGGAGATGTCTAGGTATACAAGGGAGATGTCTAGGTATACATGGGATATGTATAGGTATACAAGGGGGATGTCTAGGTATACATGGGAGATGTATAGGTATACAAGGGAGATGTCTAAAGGGAGATGTCTAGGTATACAAGGGAGATGTCTAGGTATACATGGGATATGTATAGGTATACAAGGGAGATGTCTAGGTATACATGGGAGATGTATAGGTATACAAGGGAGATGTCTAGGTATACATGGGAGATGTATAGGTATACAAGGGAGATGTCTAGGTATACAAGGGAGATGTCTAGGTATACATGGGAGATGTCTAGGTATACATGGGAGATGTATAGGTATACAAGGGAGATGTCTAGGTATACAAGGGAGATGTCTAGGTATACATGGGATATGTATAGGTATACAAGGGAGATGTCTAGGTATACAAGGGAGATGTCTAGGTATACATGGGATATGTATAGGTATACAAGGGAGAAAGGTATACAACAATAATGTTAATGTATACTATGGAGAAGTTGACGGTATAGAAGGGAGAAGTTTTAGGCATACAAGGGAGAGGTTTAAGATATACAAGGGACAAGACTAAGGTATCCGGGGGAAACTATTACCGATATATGTTCATACTAGATGCTAGATATTAAAGCTGCATCAATTTCAAAATACACCTCACACTAATACCTTCAACAAAGAGAGATGCCTCTGATTTGAGTCCGTTAGCCACGACAGAGTATTTGCCTTCATCAACTCCGTCAATATCTTTCATCTGTAGTTTATGTACTGGGCCTTCATCGACCATCTTGTACTTCTTGCCGGGAACCAGCACCTTGTTGTCACGGTACCATTGGACCGATACTTGGTCCTTATTAAGCTCACATTCAAATGTGGCGGTTCCTGGGAGTTCTCCAACTTCGATGTCAGAGAGCGTACGAATGTACTGTAACGGAGATTCTGCAAAAATGAATGTAACAATGCTTGAATGATGGATTTATTTTTTCTACATGTTTATTTATCGTTTCCCATTTTTTAGTTGAAAAACAGAAGCATCCCTGGTTCGTTTTCCTGTCCGGTGTATAACACCGATACAGGAGACATCGGTTTATAATCCCATCTGAAACACTGCTAATATTATTAGGGTTAGATGGGGGATCGAACCTGTGATCCCTGGATTTGAAGTCCAACACGTTACCCACTGGACCACTGACACATCTACAGGGGTGGATCTGAAGTTGGTAGTTGGATGTTGTTTACCTTTGAACAGAAACTGCCAAAATTGGTTACCTTATAAATGTACATTTCTTTGGACCCAATGTTGTGCGAAAATAGATATGTTAATATTTCTTACCGTTGTAGTTTATACACATTTATTTTAGCACAATGGCGAAACAAATTCTTATGATATTCAGTAGAATTGATTTATAGGTGATGATATACGGTACCTTGTACTTGTACGGAGGATTTCGATGTGGTGTCTCCAACTTTCACCTCGTATTCACCGGAATCTTCTGAGGACGCCTTGTCAATGTGTAATGTGTGTGTTGTATCAACCGACTTGGGTTTAATCCTCTCACTGGCCTCCACTGGTGAGCCATCTTTGGTCCACTCGGCTGTGAGGTCCGGTTTGGACACGGTGCACTCGAGCGAGACATCGTCACCTTCCTGGATTTCTGTGTCCTTCAAGGGCAGTGTAAACTGTACATCTTCATCTGAAATATCCAGTAAAACAGGACATGATTGTTCCATACCACAGCAGTTTGAAGTTTTATCCAGTAAAACAGGATATTATTGTTCCATACCACAGCAGTTTGAAGTTTTATCCAGTAAAACAGGACATGATTGTTCCATACCACAGCAGTTTGAAGTTTTATCCAGTAAAACAGGACATGATTGTTCCATACCACAGCAGTTTGAAGTTTTATCCAGTAAAACAGGATATTATTGTTCCATACCACAGCAGTTTGAAGTTTTATCCAGTAAAACAGGACATGATTGTTCCATACCACAGCAGTTTGAAGTTTTATCCAGTAAAACAGGACATGATTGTTCCATACCACAGCAGTTTGAAGTTTTATCCAGTAAAACAGGACATGATTGTTCCATACCACAGCAGTTTGAAGTTTTATCCAGTAAAACAGGATATTATTGTTCCATACCACAGCAGTTTGAAGTTTTATCCAGTAAAACAGGACATGATTGTTCCATACCACAGCAGTTTGAAGTTTTATCCAGTAAAACAGGACATGATTGTTCCATACCACAGCAGTTTGAAGTTTTATCCAGTAAAACAGGACATGATTGTTTCATACCGCAGGAGTTTGAAGATTAAAAAATTAAAACAGGATATTATTGGTTCATTCTGCAGCAGTTTGAAATTTCATCACGTTAAACAGTGACCGAAAATAATAATAACAATCAATTCTACACTAACCATTGACCTTGAGTTTGTTTGTTCGTGTTTTACGCCTTCATCAGCACCATTTTGGGCTATATCGCTGGAGGGCAGTTTTTCTGGGCAGGCTCCAGCGGGTTAACCAGTACTTGGTGCACCAACCTTCATAAGAAACTTCCAACAGACACGGCCTGGGTGGGGCTCGAACCAGTGACCATCAATGAGGATAGGCTACAGTGGTACCGTATACAAATCACCGACCGTAACCACTCGACCACGGAGGCGGTGACTTTAAGATGGACTGTGCTTGATTTATCACAAACAGTGACAAGCTATAACTATTAATTCTGCACTAACCTTTGACCTTGAGATGGGCTGTGCTTGATTTATCATCAACATTGATTGTGTATTCAGCGCTATCTTCTGGTTTAACCTCGTCCAAATGCAGTGAGTGACGTGTTTTGTCATGTCTGATGTCATAGCCATCAGAGATGCTGATTGGCTGGCTATCTTTAGACCAGGTTGCCGTAGCATCAGGTTTGTTGACTTCACATTCCAGAACTGCAGACGACTTTGCAGCAACCACAACATCTCGCAATGGAGAAACAAACTCCACTGGCAGTGCTGGAAAATATTGTTCAACGAGTTCCAAATAGTGAATTAAAACCTTTTTGTGTTGCTACTTAGAATGTGCTGAAGCCTGACTTATTCCAAAGAGCGACTCCCGACTTATTCCAAAGAGCGACTCCCGACTTATTCCAAAGAGCGACTCCCGACTTATTCCAAAGAGCGACTCCCGACTTATTCCAAAGAGTGACTCCCGACTTATTCCAAAGAGTGACTCCCAACTTATTCCAAAGAGCAACTCCCGACTTATTCCAAAGAGTGACTCCCTACTTATTCCAAAGAGCGACTCCTACTTATTCCAAAGAGCGACTCCCTACTTATTCCAAGAGCGACTCCCGACTTATTCCAAAGAGCGACTCCCACTTATTCCAAAGAGCGACTCCCAACTTATTCCAAGAGCGACTCCCATATTCCGGTTACTTATTCCAAAGAGCGACTCCCGACTTATTCCAAAGAGTGACTCCCGACTTATTCCAAAGAGCGACTCCCGACTTATTCCAAAGAGTGACTCCCGACTTATTCCAAAGAGCGACTCCCGACTTATTCCAAAGAGTGACTCCCGACTTATTCCAAAGAGCGACTCCCGACTTATTCCAAAGAGCGACTCCCGACTTATTCCAAAGAGCGAATAATTATAATAAGCGGATGATTAGAAAAAGTGATTATTATCTTATAGATACATTTTTCAATAATAATTTATTCAGATTAAAAGTGAAATTTTGAAGATCTGCCTTCAAAGGAAATGGTATTCGTGAATTATTATTGGTAAATTACATCCGTTTATGGATATTTATTCACAAAATAATCAATAAACAATGTATAATAAGATAAATTTATTTAAATCATCATTCCATTCTTCCATTATATACATGTACTTTAATAACGTATTTGTTTCTTTGGTTGAAGGCTCTTCGGCAGAAATAAAAATATTACAAACTTCTTAACCTTTTTGAAAATATATACCTAACAATTCATCATTAAAACTTGGAAAAGAAATACGCTATTTATAACCCATTAATTCTTACTTTAATTTACATTTTTCAATTCAATTAATTAATTGAATTATTCTAAGTCGACATGGGACTTGGTGCGTTTGTGGGAACCAGTATACTTAAATCTATACATGGTACCCCAAGCCGAATGAATACCTGTGAAGATTAAAGGTCAAAGATAAAAAGTAAGTAGATGGGATTTTAAACCGAGGTCTTGTGTCGGTGTAAAGCCAGAGGAGACTGGATTGCATTATCTTCCAAAAATCTAAAATGACTAATCTCTTCAGGAGACGTCATTTATATGGGCAACCGGTAGCGACAATAAATAAACGTAAAACACAAATAAGTAGAAAATATACTCACGTTTGATAGTGACAGTTGCAGTAGATTTAACATCACCAAAGGTCACAGCGTACTTCCCTTCATCGTGGAGCTTGACGGGTTGTATCATAAGCTTATGGATTAACCCTCTTGAAGTGACCTTGATCCGGTCATTAGGTTTGATCTCTTCATCGTCCATGAGCCATACAGGTTTCTTGCCAAGCTTGTTAACTTCACAGGTGAGAGTAATCTCCCCTTTCTCATTAACTTCTGTGTCACTCAAAGGCTTGGTGATCTTGACTGGTTCCTCTGGAATGACAAAGCAGTTTTTATTTTTGTTGCCACGTTCTTACAGTGTCTTACATGTACATGCATCTTGTTTATTTATTGCCAACTTCCAAGGAATAGAAATGCTTATATAAAGCCTCATTCATCCCAAAATGGCGTACAGGTCGTAGAGGGAGAGAACTACAGGTTCGAACACACAAAGGGTGTGTACCGGCTGAAGATAATCACTGTAGAGAAGGAGAACAGTGGACAGTGGCGGTGTGTCGCCAACAACGACTACGGTCAATCCTCGTGCTACTGTGAATTCAAGGTTATTGGTAAGTTAAGACCTGATAAGTAAATGTTTTATATCACCCAGCGACATCGCTGGTTTTTCTATTACCTCCCTTGGCAGATAAAGTATGATTTATCTCGAAATGTATGTTGGTCCTTTTAGTTGGAATCCTTTGTTTTTACTGTTGTTCCCTAACCAGGTGTTGCAGTACGATAAATGTAATTTTATGAAAATCATGTTAATTAGTTGATAACAACATTTTAGGTAAAGTATCCATTGGATATGTTGAAGGATATCTGACGAGATTGATGGATGAAACTGGATAGCATGGAAACAACGATAAAAACAGAGGAAACTAATTAACCCATTTCATTCTGGATACATTTAAAGGCTTTTGCAAACAACATAGATCCAGATCAGCTGCAGCATCACACTGCATGCTGATCAGGATCTATGTTGTTTGCTACATAGCCAAGTGTCTTAGAAAGACCATCTATATAGCAAACAGCATAGAGCCTGATCAGACAGAACGTTTCGTGGCCTCTGATCTGGGTCTATGATCTTTGCAAATACTGTTTGAACGGTATCCAGAATGAAATGGGTTAAGAAAACCAATCTACTTTTTTTGAGTATTCAGGGGAAGTAACTGACTAATGTTGGTGCTGAGCAGTGTAATGATCAGTCGATGGTCAACTATAGCTCTACAAACCTGTCACAGTGAATGTAGCGGTCGTCGAGACGTCACCGCAGACGCAGGTGTATTTCCCAGAATCCTGCAGTGTGATGTCGGTAAACACCAACTGATGTGTGTAAGAATCGACGACAAATTTGACATTTTTCGTCTTGCGCAATTGCTTTCCATCTTTCATCCATTTGACAGATTTCTTCGGCTTGTTCAATTCGCACGTCATGGTAGCAGATTGTTTCTCATGAGCTTTCGTGTCTTCAAGTTCTTTTGTGAATTCTGTAGCTAATTCTGGAAGTAACACTAACAGTAATGTGATGCTACATGTGAATCAATTCTGGATCCAAAGTGAGACGTTTAAACATATTTTTATATTAACCCTTTGCACTATAGCGACAGATAAAATCACTTTTGCAAACAGCATAAAGCCAGATCAGATGGCACATTTTGTGCTCTATCAGGCTCTATGCTGTTTGCTATTCGGACAGTGGAGCTAAAACACTTGGCTGAATAGCAAACAACATAGATCCTGATCAGATGCGGCGTTACGCCATGGCTGATCTGGATCTATGTTGTTTGCAAATGTGATTTTATTTACTCAGCAGGACAAAGAAGGAAAACCACTGAAACCACATATTCTCCTTGTTGTTTTTGTTTGGTTTTGGGGGTTAAAAGTCGTCGTACCAACTTCAAGCAGTATTTCAGACATGGATAACAGCCAGGTAGAACCACTGACCTTCCACAAGTCAGCTGGAGGGCAGTGGTGAGGGACAAGTGATACAACTTCTTCTGTTATGATGAAGCACCAGAAATATTATTGTATCCTTATTTTGGAATGATGTTTGTATTCTGGACCAGACTAGTTCTCTCTTGTGATCTTACATTTAAAGCGACATTACATCGCAAAAATCAAATAAATGCATTTTTATCACGTATAAATGTATTACTACTACAAATTCTTCTGAATACATTCGAGCACTAATATTTAATCAATAAACGGTGCTTTTGTGGTCAACACATTTTCAAAAGTGAAAGTAGGATTTCATATAACTGTCATCCATGCTCCTGAATTGATGTTTGATTGTTATTGGAGTCAATACTTAACTGTCATCTAGAGATAATTCAACTAAGATTAGTCTACAAATAAATATGCATAGGCACAAATGTGAGATATAACGGTAAATCTGTGTTAAATTAATCAAGATATTCAAGATACACGCATTGTATTCCGCATGGATGTCGACGTGAATTTGTGAATTATATCTAAAAACACTCCTTAACACTTTAGCTCACATACATGCAATACCATTATCACTTCCCACATATATGGCAGCTGTCCACTCCTCGCTTCTCACCAATGCAACCCGGGTTCGATCCTCAGACTGGGAAGTATGTGAGATGGTACGGTGGTCGCCAGATCGGACAGGTGGGTTTTCTCCGAGTACTCCGGTTTCCTCCCACATGAATGACCACATATACGCTTTCACCCGCGCCAACGAGAGTGATTAATATAAGTTGTTAAAACTTGCTTTTCGTAATCGTTAAAATAAATAAAGTTTAAAATATGGCCGCTGTTCTACGGCGTTATCTATTCCCAAGGATACAGATGATTGAGTATGTAGTACAGTGTAGCCCATTAGCAGTAATTGGCCTCCGCTGTAGAGGATGATTGAGTATGTAGTACAGTGTAGCCCATTAGCAGTAATTGGCCTCCGCTGTAGAGGATGATTGAGTATGTAGTACAGTGTAGCCCATTAGCAGTAATTGGCCTCCGCTGTAGACGATTATTGAGTATGTAGTACAGTGTAGCCCATTAGCAGTAATTGGCCTCCGCTGTAGAGGATTATTGAGTATGTAGTACAGTGTAGCCCATTAGCAGTAATTGGCCTCCGCTGTAGAGGATGATTGAGTATGTAGTACAGTGTAGCCCATTAGCAGTAATTGGCCTCCGCTGTAGAGGATTATTGAGTATGTAGTACAGTGTAGCCCATTAGCAGTAATTGGCCTCCGCTGTAGAGGATTATTGAGTATGTAGTACAGTGTAGCCCATTAACAGTAATTGGCCTCCGCTGTAGAGGATGATTGAGTATGTAGTACAGTGTAGCCCATTAGCAGTAATTGGCCTCCGCTGTAGAGGATGATTGAGTATGTAGTACAGTGTAGCCCATTAGCAGTAATTGGCCTCCGCTGTAGAGGATTATTGAGTATGTAGTACAGTGTAGCCCATTAGCAGTAATTGGCCTCCGCTGTAGAGGATGATTGAGTATGTAGTACAGTGTAGCCCATTAGCAGTAATTGGCCTCCGCTGTAGAGGATTATTGAGTATGTAGTACAGTGTAGCCCATTAGCAGTAATTGGCCTCCGCTGTAGAGGATGATCGAGTATGTAGTACAGTGTAGCCCATTAGCAGTAATTGGCCTCCGCTGTAGAGGATTATTGAGTATGTAGTACAGTGTAGCCCATTAACAGTAATTGGCCTCCGCTGTAGAGGATGATTGAGTATGTAGTACAGTGTAGCCCATTAGCAGTAATTGGCCTCCGCTGTAGAGGATTATTGAGTATGTAGTACAGTGTAGCCCATTAGCAGTAATTGGCCTCCGCTGTAGAGGATGATTGAGTATGTAGTACAGTGTAGCCCATTAGCAGTAATTGGCCTCCGCTGTAGAGGATTATTGAGTATGTAGTACAGTGTAGCCCATTAGCAGTAATTGGCCTCCGCTGTAGAGGATTATTGAGTATGTAGTACAGTGTAGCCCATTAGCAGTAATTGGCCTCCGCTGTAGAGGATGATTGAGTATGTAGTACAGTGTAGCCCATTAGCAGTAATTGGCCTCCGCTGTAGAGGATGATTGAGTATGTAGTACAGTGTAGCCCATTAACAGTAATTGGCCTCCGCTGTAGAGGATTATTGAGTATGTAGTACAGTGTAGCCCATTAGCAGTAATTGGCCTCCGCTGTAGAGGATTATTGAGTATGTAGTACAGTGTAGCCCATTAGCAGTAATTGGCCTCCGCTGTAGAGGATTATTGAGTATGTAGTACAGTGTAGCCCATTAGCAGTAATTGTAGAGGATTAAAGGGTTAAAATTTAAAAAACCCATTAAACAATTACCTTCCACTTTAATGGTACATTGAGTACTGACGTCCTTGCAGACGCATCTGTACTTAGCAGTGTCATCCAACGTGACGTCTGCTACAACCATCTGATGTAGGTACTGGTCAACAGAGAGCTTGATTCGCTTATCGGGTTTTATTTCTTTACCACTTCTCAACCATTTGACCGGAACATTTGCTTTCGATAATTCGCATGTCAAGGTCAAGGTCACATTTTCTTTGACCTTCTGGTCATCTAGTGGCTTCGTGAATTCTACTGGGATTTCTGAAATAATTACAACCATAATAATAGTGTGCACATCTCCAGTATGGTGTACAGTAACACATGTTCATCTTATTAAACTAAAACACTGAACATATACGGTCATACCTGTGATAAGCAGCCAGCCAAGGTAGTCATGGAAAGTTGCTGCTTAGGACAGGTGGCTGCCTAATGGAGGTCAAATGTATAATAAAACAAAATATTGGGAATCTGGAAACTGGCTGCTTAATACAGGTTGGCTGCTTATTGGCGGTGACCACTAACACAGGTTTGAATGCACATGTCCACAATAGATGTCCACCTCGCATCCAAGTGTTTGTAAGCTTAGGCCCCACAAGAACCAATGTGGTGGTGTCCTCTACAAGCAAAACCCTTAGCTCTATCACTGTTGAGAAAGACCCAAAGCTCTATCACTGTTGAGGAATACCCAAAGCTCTATCACTGTTGAGGAAGACCCAAAGCTCTGTCATTGTTGATGAAGACCCAACGCTCTATCACTGTTGAGAAAGACCCAAAGCTCTATCACTGTTGAGGAAGACCCAAAGCTCTATCACTGTTGAGGAGGTTAATGAGATAATTTTCCATAACAATTCACCTTCAACCTTGATGGTACATTCCGTGCTGACATCCCCACAAACACACGTGTATTTGGTTGCATCCTCCAAAGTGACGTCTGCTACAACAAGTTGATGTAGATACTGGTCAACTGAGAAGGTAATTCGGTCGTCCGGTTTGATTTCTTTTCCATTCTTCAACCATTTGACTGGAACGTCTGGTTTGCTAAGTTCACAGGTCAAGGTCAATGTCTCTTTCTCTTTGACCTTCTGGTCTGAGAGCGGTTTGGTGAATTTTGCTGGCAGTTCTACAAAATGGATGGATGCATGAATTAAGTGTATAATAATATAACACATCCTAATACTGACAGGGTGTGTGAATTTAGTGTTCTTAGACCTAACAACATGTCTGAAAATGGATTGGTTTTTTAAATTTTTTTTTATATCTAAGTTTATTTATTGTCGCTACTGGTTGCCCATTTGAGTGACGGGCAGTTTACCTAACAACACCTTTCCTGGGCAGGCTCCAGCGGTTGACCGGTACTTGGTGCACCAACCTCCGCAAGAAACTGCCAAATTTTGCATTTAAAGAGACACGATCTGAGCGGGGCTCGAACCCGTGACCATCAGTGATGATAGGTTACAGTGGTATACAAGTCACTGACCATAACCACTCGACCACGGAGGCGGACCATGTATTGTTGCATATATTTAACGTTTGACAAATAGTTGGTTGCATGGATTTGGTGTTTTGCGATCTGTCATTATTTGACGTAATCATATCTACATTGAGACTAGGGTATATGGAAGCTAACATTTCTTGAACCTCACCTTCAACCGTAATAGTACATTCCGTGCTGACATCCCCACAAACACAAGTGTATTTGTCCGCATCCTCCACAGTGACGTCTGCTACAACAAGTTGATGTAGATACTGGTCAACAGAGAACTTAATTCGCTTGTTTGTTTTGATTTCTTTCCCATTCTTCAACCATTTGACCGGAACGTCTGGTTTGTTCAGTTCACAGGTCAAGGTCAACCTGCCTTTCTCTTTGACCTTTTGGTCGGACAGTGGTTTTGTGAATTCTTTTGGCAATTCTGAAAATCATGGATATATGCATTAAATACAAGATGAAAATAAATGGACAAATGAATGAATTTAGTGGTTTATGACCAATCGGATTCTGACTAATGGGTGAATGTGTGAATTTAGTGCTATATGACTTATCAAAATAGATGTGAATTTAGTGTCATAGGATCTCTCAATATGTATGGATTCAGCATTTTAAGACCTCTTAGAATTGATGGAAGTATGGATATACGTTTATATATGACCTCTAAAAGTCAATAGAAATACATATTTATTCATGACCTCTCAAAATAGAATGGAAGTTAATCATTAGTTTATACAAATTTATTTTAGCTCGATTGCGAAACAAGTTCTTTCAACTTATATTAATCACTCTCGAGACCTCATTCCTGATGGAATCCATCGCCATGAAGGAGAGAGAAGAGTCATGTGGAATTTAAATGCATTGCTAAGGGCACAATCGTAACTGCTCCAGCGGGGCTCGAACTCCGGACCGTTCACACGTGAAGCGAACGCGCATCCATTGCGCTATCACGACTTCCACTAAGGGTTGATTCCAATCATGACATATCCATTTCTACAATGACGATGGAGAACAAAAGACAAACTTCTCACCTTCAACTGTAATAGTACATTCCGTGCTGACATCCCCGCAAACACACGTGTATTTGTCCGCATCCTCCACAGTGACGTCTGCTACAACAAGTTGATGTAGATACTGGTCAACAGAGAACTTAATTCGCTTGTTTGTTTTGATTTCTTTCCCATTCTTCAACCATTTGACCGGAACGTCTGGTTTGTTCAGTTCACAGGTCAAGGTCAACCTGCCTTTCTCTTTGACCTTTTGGTCGGACAGTGGTTTTGTGAATTCTTTTGGCAATTCTGAAAATCATGGATGTATGCATTAAATACAAGATGAAAATAAATGGACAAATGAATGAATTTAGTGGTTTATGACCAATCGGATTCTGACTAATGGGTGAATGTGTGAATTTAGTGCTTTATGACTTACCAAAATAGATGTGAATTTAGTGTCATAGGATCTCTCAATATGTATGGAATCAGCATTTTAAGACCTCTTAGAATTGATGGAAGTATGGATATACGTTTATATATGACCTCTAAAAGTCAATAGAAATACATATTTATTCATGACCTCTCAAAATAGAATGGAAGTTAATCATTAGTTTATACAAATTTATTTTAGCTCGATTGCGAAACAAGTTCTTTCAACTTATATTAATCACTCTCGAGACCTCATTCCTGATGGAATCCATCGCCATGAAGGAGAGAGAAGAGTCATGTGGAATTTAAATGCATTGCTAAGGGCACAATCGTAACTGCTCCAGCGGGGCTCGAACTCCGGACCGTTCACACGTGAAGCGAACGCGCATCCATTGCGCTATCACGACTTCCACTAGGGGTTGATTCCAATCATGACATATCCATTTCTACAATGACGATGGAGAACAAAAGACAAACTTCTCACCTTCAACTGTAATAGTACATTCCGTGCTGACATCCCCGCAAACACACGTGTATTTGTCCGCATCCTCCAAAGTGACGTCTGCTACAACAAGTTGATGTAGATATTGGTCAACAGAGAACTTAATTCGCTTGTTTGTTTTGATTTCTTTCCCATTCTTCAACCATTTGACCGGAACGTCTGGTTTGTTCAGTTCACAGGTCAAGGTCAACCTGCCTTTCTCTTTGACCTTTTGGTCGGACAGTGGTTTTGTGAATTCTTTTGGCAATTCTGAAAATCATGGATATATGCATTAAATACAAGATGAAAATAAATGGACAAATGAATGAATTTAGTGGTTTATGACCAATCGGATTCTGACTAATGGGTGAATGTGTGAATTTAGTGCTATATGACTTATCAAAATAGATGTGAATTTAGTGTCATAGGATCTCTCAATATGTATGGATTCAGCATTTTAAGACCTCTTAGAATTGATGGAAGTATGGATATACGTTTATATATGACCTCTAAAAGTCAATAGAAATACATATTTATTCATGACCTCTCAAAATAGAATGGAAGTTAATCATTAGTTTATACAAATTTATTTTAGCTCGATTGCGAAACAAGTTCTTTCAACTTATATTAATCACTCTCGAGACCTCATTCCTGATGGAATCCATCGCCATGAAGGAGAGAGAAGAGTCATGTGGAATTTAAATGCATTGCTAAGGGCACAATCGTAACTGCTCCAGCGGGGCTCGAACTCCGGACCGTTCACACGTGAAGCGAACGCGCATCCATTGCGCTATCACGACTTCCACTAGGGGTTGATTCCAATCATGACATATCCATTTCTACAATGACGATGGAGACCAAAAGACAAACTTCTCACCTTCAACTGTAATAGTACATTCCGTGCTGACATCTCCGCAAACACACGTGTATTTGTCCGCATCCTCCAAAGTGACGTCTGCTACAACAAGTTGATGTAGATACTGGTCAACAGAGAACTTAATTCGCTTGTTTGTTTTGATTTCTTTCCCATTCTTCAACCATTTGACCGGAACGTCTGGTTTGTTCAGTTCACAGGTCAAGGTCAACCTGCCTTTCTCTTTGACCTTTTGGTCGGACAGTGGTTTTGTGAATTCTTTTGGCAATTCTGAAAATCATGGATGTATGCATTAAATACAAGATGAAAATAAATGGACAAATGAATGAATTTAGTGGTTTATGACCAATCGGATTCTGACTAATGGGTGAATGTGTGAATTTAGTGCTATATGACTTATCAAAATAGATGTGAATTTAGTGTCATAGGATCTCTCAATATGTATGGATTCAGCATTTTAAGACCTCTTAGAATTGATGGAAAAATGGATATACGTTTCTATATGACCTCTAAAAGTCAATAGAAATACATATTTATTTATGACCTCTCAAAATAGAATGCAAGTTTGGATTTAGTGTCTTTTGACCTTAGTTAATCATTAGTTTGTATAAATTTAGTTCGCTCGATTGCGATAACACAAGTTCTTTCAACTTATATTAATCACTCTCGAGACCTCATTCCTGATGGAATCCATCGCCATGAAGGAGAGAGAAGAGGCAATGTGGAATTTAAATGCCTTGCCTAAGGGCACAATCGTAACGGCTCCAGCGGGGCTCGAACTCCGTACCTTTCACATGTGAAGCGAACGCGCATCCACTGCGCTATCACGAGTTGGTTCCAATCATGACATATCCATTTCTACAATGACGATGGAGAACAAAAGACAAACTTCTCACCTTCAACTGTAATAGTACATTCCGTGCTGACATCCCCGCAAACACACGTGTATTTGTCCGCATCCTCCAAAGTGACGTCTGCTACAACAAGTTGATGTAGATACTGGTCAACAGAGAACTTGGTTCGATTATCTGGTTTGATTTCTTCCCCATTCTTCAACCATTTGACCGGAGCGCCTGCTTTACTAAGTTCACAGGTCAAGGTCAATGTCTCCTTCTCTTTGACTTTCTGGTCGGACATCGGTTTAGTGAATTCAGGGGCTTTTTCTGTGACAAAAATATAAATTTTATTAAAACAGTGAAATGACAATGCAACATGCAATTAATAAGATGCCTTTTTGCAATATTATATACATGTAGATGTGGCGGCGATGTGTCTACGGCACGACCTAAAAAACTACCTGTTTATTAGTTACGCTTTAACTCGTCGGAAAATAATGCGAGCCAATTTGCATCTCAAGCTCTTTATACCTTTTAGTGGTAACTCAAGCATTTGCCTTTCAACAAAGTCTTTATTTAAGGAGGAAATACTGTTGGAGCATGCACATCTTCCATGTGGTCCTGTGATTCAACTATTCAACTGGAAAATGCAATTACATGCACAATCATACTGTATATATGTGTCTACGCATATGTAAGCTCTGTAAAATAATGCAAGCATTTTACTTCAAGCTCATTTACAAAGTTTGCACAAGCAGAAACAGCAGAAGTTTACCTTTAATTTTGACGATTGCAGTAGATTCCGTCTTGTCGGGTAGAAGGATCGTGTATTCGCCTTCGTCTTCTGGGATGGCGTCCTGGATTTGGAGCACCTGTCGGTAACGTTCGCACAGGATCTTGATTCTTTCGCTTGGCTTCAGTGGCATGCGGTTCTTCATCCAGTTCACGGGCACGTCGGGACGACTCAATTCGACGTACATTTCGATATCCTCGCCTTCCTGGCTGGATATGTCGCTGAGACGATGTGTGAACTCGGCAGAAGGTTCTGAAGATTTATATTCGACAACGATTGTTTTCACAATACTCAAAAATAATAAAGTAAAGTGGAACCATACATCAACCACCAGGTGTGGACTAAAACTTATTGACTGGTTACGGTCCTATATGGTCCGTCATGAGAATAATGAACATACACGGCACACATTATCTATCAGATACTCAAAGGGGGAGCAGTTTTTGACGTTTGTTACTAAAGAATAGAATTGTTTATGGCTCTAAATAGATTGGTTTGGCATGGGGCCAGAAATTAGTTCATTGTTGATGGAACCCATTACCATGAGGTGGAGAGATGAGGCAATGTGGATTTAAGTGTCTTGTCTAGGGACATCACCGGCCGTGGTTCTGGCGCGGTTCAAACTCCCAATGATGGGACGGACACTATTACACCACGGATGCTTCACATGGTTGCACTGCTGTTCACTGGTGTAAGGACTGTAGCTGTACATTTGCACATGTAGTTTGATTTTGCTTTCCAATTACCGTATATACCCGGCCGTAAGTCGACTATTTTCCCTTCCAGAATTGTGATCAAAGTTTAATCACGTGAACTGTGCTATAATAAACTGTTCAGGAAAAGCAAACTGTGGTAATTCAATAAATTTATTAGATAATGTTTAGGATAAATAATACAGGTCTACCATAACATGCTTATTAAAATATTTACTTGTTGGAAGTTTATGTCAGTTATTTACATTATAAACCATAGAAAAAGCTGATAAACAAGCTGCATACATTATTGTTGTGCATCAGCACATTTTTTTGTTTTCTAATGGAATAAAGTTAACCAGATATCTCAAAGTGACATCAGTTTCATTAAAAAATTACAGAAAAAATTGCCCTATGTTCACATAATAGTATCCTCGACATATGGATGGTAGGATCCAGACACAAACCAGATTTTTCAAGCCATAGTTGGACTCGGGTTATGGTCTGGAATATACGGTACCATCAATACATGTCAATAGTAAAAGCCAAGAAAAGTTCTGTCTTGAAAAAGTATATGGTTCAGAAATGTGGGGTCTGTGTGTTGCAATGTCTACAATGTGTGGTGCCTCATAACAGAATGGTTGCTAGTTGAAGCTCCACCAGAATTATGGTGATGGTGTCGTTAGACAAAGACACTATAAAATCAACAGTCAAAAATCCATCTTCTCCGTCCGTAATGGCGATGGAATCCATCATGAATGAGCTCACGAGAGTGACTAGTCGAAAGTTGTGTAAGCAATTGCCAGCTAAAATAAAATTATATACCATATATGTGGTCCTCTCTACATCCGAATTTTCGGCATAAAAAGCCTTTTTCAAGGAAATCAAAAATCATCCGGCATATTCATTTTTTTGTTTGTTTTCTTTGAAAAAGGTTTTTTAAGGATAACAATCTTAACTATACAAAATATATATATTACTAGTTCTCTGTTAGGAACAATCAACATATAATTTAAAATAAAATTGTATTGTATGACATTTTTTTATATTTAATCACTATGCTTCATGACAAAAGCTCATAGTTGGTTGATTTTCCTACCTTCCACAAAGAGCATTGTAGTTGTATCCGCACTGCCAATCATGCATGTATATTCCGCTTCGTTATCTAGCGATGCACGCCTGATCAACAACTTGTGTACGTTGCCATCGACTACGATCTCAAATCCATCAGTGACAGTGACCTGCTCGCCATCGCGAAGCCACATGGCAGCTTTATCCTTCTTGTTGACCTCACAGACGAGGGTAACGGAGTCACCCTGGGTACATTCAGTCTGTTCTTGTAGAGGCATCGTGAACTCTAGAGGTGTTTCTAAACAAAGAAAGAAACAGCTTGCGAGTAGATTCTACACATTAGTTTTCTCTTAACCCTTAAAATCACTTTTGCAAACAGCATAGAGCCAGATCAGACAGCACAGAGCGGGTCATCTGATCAGGCTCTATGCTGTTTGCTATTCTGATAGTGGAGCTAGATAATTTTGTCCGAATAGCAAACAACTTAGATCCTGATCAGACGCGGCATTCTCTACCAACTGAGCTAGCCGGGCCGCTTACACATGATCTCCCCAATGGTGACATAAAGTCTGTACCGCGACATGTACATTATTCTCAAACGCATGTAATAATACAGTCAAACATGCTCAAATGACCATGTCTATTAAGAGACCACTTTGCATTAACCCATTTCATTCTGGATACCGTTCAAACAGTATTTGCAAAGAACATAGGGCCAGATCAACCGCCACAGAACGTGCCGTCTGATCAGGCTCTATGCTGTTTGCTATTCAGGTGATCTTGCTAAGACACTTGGCTATGTAGCAAACAACATAGATCCTGATCAGCATGCAGCGTCACGCTGCGGCTGATCTGGATCTATGTTGTTTGCAAAAGCAATTAAATGTATCCAGAATGAAATGGGTTAAGAGACTACATTTTCAGTTGCTGTATGTGTTGTTAAAGAACAAATTAGGTTGTATTCCTGTTTGGTCATTCATCCTTCCAATTGGTGGTTTATTAATAAGTTTAAAAATAGCTAACCAATCAACAGTATCGGTTTGTGACAAGAAAAGATATGCAGAAAATAATAAGTGCGCATAAAAATAGCTAACCAATCAACAGATAGTATCAGATTGTTACCTTCAACAAAGAGTGGAGCAGAGCTCTTTCGGTCCTTCAACTCAATGGCATACTCTGCCCGGTCCTCCAGCTGGGCATTCTTGATCGTCAGCGTGTGCTTGCGGCCATCTTTCTTCATCACGTATTTGTCGGATGGCTGTAGTTTCTCGCCGTCCTTGAACCAACGTGCTGGAATCTTCTCGTCAGTTACCTCACACGTGAAGATCACCTCCTGACCCTCTTGGCATGTGGCCTCATTTAGGGGAATAATGAACTGTGTTGGAGGCTCTGCAGGGGGGAAATAAGCAAATTTATTAAATACAGCAACAACATTTATATACTGTAGTATTATAAAAGAACTTGAGTTCAATATTTTCCAATTTGGGTGACTCGTACTAGTGGCAATATATCTATTTATTTTATGCTAATTGATGAAATACAGTGTTCTATCAGTGAGATATAATCCATATCACTCACTGCATATCACTCACTGTATTTTGCTAGACTACTTTTTTTATTATCTCCCTTCCCAATACACCAACTTGCACCGTGTCACATGTGTCATTTAATTTTCACCGTTTACCTGGCTTCAATGACACTATTTACCTGTATTATTGTTTTTGCTATGAAACAAATCAAAAGCGAAATACAACTGACAATGTCTCGAATCTTGTCACTGCAAATTGTAACAATAAATCCAATAAATATTTTCATGTATTTTTCCTTGATTCAACTTTTAATTCAAGATGGCAGCAGATTTGTGTATCGACTCACGACGTATAGTCGTCAATGTATTCATCCGCGCAAAAACACGGCGGCCAGCTATTTTAAATTTCTTCATTTTGTGTTTGTTTTTCACCAATTAGCAAAAAATAAAAATAAAATTTGTTTGTTTTGAGTGAATATGGAATATATCTCACCTCGAAGTTACGTGCTCGTGAAAATATTTGAAATTTTCTCACTTCTCAGTGAGATATATTCCATATTTACTCAAAACAAACAAATATCCTCTATGTCACGACTAAATGAAAGAAGTATATATATATATATATATATCCTCCACTACTGACTACCGTACCAACAACACAGCATAAATTGTCAAATGCAACAAATATTTGAAAATCTGAAAACACTACATGCCATACATAAAATCATGCAGTCGTCCATTTACTTAACTGAACATTTAATAAAAAAGAACGCGTTTTTGGATCTTAATGTTAATCATGCTGTTAGAGATGTACAAGAAATGAAAATAAATTGGACAAACCTATAGATTGTGGACTATGCGGAGGTTTTTTAAAACTTCGGATCGAAACTGCATAGTCGCCAAAATCTGACATGCACAGGTCATGCACCGTGAGGACATGCTCCCGTCCGATGTGTCGCAGTTCGTACTTACTACTCGGCAACACCTCGTCACTGTCTTTGTACCACGTTACATCAATTGAGGATTTCGAGGTTTTGCACGTAAATGTCGCCAGCTGTTCGATGTCCTTGAAGCGTGTTTCGTTGTGACGTTTTAGTTTCAATGAGACGTTAATTGGAATTTCTGGAAGCAGAGGATTCTGGGAGCACAGGAAGTGATGTCACACAGCTCTTGGAGCATGCTCAGTGTGCAAGGTCAAAGGGTCAATAGACATGCTCACTAGTTTGGTGCACAAGTTTCGTAAAATCCTAACTTTCTATTTGAATTACTCTCTTCAAATGCAACTTAAAGCCACAAGTGTCCCCTTGCATGAAACCTCTAAAACCATGTGCTTTGGTGCAATATAATGCATAATGATAATAGAATATGATTTTATAAGCATGCAATCTATGTTAATTAATTTTCTGATTATATTTCAGCTAAAGCAGTCTTCCAGAAACCCGTCGGACCACCTACCGGTAATATGTCAGACAAGTAATATTTCGGTCAGACAAAATAAATTTTTATAAATGTTTTTTTTTAAATTTCACATTAATTTAGCAAGTTAAATGAACTTAAGCAGATTCTCAACATTTTATTTCAAAGATGAAAGGATGAATTCGACAGTCACGATACCAAACAGAATAATTAAACATTTTAATGATCTGTATGACCAGTGTCAGACAAGTCAGACAGACACACTCTGGCAGAGATTCATGAAGACTGCTACTGATATACAATATGTTGCCAGAAGCTCCATATATACCGAAAACTAGATATTTTAAATAATTAGATATGAAATGTCTGACTATAAATTCGAATGCTGATGGTGGTATAGAAGCAGAATCGATGACGTTTCTATTTCATTTTATTACAAATATAACTAAATATAATGATCGCTATGTGTTATGAAACTACTGTATATAGCAATAAAATGTCAACAGCTTTAATTATCATAGCATTGTCAATCAATTATCAATTAATTATCAATCAGTTCATTAAAAAATCTATGTACACGTATAATCTTAACTACATCACAATTTATGATTTACTGCTCATATTATTGGCAATCTTGGATAAGTAGTATTTCATACTGAAAATTAGTATTTCATACTGAAAATTTCATACTAATAGAATAATTAATAATATATTACTTTTACATGCATTTCATGCTTAATGTCATAAATAAGTCGTCGCCTTGATGGTGGAAAAAATCCTGCCGAGAAAATGATGCCTCCAATCCATTTACGTGAACATGTTAGAACGAGTGCTGTGCATATTGGTGGCGGTGATTAATCAAACAGTGCAGGGAAACAAATTTAATGAAGGATAAATTAATTTTTCCCAGCCCTTTTTTCAAAAATATTCTTAGAAATGGTCAACAGTCGTTGAACCCATAAAATGATTTAACAGAAAACTGTATCTCTACAGACCTTCTAAGAATAGCATAGCAGAAGATGATTTTTCGGAACTGTCTACTTTTATAGTGTAGACGGCTTCATCACACAAATCTAACTCGTGAATACACAGTTTATGCAGTGTTCCCAAAACCATTATTGAGTATTTTGTGTTGTCAGCTAGTTCAACCCCGTCGCGGTACCATGTGACCGGTACGCTTGCATGGGATAAGTGACACGTAAATGTTACAGACTGGTTTTGGTGCATATCTGACTGGTGTAGCGCTGACAATATCTGGACTGGTACCATAGTCATTATATGTCCTGGAAAGTAAGCAGATGTAAAACAAAGAGTGAACAATTCAACGTTTAAAACCAGTCTGTGAGTTCATATAAAATTTGAGACTCGATCTGCCATGTTTAATTTCAGCTGTTTCTCAGATGAAACCTTCAAAGTTTACTTTTCTTTGCAAAGGTCAGTTAGTAACCATAGCAACATGAAATATTCAGACCAAGATAACACTAGGAATTATCATTTCTGATTATTTCTTCATTTAATCACCCCTTCAGCCTGATATGGAGTATTCCAAATATGTAATACGGAAGAATCCATTACAGAAATTAAGGTCAAAGAAGCAAAACATAGTAAAGTGGTAAATAGAACCTTATTTGAATGGTTTGTGGAAGGTTCCATGTTTTCATTTACTTTGTTAACCTTTTCACCCTACAGTCTGATGTGAATCATTCCAAAAATATAACATGGAAGAATCCATAGTAGAACGGTAAGGTAGAAAGGGTTAACTTCGAACAATACAGGGTCAAACCTTGTAGGCCTACTTAGAAATTCAATTCAGAGCTATCTGCAGATTTCTGCTATAAAACTGGAGCATTAATTATAAAAATGGAGCATTAATTATAGAAATGGAGCATTAATGATAAAAATGGAGCATTATAATGCTTTCCACAGAATACTAATAAATGGACTCAACCAGGGTCAAGAATCAATTCAACAATGTTCTGTTTTTATTTAATATTTAGGCAACTCATGTATAAGACGGTCCCTAGTTTAGTTTTATAAGATGGACAACAGGTCCTGTCCCCTACTTTAGTTTTATAAGATGGACAACAGGTCTTTGATATTTGCATTCAAAACCTGCAATATTTCGCCATGAAAACAAAACTTGCAGAAAAATCCCCTAATAATCTCCAATGCTTCCTTCATTCATTCCTACACATTTTCGAGAACACGTTTTCTGCACATAGCTCTATATAGTAGATTTCAACACCGACTAAAATGGGACAGAATGAAAAACATAACACCTTGCTGGAAATATACATCATGACTTTAGATTATACAAATTTATTTTAGCTCTATTGCGAAACAAGTTCTTATAACTTATATTACGGTAATCACTCTCGAGACCTCATTCCTGATGGAATCCATCGCCACGAGGGAGAGAGAAGAGGCAACGTGGAATTTAAATGCCTTGCCAAAGGGCACAATTGTAATGGCACCAGCGCGACTCAAACTCCCCTTTCGTACCTGAAGCACCGCGCTACCACTGCGCTATCATGACTTCCACATACATGAATTATTTAAATGCGAATGGTGCAAGCTGCCACCAAACAGAAGTTGATGCGTTTTTGGCGATCGTACATGTAATAGTCAAACAGAAGCAGTTTCTGTTTATGGTTTTTTACAAGTTTCATTATCGCCATTGTTTCACCTATTTGGTATTCAGTCAAACAAATGTTTCCATGACGATCACGCTGGTAATTCTTTCTCATATAACAACAATTTGATATAATAACGTATATTATTACCATCAAATTTCCAGTGCCTTTTAGTACCGTATTTATCGATGTATAACGCGCTATCATGTATAGCGCGCATGCTTGGAAAAAAATGTTGTGAAGGCTGTACACGTGTATAATGCGCACTAGACAAATTCCTCAAGGAGTTCAGTAATAAAAGTGCGCGTTATACATAGCAAATGACGGTAGGAAAAAAGATGGCCGTATGGGTGGACATTCATTTCATAGATGGGAAATATATCCTCATTAATATTATCATTTCACTGTGGATATTGGGTATACATATGGTAGTGTGTATGGAGCCCAAAAGTGTATGTAGCCATATATTGAATTATGCGGGAATTACGGACCCATATACTGCGTGTTTCATATAAGGTACTGTACAATCGGATATACAGAATGGTAACCTACGGAGCAGAAGGTCAAAGGTTCGAACATCGGATATACAGACTGGTGATCTACGGAGCGGGAGGTCAAAGGTTCGAACATCGGATATACAGACTAGTGACCTACGGAGCGGGAGATCAAAGGTTCGAACATCGGATATACAGACTGGTGACCTACGGAGTGGGAGGTCAACGGTTCGAACATCGGAGTTCATTCTGATAGCCAGCTAGTTAAATAATGGTTACTGATTGCCTACCAGCCTGGCCTTCAAGGATTCGGGAAGTACTGATGTTCATTAAAAAGGTGTCTCATAAGTCAGTATCGGCTGGCTCTTTAAATAGGCGTGACACTATTTATTAAGTGTTATGTTTAACATTTTTTATAAAATTGGACACTCACCAAATAATGTTCTTTCAAACAAGGTGTTATGATGCCGGGTGTGTGCCGAATAATATTAGACAAGCAAAATTAATACATACCAAATACACATGCATAGTACACACCAAATACACATGCATAATGCATAGTACACACACCAAATACACATGTGTAATGCATATGACAAAAGCAAATTTATGTTAACCTAAGATACACACACAATAAGTGACCCAGTGTTTCTACCCACCTACATGTATAAAGCTACTTCTCTACGGGTGAATTCTCATTTACAAAACTATTCTACAAGTGGCTGGCCTGGAGGTTATAAAACTTGTCTCCAATCTCAAAACTCAGTCTCAAGCGTCTGATTGGTTCAGCTGACAGTAACACTCAACCAATTAGATCACATGACCTTGAGTTTGAAATCTGAGAACAGTTTTATAACCTCAGGGCCATGGGTTCATCCTAGGTCAGAATTCTTGGGAGAAGTGAGAAAGCGAGCCACTGCGTTCATAAATGGCATTATTTAATAAATTTCAACAAAACCGCATTAAAATACACATTATGACAATTAAATGCAACATTTGCATAGAAGCAGTGCTTTACAATTACCAGGGTCTGTTACTGAACTAATTTCTGTATGAAAATTGCAATATTTTTTGTTTGGGGAAAGTGGGGCCCCCAGGGGGAGAAGTGACTATTTGTCCATGTCACCATCTAGAATGAGCCCTGAAGTCACTCTTAACACTTTCCCTCATGAAAGTACCTCTTGACGCCATTACCAATACGACATACATTGACAATGTAGTAGCCAAACCAATATTCATAATTAAGGCCAGAATCTCATGTAGTCCCAGTAATATCTATGGAGGTGGGATAGATACTACTGCATGATAGCTAGATGGCTGTCGTTTGTGTGGAGATATAATAGTATATTAACCTAACTCTCTATGTAGTCCCAGTAATATCTATGGAGGTGGGATAGATATGGCGACTACTTATCCACTGCATGATAGCTAAATGGCTGTCGTTTGTGTGGAGATATAATAGTATATTAACCTAACTCTCTATGTAGTCCCAGTAATATCTATGGAAGTGGGATAGATATGGCGACTACTTATCCACTGCATGATAGCTAAATGGCTGTCGTTTGTATGGAGATATAATAGTATATTAACCTAAATCTCTATGAAGTCCCAGTAATATCTATGGAGGTGGGATAGATATAGCGACTACTTATCCACATAGCTAAATGGCTGTCGTTTGTATGGAGATATAATAGTATATTAACTTAAATCTCTATGAAGGAAAGGGTTAATATGCAACACAGTCACATTCCTGGCCCACCAAGAAACAGTCTAGTTATACATGGTGTAGGGGATTAACAAATCCCAACCTACAAACAGCATTGTGGTATGCGTGTATGATAGATGATTGAAGTTCCAACAAGAACAGTAACCTTACCCCACCCACCTACTACTTGCAGGAAGATCTCTCATACTGTTGTGTTTGTTTTAAGCTTCAAACTCTTCTTGTAGATATAACCACAGGAGCTTGAAAGTGTATTATATCCATAAGGCACCAACAATCTTGTACCACTACCATTGGACCTCACCTACCACTACCCTTGGACCCCACCTCTATATAATACAAGTGTATATAGAGGAGGGGGTCCTAGTCTATGGGTACAAGGCTTTTGGTGCCTTATGGATAAACTTTCAAGCTCATATGATATAACCTTAGCCATATAAACAGACACAGCCTGAGTGGGGCTCAAACCCGTGACCATCAGTGATGATAGGTTACAGTGGTATACAAGTCAGCGACCGTAACCACTCGACCACAGAGGCGGACAGGCTTAACTATCCCCTACAGAATATGTACTGGAGTGACTGTGATGGTATACTAGTTGTGACTGTGTATTCTTGACTGACTTATGTACAATAAATTACAGATAGAGTGTACAGGTACTTGACTAGAACAAACATTGTCTTAGATGAACAGAATGGAACGGAATGGATTGGAATGAGCATGTCCATAGATACTGTCAAACCTTGATGATTTACAATAAAAAAATACAAAATCATAATTTAATGGTGAAGGCCTGACAAAACTTATTCATGAACAAACCTGAGAACCTCACCAAATAAACAATATGTATTAATTTGCCGGACCCCAAGGTTATACATGTTTTTATTATCAAATCTCAAACTGGAGCTCAAGCAATTTGATGGTTGATTCTGAGATTTACACTGAAGCAATCAGAAGCTTGAGAAGTGTGACTGGTGGTTTTGCTACAGTCAGTTAAAGGACAAATTTGCATATGAATTGTCGTTTTATCTTACCTAGAATTTAAACCCTATTATAGGGTTAATTTTTCACATGTGAATTGTGGTTTTATTTTTCCATTAATTTTGGAGACAAAATTTACGAATAAAATTAATGGGATTTAAATACTTGGTAAATGTTAGAACAAAGTTCGAAGTTGTCATCAAAGATTGACACAAATAGTATATATAATATCAAAATAAACCATGCATGAAAGCAAACATATAATTAAAAATAAACAAAATGGTTTAAGAAACATTAAAGATATATTCCTGTTGAATTCCTGTACAAACTGATTGTCGCACGTTCTAAACAAGTTATTATCATATAATTATATTCCTTACTAAATCAGTATTTACGCAAGTATGCAGAAAGCATATACTTATATAGAATTTTATTTCATACACTCGACAATAAACATAACTTTAATGCGCGCTACATGACCTTAGATGTCGATGCGCCGTAAAACACCATTCATTCATTCATTAGTATGCAGAAAAGAAATTCAACAGTTTTAAACCATGTTTGCCCTTTCAACACTAAATACGTTAACAAAAACTGTATACCCAGATAAGCTGACTCATAGGAACCATTGCAACGAGCCGTCTTATCACGATCTGCACTTTATGATAGTAATTTTACTATTTTTAGTAAAAAGTACGCATTTTGATATAAATGAAATAGACCAAATGTAAATTTTTGATCAATTTATTGGTTTAAAAATATCCTGGACAAGTCCATATCAGTTACTTTGTGTTGAATTGGTTAATCTACTTGAACATTGTTAGAAAATATATAATCTTAGTTTGACTCAGATAGCCATTGTTTTGTTTGACTCCATTTCGTGAGAATGTGACACTCTCATACGGTGAAAGTATGTTTTATTACAAATGCTGGCATAAACAACGTGACACTCTCAGGAATACAGGAATATATGACTTTAATGACAACATAAATACAGCTGGATGCACTCACGTCCATTACATTTACACTGTAGTCAAACCAATACAACATATTGTACTTTACTCTGAACAATTCATACAACAGGCCACCAAAAGTCATTGAAACAACTGCCCGCATTCCGAATATTTACACCCTCAATCAATTTCACTGCTTCATGGTCTTGTTTCATTTTGGGGTTTAAAGTGGCACAAACACCTTAGATCATAATTATGCGACTCTCCATATAAATTGTTGCAAGACCCTTCAGCCCCTTCCACAGTATTTCAGGCACGGAGGGGTATCTGGGTAAAACCATGGACCCACTGCAAGCCAGCTGGATAGCTTCCTCACATGAAATAATTCGACACACCCAGTGGGATTTGAACCTACAGCGGTCATGGATAAGTGAGTTGAAGTCAATGACTTTAACCAATCGGCTATGGAGTCCCACCCACCCACTACTTCATTGTATCAAGATTTCATAATAAAGGCAAAATGTTGATCGGGTGATTAAGATACAGTAATAGTAAAAATGATCTATGTTTACAACAAACACTACTTTAACTTTGAATAATTAATCATTTCAAAGATATATAAAACATAAAAGACAAGTCAAGAAATGCTGCAACAATCCCATAATGGTCACCAAATTAATTTAAATGATGATTGTTTACAATTTAAATATAAAACTGGCATGATTTTTCATTATTTCATTCACACTTACCATCCAGATGTAATTGTGCCGAACTTCTCCTGTCGCCGACGACGACAGAATATTCTGCTACGTCTGATTGGTCAGTATCCATGATTATTAGTGTGTGTGTCGTTCCATCATCCTCCAGCTGGTGTTTGGCGCTTGGGACGATATCTTTCCCGTTTTTCAGCCAGGTGACGGTAACGTCAGGTTTATTGACTTCGCACGTGAAAAACGAGGCCTTGTGTTCCTCGACATGCTGTTCGGAGAGCTCAGCCACGATCTCTACTGGCACCTCTAAGCACACGAAAATACAACACAAGGTTAATAACTTAGTTTCATTAACAGTGTAGAACATTTACGTAAACCAATAATGACTCTATAGGTTAGAAAGACTGGAAGTCAAAAGAAATCCTGTGTAAGTTTAACTATTTGCATGCTGGGTAAAATAGAGGCTATAAATAGTTCAAATAACAGGAGCAGACGGTATTTCATTTGTGACTTTCTTATTTGTACCTGAAAACTGTGGAATTTCGTCGTTACAACACAATTCTAATGAAATTGCATGACATATTTAACTGTTGTTTTCAGCGCTGGCATGCAAAGAGTTATGGCCCAGGTAAATATGTTTTGACCCTATCAATGCCACACACCCATGATAATAGTGTGTTGGGGGATGGGGGAAAACAAATGCATAAGTTTTAGAGAATGTTCACCATCCCCTTTTCTTAAGAGTTAACTGCTTAGCTAAATCTGCCACAAGAAAACATATCTCCATTTCTGCAAGGGGTTGGACATATTCAATAGAAAATGAAAATAAAAACTGATATTACAGTACCTTGAACACTGAGGGTTGCTTTCTGTGTTTTGCCTTCCACTCTGGCCATTATCTCGCCGGAGTCTGGCATCACTGCATCTTTGATGATCAGCCTGTGCATACGACCCTCAGAATACATCTCGAATCGTTCGTCATCCTCAATTTCTTTGTTATCAACAAACCATTTCACGGTCACTCCTTCTTTGTTCACTTCCGTTACAAATTCTACGGTATCTCGCTCTTTTACGGTGATGTTCGAGAGCGGTTTCACAAAGTCTGGTGATAATTCCTGAACAAACAGATTTGCCGTACATTTCTTGTTGCCAACAAGAACACTGACTTGACCTTCATCAGTTACGTCGATGTCCTTAAATATGAGCTTGTGCACTTTGCCCTCATCGATGAACTCCAGTTTTTGGCTTGGTCGAATTTCGACATCATCAAGGAACCAGCGAACTTTGTCAACAGGAAGTGACAATTCAATGGAAAATTCTGCGTTAGATTTCTCGAGAACTGAAGCATCTGATAATGGCACTACAAAGCTGGCCGATTCTTCTGAAACATTGAAAGAAATAGCTACATTAGACCTAGATTCTGAAGCATCTGATAACGGCACTACAAAGCTGGCCGATTCTTCTGAAACATTGAATGAAATAGCTACATTAGACCTAGATTCTGACGCATCTGATAACGGCACTACAAAGCTGGCCGATTCTTCTGAAACATTGAAAGAAATTGCTACATTAGACCTAGATTCTGAAGCATCTGATAACGGCACTACAAAGCTGGCCGATTCTTCTGAAACATTGAATGAAATAGCTACATTAGACCTAGATTCTGAAGCATCTGATAATGGCACTACAAAGCTGGCCGATTCTTCTGAAACATTGAAAGAAATAGCTACATTAGACCTAGATTCCAAATTTACTCATGGCATTGAAGATGCGGACAATTTCTTCTTAAAATGCAACATTTATAGGAATGAACGACAGTCGCTGTTTATCAATACTCGCACATCCCACCCACTTAGTTCACATAAATTACGTCACAGCATTGGGTCATTAACTGATGAGGAAAACTTCACTTTATTTTACACGTCGGTGTAGCACTACCCTCCTAAATTAATACTACATGTACATCACTATTGTAAAAGTAATTTCGGGTGAAATTGTGGACTTCTCAAGGTCGATAGCCCCTCCCGTCCCCACCCCAGGAAACACTTCATTCAAGGTCGATAGCCCCATCTTCCGTCCCCACCCCAGGAAACACTTCATTCAAGGTCGATAGCCCCATCTTCCGTCCCCACCCCAGGAAACACTTCATTCAGGGTCGATAGCCCCTCCCGTCACCACCCCAGGAAACACTTCATCAGGGTCGATAGCCCCTCCCGTCCCCACCCCAGGAAACACTTCATTCAGGGTCGATAGCCCCTCCTGTCCCCACCCCAGGAAACACTTCATTCAGGGTCGATAGCCCCTCCCGTCCCCACCCAGGAAACACTTCATTCAGGGTCAATAGCCCCTCCCGTCCCCACCCCAGGAAGCACTTCATTCAGGGTCGATAGCCCCTCCCGTCCCACCCCAGGAAACACTTCATTCAGGGTCAATAGCCCCTCCCGTCCCCACCCCCAGGAAGCACTTCATTCAGGGTCGATAGCCCCTCCTGTCCCCACCCCAGGAAACACTTCATTCAGGGTAGATAGCCCCTCCCGTCCCCACCCCAGGAAACACTTCATTCAGGGTCGATAGCCTCTCCCGTCCCACCCCAGGAAACACTTCATTCAGGGTCGATAGCCCCTCCCGTCCCCACCCCAGGAAACACTTCATTCAGGGTCGATAGCCCCTCCCGTCCCCACGCCATGAAACACTTCATTCAAGGTCGATAGCCCCTCCCGTCCCCACCCCAGGAAACACTTCATTCAGGGTCGATAGCCCCTCCCGTCCCCACCCCATGAAACACTTCATTCAGGGTCGATAGCCCATCCCGTCCCCACCCCCAGGAAGCACTTCATTCAGGGTCGATAGCCCCTCCCGTCCCCACCCCCAGGAAGCACTTCATTCAGGGTCGATAGCCCCTCCCGTCCCCACCCCCAGGAACACTTCATTCAGGGTCGATAGCCCCTCCCGTCCCCACCCCAGGAAGCACTTCATTCAGGGTCGATAGCCCCTCCCGTCCCCACCCCAGGAAGCACTTCATTCAGGGTCGATAGCCCCTCCCGTCCCCACCCCAGGAAGCACTTCATTCAGGGTCGATAGCCCCTCCCGTCCCCACCCCAGTAAGCACTTCATTCAGGGTCGTTAGCCCCTCCCGTCCCCACCCCAGGAAACACTTCATTCAGGGTCGATAGCCCCTCCCGTTCCCCACCCCAGGAAACACTTCATTCAGGGTCGATAGCCCCTCCCGTCCCCACCCCAGGAAGCACTTCATTCAGGGTCGATAGCCCCTCCCGTCCCCACCCCAGGAAGCACTTCATTCAGGGTCGATAGCCCCTCCCGTCCCCACCCCAGGAAGCACTTCATTCAGGGTCAATAGCCCCTCCCGTCCCCACCCCGGGAGGGGCTATTGAAGCACTTCATGTGCATGGATATACATACATTATAATGTATACAGTTAAACCTGTCTTAAGCAGCCGGCCAAGGAAATCAAAGAAAGTGGTTGCATAGCACAGGTGGCTGTTTAATAGAGGTTAAATGTAAAACAACATATTGGGAATCTGGAAGCTGCTTAATACAGGTTGGCTGCTTAATGGTGGTGACCACTAACACAGGTTTGACTGTAACTGTGACTATGATAACAAAACATGTAAACCAGGTCTACAATTTGTTTGTGTTTATTGTCCGGCTCTCTTCTTACCAATGCACCCTGGGTTGGATTCCCAGACTGGATAATATGTGAGATGGTACAGTGGTCACCTTACCTCACACATTTTTAGGACCATCTATGTGGTTAAACAAAGCTTAAAGATTTACCTTCAACAACGAGTGTAGCTGAAGTAGATTGGTCTCCTATCGTTGCCGAGACGTCGCAGTTATCGTTGGGCGTCACGTCGTGAATCGTTAGTGAATGCGTAACACCGTCACTACGAGTATCGTATTTGTCCGAGTCGGGTAGAGGCTTGTTGTCAAGCAACCATGCGACATCCACTTCATCGTCATTAGTTTCGCAAGTGAAAACAGCATCTGTGTTCTCAATAGTCATTGAATCATCAAGTTTCATCGTGAATTCCTTGTGCATGGCTGCAAGATATATATTTGCATGAATTAATAATATTTTAATTTATTCCCCCCCCCCCCTTGGGGTATCCTGTTGATTATCCGCTTGACATGGAAAAGGAAAATTGTAATTCATACGCAATTTTAATCTCTATAAAGGGAGGTAATTTACAAGGAATAATTTGACAAAAACAAGTTAATTAATCAAGTTAAATTGAAATAATAACTCTGAATAACTTATTATTGAAAAATAGCAATATAATAATCACCCTCTACTTATAATGACAAAATAATAAATAAATGCAATAGGGACTTTAAGACAAGTAAACTGGTCAGGAATACAGACAGGTAAGTAGTCTGTTGGACTGCGAATCCAGGGATCACAGATTCTGACATTAATAATATTTTCACATGGGACTTTAAACCGAGGTCTCCTGTCAGTGCTTTGCACTATGCACGTAAATGAACCAGACTCTGGAATGGATCTCTGTCTGTACCATTGCACTATCCTTCAAAATCCTCTAAAAAAATAATCTCTTGAGGAGACGTGACTCATATGGGTAGCCGGTAGCGACGATAAATAAGACCTGCTATGGCCTGTGTGGTTAATTTCTATGCATCAGATCTCCAAGCCAGGTTTATTCGCCAATAAATAACGGAAATCTAAAATACACACCTTCTACATTCAGATTAGCTGTGGTGGTGAAATCCGAATATGTGCATGTGATCTCCCCTTCATCACGAGGACGACATTTAGCCACGATGAGCACGTGTTTCTTGCCCTTGGAGGTCATACTGTACTTGGGACTGGCCTCCACTGGTTCCCCTTTTACAGTCCAGGTAACGTTAACGTCGGTAACCGAGAATGCACACTCAAAATCAGCAGATTCTGTCTCAATGACCTTCACATCTTGGAGCGGCTTTGTCCATTCCCACTGAGGAAATAACACAAGGGGTAAACAATTTGCATAAAACTAATCTTGTCTCTTATAAAGGACCAATATGTGTACTTGTTACAAGCTGAGGATTATCTTGTCTCTGTAAACAGACTTATAAAGGACCTATATGTGTACTTGTTACAAGCTGAGGATTATCTTGTCTCTGTAAACAGACTTATAAAGGACCTATATGTGTACTTGTTACAAGCTGAGGATTATCTTGTCTCTGTAAACAGACTTATAAAGGACCTATATGTGTACTTGTTACAAGCTGAGGATTATCTTGTCTCTGTAAACAGACTTATAAAGGACCTATATGTGTACTTGTTACAAGCTGAGGATTATCTTGTCTCTGTAAACAGACTTATAAAGGACCTATATGTGTACTTGTTACAAGCTGAGGATTATCTTGTCTCTGTAAACAGACTTATAAAGGACCAATATGTGTACTTGCTACAAGCTGAGGATTATCTTGTCTCTGTAAACAGACTTATAAAGGACCTATATGTGTACTTGTTACAAGCTGAGGATTATCTTGTCTCTGTAAACAGACTTATAAAGGACCTATATGTGTACTTGTTACAAGCTGAGGATTATCTTGTCTCTGTAAACAGACTTATAAAGGACCTATACGTGTACTTGTTACAAGCTGAGGATTATCTTGTCTCTGTAAACAGACTTATAAAGGACCTATATGTGTACTTGTTACAAGCTGAGGATTATCTTGTCTCTGTAAACAGACTTATAAAGGACCTATATGTGTACTTGTTACAAGCTGAGGATTATCTTGTCTCTGTAAACAGACTTATAAAGGACCTATATGTGTACTTGTTACAAGCTGAGGATTATCTTGTCTCTGTAAACAGACTTATAAAGGACCTATATGTGTACTTGTTACAAGCTGAGGATTATCTTGTCTCTGTAAACAGACTTATAAAGGACCTATATGTGTACTTGTTACAAGCTGAGGATTATCTTGTCTCTGTAAACAGACTTATAAAGGACCTATATGTGTACTTGTTACAAGCTGAGGATTATCTTGTCTCTGTAAACAGACTTATAAAGGACCTATATGTGTACTTGTTACAAGCTGAGGATTATCTTGTCTCTGTAAACAGACTTATAAAGGACCAATATGTGTACTTGTTACAAGCTGAGGATTATCTTGTCTCTGTAAACAGACTTATAAAGGACCTATATGTGTACTTGTTACAAGCTGAGGATTATCTTGTCTCTGTAAACAGACTTATAAAGGACCTATATGTGTACTTGTTACAAGCTGAGGATTATCTTGTCTCTGTAAACAGACTTATAAAGGACCTATATGTGTACTTGTTACAAGCTGAGGATTATCTTGTCTCTGTAAACAGACTTATAAAGGACCTATATGTGTACTTGTTACAAGCTGAGGATTATCTTGTCTCTGTAAACAGACTTATAAAGGACCTATATGTGTACTTGTTACAAGCTGAGGATTATCTTGTCTCTGTAAACAGACTTATAAAGGACCTATATGTGTACTTGTTACAAGCTGAGGATTATCTTGTCTCTGTAAACAGACTTATAAAGGACCTATATGTGTACTTGTTACAAGCTGAGGATTATCTTGTCTCTGTAAACAGACTTATAAAGGACCTATATGAATTGTGTACTTGTTACAAGCTGAGGATTATCTTGTCTCTGTAAACAGACTTATAAAGGACCTATATGTGTACTTGTTACAAGCTGAGGATTATCTTGTCTCTGTAAACAGACTTATAAAGGACCAATATGAATTGTGTACTTGCTACAAGCTGAGGATTATCTTGTCTCTGTAAACAGACTTATAAAGGACCTATATGTGTACTTGTTACAAGCTGAGGATTATCTTGTCTCTGTAAACAGACTTATAAAGGACCTATATGTGTACTTGTTACAAGCTGAGGATTATCTTGTCTCTGTAAACAGACTTATAAAGGACATATATGTGTACTTGTTACAAGCTGAGGATTATCTTGTCTCTGTAAACAGACTTATAAAGGACCTATATGAATTGTGTACTTGTTACAAGCTGAGGATTATCTTGTCTCTGTAAACAGACTTATAAAGGACCTATATGAATTGTGTACTTGTTACAAGCTGAGGATTATCTTGTCTCTGTAAACAGACTTATAAAGGACCTATATGAATTGTGTACTTGTTACAAGCTGAGGATTATCTTGTCTCTGTAAACAGACTTATAAAGGACCTATATGAATTGTGTACTTGTTACAAGCTGAGGATTATCTTGTCTCTGTAAACAGACTTATAAAGGACCTATATGAATTGTGTACTTGTTACAAGCTGAGGATTATCTTGTCTCTGTAAACAGACTTATAAAGGACCTATATGAATTGTGTACTTGTTACAAGCTGAGGATTATCTTGTCTCTGTAAACAGACTTATAAAGGACCTATATGAATTGTGTACTTGTTACAAGCTGAGGATTATCTTGTCTCTGTAAACAGACTTATAAAGGACCTATATGAATTGTGTACTTGTTACAAGCTGAGGATTATCTTGTCTCTGTAAACAGACTTATAAAGGACCTATATGAATTGTGTACTTGTTACAAGCTGAGGATTATCTTGTCTCTGTAAACAGACTTATAAAGGACCAATATGAATTGTGTACTTGTTACAAGCTGAGGATTATCTTGTCTCTGTAAACAGACTTATAAAGGACCTATATGTGTACTTGTTACAAGCTGAGGATTATCTTGTCTCTGTAAACAGACTTATAAAGGACCTATATGTGTACTTGTTACAAGCTGAGGATTATCTTGTCTCTGTAAACAGACTTATAAAGGACCTATATGTGTACTTGTTACAAGCTGAGGATTATCTTGTCTCTGTAAACAGACTTATAAAGGACCTATATGTGTACTTGTTACAAGCTGAGGATTATCTTGTCTCTGTAAACAGACTTATAAAGGACCTATATGTGTACTTGTTACAAGCTGAGGATTATCTTGTCTCTGTAAACAGACTTATAAAGGACCTATATGACTTGTATATGTTGTACTTGTTACAAGCTGAGGATTATCTTGTCTCTGTAAACAGACTTATAAAGGACCTATATGAATTGTGTACTTGTTACAAGCTGAGGATTATCTTGTCTCTGTAAACAGACTTATAAAGGACCTATATGAATTGTGTACTTGTTACAAGCTGAGGATTATCTTGTCTCTGTAAACAGACTTATAAAGGACCTATATGAATTGTGTACTTGTTACAAGCTGAGGATTATCTTGTCTCTGTAAACAGACTTATAAAGGACCTATATGAATTGTGTACTTGTTACAAGCTGAGGATTATCTTGTCTCTGTAAACAGACTTATAAAGGACCTATATGAATTGTGTACTTGTTACAAGCTGAGGATTATCTTGTCTCTGTAAACAGACTTATAAAGGACCTATATGAATTGTGTACTTGTTACAAGCTGAGGATTATCTTGTCTCTGTAAACAGACTTATAAAGGACCTATATGAATGTGTACTTGTTACAAGCTGAGGATTATCTTGTCTCTGTAAACAGACTTATAAAGGACCTATATGAATTGTGTACTTGCTACAAGCTGAGGATTATCTTGTCTCTGTAAACAGACTTATAAAGGACCTATATGTGTACTTGTTACAAGCTGAGGATTATCTTGTCTCTGTAAACAGACTTATAAAGGACCAATATGAATTGTGTACTTGCTACAAGCTGAGGATTATCTTGTCTCTGTAAACAGACTTATAAAGGACCTATATGTGTACTTGTTACAAGCTGAGGATTATCTTGTCTCTGTAAACAGACTTATAAAGGACCTATATGTGTACTTGTTACAAGCTGAGGATTATCTTGTCTCTGTAAACAGACTTATAAAGGACCTATATGTGTACTTGTTACAAGCTGAGGATTATCTTGTCTCTGTAAACAGACTTATAAAGGACCTATATGAATTGTGTACTTGTTACAAGCTGAGGATTATCTTGTCTCTGTAAACAGACTTATAAAGGACCTATATGAATTGTGTACTTGTTACAAGCTGAGGATTATCTTGTCTCTGTAAACAGACTTATAAAGGACCTATATGAATTGTGTACTTGTTACAAGCTGAGGATTATCTTGTCTCTGTAAACAGACTTATAAAGGACCTATATGAATTGTGTACTTGTTACAAGCTGAGGATTATCTTGTCTCTGTAAACAGACTTATAAAGGACCTATATGAATTGTGTACTTGTTACAAGCTGAGGATTATCTTGTCTCTGTAAACAGACTTATAAAGGACCTATATGAATTGTGTACTTGTTACAAGCTGAGGATTATCTTGTCTCTGTAAACAGACTTATAAAGGACCTATATGAAAGTGTGTACTTGTTACAAGCTGAGGATTATCTTGTCTCTGTAAACAGACTTATAAAGGACCAATATGAATTGTGTACTTGTTACAAGCTGAGGATTATCTTGTCTCTGTAAACAGACTTATAAAGGACCAATATGAATTGTGTACTTGTTACAAGCTGAGGATTATCTTGTCTCTGTAAACAGACTTATAAAGACCAATATGAATTGTGTACTTGTTACAAGCTGAGGATTATCTTGTCTCTGTAAACAGACTTATAAAGGACCTATATGTGTACAAATTACAAGCTGAGGATTATCTTGTCTCTGTAAACAGACTTATAAAGGACCTATATATGCACACATTACAAGCTGAGACGTATCTTTGTCTCTGTAAACAGACTTATAAAGGACCTATATATGTACACGCTACAGGCTGAGGCTTATCGTTGTCTCTGTAAACAGACTTATAAAGGACCTATATGAAAGTGTGTACTTGCTACAAGCTGAGACTTATCTTTGTCTCTGTAAACAGACTTATAAAGGACCTATATATGTACACGCTACAGGCTGAGGCTTATCTTTGTCTCTGTAAACAGACTTATAAAGGACCTATATGAAAGTGTGTACTTGCTACAAGCTGAGACTTATCTTTGTCTCTGTAAACAGACTTATAAAGGACCTATATGTGTACTTGCTACATGCTGAGACTTATCTTTGTCTCTGTAAACAGACTTATAAAGGACCTATGTGTGTACACGTTACAAGCTGAGACTTATCTTTGTCTCTGTAAACAGACTTATAAAGGACCTACATGTGTACTTGCTACAAGCTGAGGGGGTTTGCAAGCGTCCAATTGAAATGAATGGTTAAAGAAGCCACACACAGTTTCCAATACCTATCTATGTTCAAGCACCGCAAGAAAACGGTGGTGGTGTTAGCTAACCCCGACTTCTGCTGAGTCAAGCTCATATTTTAAAGCTCTTTAGGTTTACTATATTTGAGCTCATTATTTTAGGCTTACCTTGACTTTCGGAATGAGAAGCTCTGTCGAGTCAACCTCATCTTTACTGATCTCTTTCGGCTCACGTTTGTACAGCTTCGGTTCGATGTCCTCGGTGGGACCTTCTTCCTTCTCCAGTATAGTTGGGGCTGCCATCTCTAGATCAACTGCCTCTCGTTCTACCGGTTCAACATCAACAGGTCCGCGCTTAGCCTCCAACTAAAAACAGACATTCGCCCCATGTTGAAAAACATGCATTTTAGCTCAGCATTCAATGACTTTCCTAGCTTTGAATTGGTCTTCTTTGCTTGAAAGAATAATTTCTCTACGAGTTTGAGCCCTGTCAGAGTCACGGTGGTGGTGTCCTCAGACAAGACCCTTATATTGACATTGCGCTATCTCTCTCCCTCATGGTGATGGAACTATGATAAATGACATCTTGAGAGTGATTGGTCTAATGTTGTAAAAACATATTGATGATATTTTTTTGTTCTGGTGGGTTATTCTTGCACCAACTGCTTAGGTCATATGGCGAATCTCCAGCTTGGTGGAGGACGACATGGATGCCCCAGAAAAGAAACGTAGTTCCATGACAGACATTGGTTACTTCCCCTGAATACTATAATAATGGTTTCTTCTGTTTTTATTATTGTTTCTTTTGCTGCTATCCATTCTCATCTACTTTCTCATCTTATGATTATTAAATTACTAAATCTCAACGAATATCCCACAGTATTTACAATGGATATCCCACAGTATTTACAATGGATATCCCACAGTATTTACAATGGATATCCCATAGTATTTACAATGGATATCCCGCAGTATTTACAATGAATATTTCACTGTATTTATTAAACATGACTAACGACATTAATCATAACACAACATTTGGGTGGACAACACAAATCAAAGGATTCCAAACAATGGATTCCAAACAATGGATTCCAAACAAAGGATTCCAAACAATGGATTCCAAACAATGGATTCCAAACAAAGGATTCCAAACAATGGATTCTAAACAATGGATTCCAAACAATGGATTCCAAACAATGGATTCCAAACAAAGGATTCCAAACAATGGATTCCAAACAAAGGATTCCAAACAATGGATTCCAAACAATGGATTCCAAACAATGGATTCCAAACTAAGGATTCCAAACTAAGGATTCCAAACTAATGATTCCAAACAAAGGATTCCAAACAATGGATTCCAAACAATGGATTCCAAACAATGGATTCCAAACAATGGATTCCCAAACAATGGATTCCAAACAATGGATTCCAAACTAAGGATTCCAAATAAAGGATTCCAAACTAAGGATTCCAAACTAAGGATTCCAAATAAAGGATTCCAAACAAAGGATTCCAAACTAAGGATTCCAAACTAAGGATTCCAACTAGAAGGACCAATATACATTTATATATTTCCAGATAAATCAGACTTTGTAGAAAAACCAGCAAAGTCTATTATTAAATCTGTTGATATATTGAGTGTGTATTATAAAATGCAGACAAATGCTATAAAATAAATGTTGAGATATAGCGCTTGTATAAATATAGGTCAGTACAATATCCCTTTACCGTGTGTGTTTTACGTTTATTTATCATCGCTACGGTTGCCCATATGAGCGACACCTCCTGAAGAGATTAGTCATTTTTAGATTTTTGGAGGATAGTGCAATGATACAGACAAAGACCCATTCCAGAATCTTATCTGGTTCTTTTACGTGCACGGTTTAAAGCACCGAGAAGAGACCTTGGTTTAAAGTCCCTTCTGAAAGACTGTTAATTTTATTAGGGTCAGAGGAGGGATCGAACCTGCGATCCCTGAATTACAAGTCCAGCGTGTTACCACTAGACTACAGATCCGGCTTTACCTCAGATGCTCTTCGTCTTTGTAGTATCTGGAAAGCGATTGGTTCATCCTTTTCCATGATGAGTTCTTTTTCTTTCTCCTTCTCGGGAGACGTTTCTTCCTGTTCTACGTGTTTCAGGTTGGGTAACCAGTCTGCGTCCACCTCACCAGAGTCTCGGTCATACTCTCTGAAAAATATGCAATACAAAATTTTATTTATTTTACAACGATTGTGAAACCAGCTATAACAACTGTAGTCAATTTGTTGTCGTTGGCGATGATGAAAGTGCATGTGAGGTTCATCATGTGGGAGGAACGCCACGTCTGATCAGAATCTATGTTGTTTGCTATTCAGCCAAGCGTTTTAGCTCCACTATCTGAATAGCAAACAGCATAGAGCCTGATCAAAGTTATGTGCCGTCTGGTCTGGCTCTATGCTGTTTGTAAAAGTGATTTTATTTGCGGTTCAGACTGTTTCTCTTTATATGGCAGTTTCCAATTACATAGGTTGGTGCACCAAGTTCTGGTTAACCGCTGGAACCTGTCCAGGAAAGGTGTTGTTAGGCCAACTGTCAGTCGCTCAAATAGGCAACCGGTAGCGAAGTTAAATAAACTTAAAACCAAAACAATATAGGCACTTATGCGGAGTAAAGGTTTAAAATTCAAATGCTGCATCAACCAACCTGTGCAACAGAGCAGCTTTCCAGTCTTCAGCCTCCTCCGGGATGGACGTAACGATGAGTGTAGCGGCAACCTGTTCCATACCATGTTCATTGGTAGCACTAACGTTGTACGTTCCCGAATCCTTCTTCTTGATATTGCTAATTTCTAGTATGTCTTCACCCGTCTTCTCGTCCTTGTAGATCTTGTAATGATCCGAAGGTTTCAGTTTGGCCCATTTGCCTTTCGACCACTCTACGGTAGGTGTCGGTTCACCAGCGGTAATACATTTGAAAATAGCTTTGTCTCCTGAAACATTTATTAGAATTCCATTACATCGATTTGACACGATGTCACAAGTATCGGGATTATTGTGTTCGACACATTTGACCCACACGATGGTGGCGTGTTAAAGTTACAGCTATGGTAATTGTTCATGTGATTGCAATCTATTGTGTTACATTTCAGATGATAGCATGAACATAATTGACCT
Organism: Archivesica marissinica; assembly: GCA_014843695.1. Classification (NCBI taxonomy): domain Eukaryota; kingdom Metazoa; phylum Mollusca; class Bivalvia; order Venerida; family Vesicomyidae; genus Archivesica; species Archivesica marissinica. The sequence continues at coordinate 5,369,724 of CM026392.1, forward strand.
GTCGGCCATCTTGTGTGTCAAACTATATCGATCGATAACTGAATTATAACAACAACAACAACAACAATACACACATTAGTTCATCCTGTGCATCAATCTTTTTCGATTTATTGATTATAAGATTTCAATGGGGAGAGGGCCAATCACTAATGTTGTAAGAACTTGTGGCCCAACCCATTCGCTAATTATGTATTTGTAATTTGTTTGTAATTGAAACATACATGTATATACAGCAATAAAATATTATCAAATCAAATAAGATTTTCCATTTGACCCACAAGATGGCAGCATCACATGGTATTTGGTCACGGGATTGCGAACTATGTATACTGACTGCCATTCTAGAAACAGTTATAAATACGTAAAGCAACTTCGTTCAAAAAATGTAGTCTTAAAAATAAATGTGTAAACTTTATTTATTTTACAACGATTGAGAAGCAAGTTTTAACAACTTATATTAATCGCTCTCGTTGGCGCGGATAAAAGCGTAAATGTGGTCATTCGTGTGGGAGGAAACATGAGTACCCGGAGAAAACCCAGTTGTCCGATCTGGCGACCACCCTACCATCTCACATACTTCCCGGTCCGAGGATCGAACCCGGGTTGCATTGGTGAGAAGCGAGCACGCTAACCACTGCGCTAATCGGACAGCCACAGATATTCCATACATATGGCTTCAATTTACCATCACAAGCAACAGATATGAAGTCAACTCCTTAACCCACCTTCATAGATATAAATGAAGATATAATGTGTTATATCCACTACACTATGTTATATGTTATATTTCGGGTTTTACGCCTGCATCAGCACCATTTTGGGCTATATCGCCGGCGGGCAGTTTACCTAACAACACCTTTCCTGGGCAGGCTCCAGCTGTTAACCAGTACTTGGGTGCAGCAACCTCCGTAAGAAACTGCCAACTTTTTCATACAAATGAGACAAAGTCTGAGAGGGGCTCGAACCCGTGACCATCAGTGATGATAGGTTACAGTGGTATACAAGTCAGCGACCTTAACCACTCGACCACGGAGGCGGACAATATCCACTACATTGTTCGGATCTTTATTACGGTCTGTCTGAGGGGCAATAAGTTGATGGACAATTTACAGACAAGCAAAAAGTGTGAATGTTTATCGTATAAAGATTTCTGCATTTATCTATTGGCATTACAGACGGATCTGTAGTCCAGTGGTAACACGCTGTACTGGTAATCCATGGATCGCAGGTTCGATCCCCCGTCTGACCCTAATAAAATTAACAGTCTTTCAGATGGGACTTTAAACTGAGGTCTTGTGTCGGTGCTGTACACTGCACACGTAAAAGAACCAGAGGAGACCCTGGAATGAGACTCTGTCTGTATCATTGCACTATCCTCCAAAAATCTAAAATGACTAATCTCTTTAAGGAGGCGTCGCTCATATGGGTAACCGGTAGCGACATAAATAAACGTAAAACAAATAGTGGCACTATTTAGTTATTTTGTCTGGCTTGACCATTTCATCTTTACTTGGGGTATTATTACATACCTTCGAGTATTGTGCATTTGATTGGTGCTTCAACAAATGTTGGAGCTTTACCCCGGACCACGAGGGTAGCGGCACATAGTTCTTCACCACCAGCATTGGCAGCGATGGCACGGATCTCTCCTTGCATGTCGGGTGTAGCATCTTTAAGGGTCAGCGTACATGTGCCATCTTTCTTTTTCTCCATGACAACCATCTCACTCGGCTCCAGCTCTTTGTCATTCAAAAACCTGAACGTTAAAAATTGAGATGTATTTTAGTTAATTTTCATTCAATAAATGCAAGGTCAAGGTAATTTATATACCAAACGGATGTGTAAAACTCAGTGGTCACTGAAGGTCAAATGTTAAGGTTATCAACATACAAATTGATAACACTTTTTAATTTAATTCTCACTAAGAAATTAAAGGTCAAGGTAGTCAACATTATCACCTATCACACATTTAAAGTTATTTCCACTTAAGAAACTGAAGGCTAAATATCATAAATATCTCATTAATACCATGAAGGTCACATGTTATGGTTATCGATAACCTGAAGGTCAAATATCATGGTTATCTCATTAAGAAATTGAGGGTCAAATGTCATGGTTATCTCATTACGAAATTGAAGGTCAAATGTCATGGTTATCTCATTAAGAAACTGAAAGTCAAATGTCATAGTTATCTCATTAATAACATGAAGGTCAATGTCACAGTCATAAACATACAAATTAAACACTTAAGATATTAATTCAGCTCGAAACCTGGAAGGTCAAATGTCATGGTCAAATACGTGTACAACATAAAGCATATTCAAATACATTTTTATTATAAAATAAAATGTCAACTGTCAATATCAAGTGCCTGGAGTTCAAGGTCATTAGGAAGGCATCTGGAACATTTGATTTCATTTCAAGGTCATTAGGAAGGCATCTGGAACGTTTTTATTTCATTTCAAGGTCATTAGGATGGCATCTGGAACGTTTTATTTCATTTCAAGGTCATTAGGAAGGCATCTGGAACGTTTTTATTTCATTAACAGTTTCAATATCGTATTATTTCTTATTAGGAATCAGTTAGTCAAATGTCAAGGTCAAACATTCAAATTATGTCACTCACCATTTCACCTCTGGTGCTGGGAAACCTTCAACTTTGCAGTCAAACTTGGCGACTCCGCTTTCTGGCGCCAGAATATCTGACATGCGGCGCATGAAACTTGGGCGTCTTGCCGCTGTAAAACATTTTTAATGATTATCGTACAAGTATTGATGTATAGAGTGCTTCCTCAAGTAATAAGAGGTTTGGGAATACAACAATATCTGTCAATGTCCCACCTACACGTGGCAATATCTGTCAAAGTCCCACTTACAATGTACACAAGAACCTCAGTTTTGAAATTAAGTAAATGTCTCTAAAACAAAAGAATGTGAAAAATGAAAAAATGGCTCCCACCTCCCTCAATTTTTCATCCAGTTATGACGATAGAATTTTAGATTATAATAATTATAAACAAAAACATGAGGTTCAACAGGCAGATAGAGTGAGTGCCCTTGGGTAGGTGGAACAGACTGTATTCACTGCTATTTGGTTTCATGAAACAATTTTTCTTTAACTTACTGTCAATTAAGTTTGTAACATTATACCCTGTAATATTTCTATAATAATATTTTCCAACCCATATAATTATATCTTTGCTGGAATAAACAAAGGTACTATTTTTTAGAATTTTGGATGACAATAGGGAACAGATGCATGTCTAAGGCCAGGCAGCCAAACACCAGCATTAGTTTAACTCAGTGTTATTCAGGCCCAAGGCTCATTCTAGAGGTCGATTTGGGCGAAATAGTCGCCCTAGGGACCCAGACTTCAAAATATTTAAAAAACATTTTTTTAAATTTTCATACCAAATGTTGTCCAGTAAACTACATTATAAAACACTCCTTCTATTCAAATGTTATATTTAATGGTTGTACTGTGTATTCTAGGCCTATATAAAGTTCTGACCTAGAATGCGGGCCCCAGCCCTGACTGGCCGGGCTGAGGGATTGATCTAAGTACTAATCAATGGATCTCAGTGGTATGCTTTGATCTTTGATACATACATGTACAGTAAAATCCTGTTCCACAAACCATTATAATAGAAAGGAAAGAACAAAGACCCAATGTACAAACCGTTACTACATGTATAGAGATGAATCTGAAAAAATGTTTGCATTTATTCCAAAACCCCTAAACCCTAAATTTCATAATACCAGATAGCAGTAAGGGCCGACTACACCGCAGTGGCAGCAATAAATGATCGCAGAAAGAGCAGCCCGCAAATGGACCATACAGCGCAAATAAATCTTACAGCGCCAAATTAATCACACAAATTAATTACAAGTGATATTAAATAGCTATATATTATCAGGTTATTTTGTTGTTGTTAAACATTAGAATGTGTTGTTGTTTGTAATATCTATATTACTTAGAAGTATTAGATCACAGAGTTATTATCCATCAGTCATTTGTACAACTCTCCCACTCCCCACTTCCCTTTCCTTAATTAGGTAGCAGCATTGCCCATCAGGAACAGTGTTTTGCTATTACAGTAAAAGCAACTCTTCCGTAGGTAAAATAGCACTGTAACCCCCATATTTCACAACCATTATGCATAAAACTAAATTCCCAGCTCTTTCCCGATACTGCAGAGGTCAGGACAATCCAGATGTGAAAGCCAATCTATCACAGGCTGTGGCACAGACTAGATGATTTGGAGGATTTGCATAAATGACTGATGCATTACATGAATCACAGTGAGCAAAATATTCCAGTCTATATTGTTACTGTATTGTTTGCAGTGTCCCCTACAACAATATATTTACTGGCTGTAATTAGCGCATGCATTATGGATCAATCAATTAATTAAAGCACCTATTGTCCTACACCTATTGTATAAATGAGCCGCTCAATCACAAAAACAACATAGAGCTGATGAAATCACATAACTCACAAACTACTTATGATAGAAAAATAATCTTGCTACAAAATTGCAGCCGATATTCTAAAATATCATGAAATGCTTACTTGCAATTAAAAATTGCCCACATGGGGTTCATGACGGCCTGGTATTATTCGCATTACGTGCATTTTGACGGCGGTTATTTAGCATTTCAAAGAGAAGAACGACTAAATAAACTCTCAAACTGTTTAGTATTACCATACATTTTCAAATGTATAAAGTTGCACGTAGTTCTTTCAAAAAACAGAACATTGATTTAACCCTTTCCCTCATAGAAGCACCTCTTGACGCAATTACCAATACAACATACATTGACAATATAATAGCCAACCAATGTTCATAATAAAGGTCCCAGCAATATCTATGGAGGTGGGATAGATATGGCAACTACTTATCCACTGCATGATAGCTAAATGGCTGTCGTTTGTATGGAGATATAATAGTATATTAACCTAAATCTCTATGTAGTCCCAGTAATATCTATGGAGGTGGGATAGATATGGCGACTATCCACTGCATGATAGCTAAATGGCTCGTTTGTATGGAGATATAATAGTATATTAACCTAAATCTCTATGTAGTCCCAGTAATATCTATGGAGGTGGGATAGATATGGCGACTACTTATCCACTGCATGATAGCTAAATGGCTGTCGTTTGTATGGAGATATAATAGTATATTAACCTAAATCTCTATGTAGTCCCAGTAATATCTATGGAGGTGGGATAGATATGGCGACTACTTATCCACTGCATGATAGCTAAATGGCTGTCGTTTGTATGGAGATATAATAGTATATTAACCTAAATCTCTATGTAGTCCCAGTAATATCTATGGAGGTGGGATAGATATGGCGACTACTTATCCACTGCATGATAGCTAAATGGCTGTCGTTTGCATGGAGATATAATAGTATATTAACCTAAATCTCTATGTAGTCCCAGTAATATCTATGGAGGTGGGATAGATATGGCGACTACTTATCCACTGCATGATAGCTAAATGGCTGTCGTTTGTATGGAGTATATAATAGTATATTAACCTAAATCTCTATGAAGGAAAGGATTAATTTAATTTGCATCATGTTGGTTTTGTCATGTAGCAGTTCATGTATGTTGTTGAATTATTCTGTTTGTTGCATAAATAACATGATGTAGCAATATCTATACTATCTATGTACATTATATTGGCATGTAGCAAATAAAATATGATTAAACTCAAATAATAATATAGCATTTCATACATTTTTAAATAAAACTATTTACAAATTAAATTTCTAAAATGTCTATACCGTAAACATTTCATACATTTTTAATTAATTAACCATGCAAGCAATAACATATGCAGCTAATTAAAAGGTGTCCTGTCATTTTTAACGTACATGACATACATTATGCCATCGAATAATTTTCGAGGAAAACAAATAACGAGATTGCATCCCGACGAAGGACATGGGGCTTAAAATTTGATATACCGTAGATTTATCTTAAAATTAGTCGATAGAAATAATTATTTCATTTATTACACAATTGGTGTTAGCCATTTTCTAGACTATAAAGTCATAAGCATTCCAATATTGAGCCAAAATCCTTGTTATGGCTATAGCAGTTTACAGGGCCCCAGCTAGAGGAGGATTCGGGCGAAGTAGTCTTTTTAATATTGAATAGCAGCTTAAAGTCGATGATATCACAAATTATTTTGCTGATTCGCTTGCGGTGACAGAATGCATAGTAAAATGAGTGTGTGTGTTTTACGTTTATTTATCGTCGCTACCGGTTGCCCATATGAGCGATGCCTCCTGAAGAGATTAGTCATATTAGATTTTGGAGGATAGTGCAATGATACAGACAGAGACCCATTCCAGAGTCTCCTCTGGTTCTTTTACGTGCACGGTGTAAAGCACCGACACGAGTCCTCGGTTTAATGTCCCATCTGAAAGACTGTTAATATTATTAGGGTCAGACGGGTTTACCAATCCAGCGTGTTACCATCCGTCCGTTTGCTACCACAGGCAATTATTATACATATTTTACTATAATTTACAGCAATTATCTCCCTTTGTAGTGTTGACACCATTTTAGCGGTTGCTAAAAATAAAATATTGTGAAAATTTGGGTTTTCTATCTAGGTAAAATGTTGAGATTACCTCAGGTAAAATGTAAGATAACTGACAGTGAGATCTATCAACTGAAATGCATTTTCTAACATCCTGTATGAGGCATGCAATGTGCGCAAGCAGGATCGGTCATAGAGCATCAATGTTTCCTTTATTTCGGGTGAACTAGTCTACCTAGTCTACCTATGACATTAACAGTGGCAGTAATTTAATTACCATTGCAATTTAATTATTTTTGTACAAAAACAAATCGTCATGTAAACAAAAATATGGGAACAATATAGGAGCTTGAAAAACCATTATCTGCTGATATGGGACACTGGTCCGGGAGTATATGCACCTATGTTCCACAGTGACTGGGAACACGGATCATGCTGCAATAAACTACAGGCTTTTGAATTCTCAACATTACATCAAAATGCTTATTTTACATTTCCCCACTCTGTGTTTTAAAAAAAAAAGTTCAGTAGTTCTGGGTCTAGTGATTTTAATTTCTTATTTTTGAAAATAAGGAAAAAAGAAATTTCAAACTCTGATGAAGTAACAAGAATTATCAATTTGTCGTCTATTTTGAAAAAGTCATCACCCGAAATATAAAATATAATTGTTGCCTCATAACCATCCTGGATTTACAGATAGATATGCTGTGCAGCATAAAGAGCAGCAACATGTGTGTATAAAAATATTGCAATTTTCTAATATTTCAACTTTGACCTCTATTTTTCTTACCCTCTTCACACATTTCTACCTCCTCCGGTGAAAATAGTTCTGCATCTTCGCAAGCTTTGAAAATTAATACACGCTTATAGAGCACAGTGTTAAACCTTTGATTACATAATATACTACCAGATGGTGGAGATGAAAGCACATAAGAAGATGTCAAGCATTTAGCACTATACGCATGATATACATTTACACAAGTTAAGCTTAATGGTTAGAATTGATTTTGAAAAGGATGGTGACAAGAGAAGAATAAAGGTGTAGTACTTAACTTCGCCATAAATATGAGCAAAGGGGGTCGTAAGAGAAGTCGGCAAAAGGGGTCGACTTAGCCATAAATATTAGCAAAGGGGGTCGCAAGAGTCGACAAAGGGGGGTCGACTTTGCAATAAATATTAGCAAAGGGGGTCGCAAGGGAAGAGTCGGCAAAGGAGGTTGACTTCGCCATAAATATGAGCAAAGGGGATCGCAAGAGAAGAGTCGCAAAGGGGGTCGGTCGGTACGAGGCCGGAGGGTGATAACATTGTCTGATATTAGTGTCATGTAGCAATGACAATGTAGCCCTGTAGTTCCTGCTCAATAACTTCATAATATGCAGAGATTTTAAAATAACTTGGCACAAGTGATCAACATAACATGATAACATGTCACATGTGACACCTAGATTCAAGGTCATTGCCACTGTTTGTAAAAATAGAAAAATGTTTTCTGCGATTCAAGTCATTGACACTGTTTCTAAAAATAGAATTTTTTTTCTGCGATTCAAGGTTATTGTCACTGTTTCTAAAATTAGAAAACATGATTTCTGCAATTCAAGTTCATTGTCACTCTTTCTAAAAATAGAAAAATAATTGCTGTGATTCAAGGTCATAAAACATTTTTGTGATTCACGGTCATTGTCCCTGTTTCTAAAAATAGAAACATAATTTCTGCTCCATTTCAGTATTTGATTGTGTTACTAGATACTTCAGAACAGTAAATATACAACATTTTAACGCCATCACGCCACCTATGCCGACCCCCTTCGAACATGAGGATCAAACGTGTTGCCAAAACAACATAGTACATAAATTTAAACACAGGTATCCATTGCATGGTTAGAAAATTATAGGTTAGAAAGTGCTTGATTATGTGTTACGCATTGCAAAGTGAATTACATCATTACTCATAGTTAGACGCTGGTTTCGCAGTGTTTGTGAACCAATGGACAGACACATGGACAGTTCAAATAAAAGGAACCCATTCCCTCACAGAAGCAGCACTGAGTCTACCGTTGTATAAAAGGAACCCATTCCCTCACAGAAGCAGCACTGAGTCTACCGTTGTATAAAAGGAACCCATTCCCTCACAGAAGCAGCACTGGGTCTACCGTTGTATAAAAGGAACCCATTCCCTCACAGAAGCAGCACTGGGTCTACCGTTGTATAAAAGGAACCCATTCCCTCACAGAAGCAGCACTGGGTCTACCGTTGTATAAAAGGAACCCATTCCCTCACAGAAGCAGCACTGGGTCTACCGTTGTATAAAAGGAACCCATTCCCTCACAGAAGCAGCACTGGGTCTACCGTTGTATAAAAGGAACCCATTCCCTCACAGAAGCAGCACTGGGTCTACCGTTGTATAAAAGGAACCCATTCCCTCACAGAAGCAGCACTGGGTCTACCGTTGTATAAAAGGAACCCATTCCCTCACAGAAGCAGCACTGGGTCTACCGTTGTATAAAAGGAACCCATTCCCTCACAGAAGCAGCACTGGGTCTACCGTTGTATAAAAGGAACCCATTCCCTCACAGAAGCAGCACTGGGTCTACCGTTGTATAAAAGGAACCCATTCCCTCACAGAAGCAGCACTGGGTCTACCGTTGTATAAAAGGAACCCATTCCCTCACAGAAGCAGCACTGGGTCTACCGTTGTATAAAAGGAACCCATTCCCTCACAGAAGCAGCACTGGGTCTACCGTTGTATAAAAGGAACCCATTCCCTCACAGAAGCAGCACTGGGTCTACCGTTGTATAAAAGGAACCCATTCCCTCACAGAAGCAGCACTGGGTCTACCGTTTTATAAAAGGACCCATTCCCCACAGAAGCAGCACTGGGTCTACCGTTGTATAAAAGGAACCCATCCCTCACAGAAGCAGCACTGGGTCTACCGTTGTATAAAAGGAACCCATTCCCTCACAGAAGCAGCACTGGGTCTACCGTTGTATAAAAGGAACCCATTCCCTCACAGAAGCAGCACTGGGTCTACCGTTGTATAAAAGGAACCCATTCCCTCACAGAAGCAGCACTGGGTCTACCGTTGTATAAAAGGAACCCATTCCCTCACAGAAGCAGCACTGGGTCTACCGTTGTATAAAAGGAACCCATTCCCTCACAGAAGCAGCACTGGGTCTACCGTTGTATAAAAGGAACCCATTCCCTCACAGAAGCAGCACTGGGTCTACCGTTGTATAAAAGGAACCCATTCCCTCACAGAAGCAGCACTGGGTCTACCGTTGTATAAAAGGAACCCATTCCCTCACAGAAGCAGCACTGGGTCTACCGTTGTATAAAAGGAACCCATTCCCTCACAGAAGCAGCACTGGGTCTACCGTTGTATAAAAGGAACCCATTCCCTCACAGAAGCAGCACTGGGTCTACCGTTGTATAAAAGGAACCCATTCCCTCACAGAAGCAGCACTGGGTCTACCGTTGTATAAAAGGAACCCATTCCCTCACAGAAGCAGCACTGGGTCTACCGTTGTATAAAAGGAACCCATTCCCTCACAGAAGCAGCACTGGGTCTACCATTGTAAGCGGGGAATGGCAAAGAATGCATAGCTAATAAAGAAAGTAGAATAATAAGTCAGGGATTTGGAAAATGTTCACTATAAACTCAAAAACTGTTGGTTTCTTACTTTAAGAGCTTTTCATGGGAAATGAACTGGAGTTCTTATATATATACTTGTGCAATATTATAAAATCAGTGTGGCGTGACACGTCCATATCACATTTTTTGTTGCGATTATGTGTGTGTCGATGTATTTATGAGATATTGTAAGACTATACGGTATTATGTGTGTCGATGTATTTATGAGATATTGTAGACTATACGGTATTATGTGTGTGTCGATGTATTTATGAGATATTGTAGACTATACGGTATTTATGAGATATTGTAGACTATACGGTATTTTGAAAAAGACATCATTGTCGAAACATGTAAATAATAATATAAATTCGCAATTAGCACGTAATCTTGATTTCTACTTGTGTGTGTTATACCTTTATATATCGTCGCTACTGGTTGCCCATATGAGCGATGCCTCCTGAAGAGATTAGTCATTTTAGAGTTTAAAGCACCGACACGAGACCTCGGTTTAAAGTCCCATCTGAAAGACTATTAAATTTATTAGGGTCATACGGGGGATCGAACCTGCGATGCCTGGATTACCAGTCCAACGTGTTAACCACTGGACTACAGATCCGTCTGTGATTTCTACTTTATTCTATTGGAATCATCCAATTATATTCCAGTAGAAACAGACAAACTTGATGAGTTTTTTTTCCACGGAAATAAATACATGATATATAATCATTAAATTCACAAAACTCGCGTATCTTCTCTTGGAGTAGACGTAGCATTAGAAATAGAATGAGATTATCGACGGCACAGCGCAAATACTTACGTGCAACCTTAAGTCTGGCGCTACACGACGTCTGACCAGCGGGATTATGGGCCTTGACACTGTAGAGAGCCGCATCGGATGGCTTCACATTCTTCAAGGTCATTGTGTGGATACGGTCGGTCGACTCGATGATAATGTCATCCATGTTCTGGAGTTCAGCATTACCCTTGCTCCTGATAAATTAGGTCAGTTTTACGTTTATATCGGTTTATACAAAATACAAAAATGTTTTCCTGTGACCTCAACCTCGAGCGCTATGGTTTATTTCTCAATTGTATATATACATGTATCAAAGTCAGCCTAGTTATAGAGAACAGAATGCTATAATGAAGTTTGGGTTTGTCCCCCACAACCTCCTCGAATATTATAGTCTATTTCTTAATTGTACATATTTAGCTAATTTAGCATTGTTATTGAGAACAGAATGCTATACAGTGTGAAATAACATCTGGGTTTTCCCGTAACCTCCTTGAACATTATAGTCTGCTTCTTAATTGTACATATTTAGATAATTTAGCATAGTTATAGTGAACAGAATGCTATACCATATGAAATAACATTTGGGTTTTCCCCACAACCTCCTCGAACATTATAGTCTGTTATTTAATTGTACATATTTAGCTAACTTAGCATAGTTATAGAGAATAAAATATTGTACCATGTGACATGAGGTTTGGGTTTTCCCGTGACCTCAGTCTGGAAGGTTATAGTCTGTTTCTCAATTGTGTCAATATTCTCAAGTTTTCGTACAAACTTTGGTGCTTCTTTCTTCTCTGTAAAGAACAATGAAATAAGTGTAGAATACATGTATGTGACACAAATCTATATAAATGTAGAATATATGTATGTGACACAAATCTATATAAATGTAGAATATATGTATGTGACACAAATCTATATAAATGTAGAATATATGTATGTGACACAAATCTATATAAATGTAGAATATATGTATGTGACACAAATCTATATAAATGTAGAATATATGTATGTGACACAAATCTATATAAATGTAGAATACATGTATGTGACACAAATCTATATAAATGTAGAATATATGTATGTGACACAAATCTATATAAATTCCCTTTATCATCTGTTTTTCTTCAATTGGAAAGATAAAACTAGATGTATAATTCATAATAAATTTTATCCTACTGTTAATATTAGTTAATTAATTTGTAAATGCAGACATATGTCATTTAGCTATTGTTGGCAGCAATGACCAGGACTATGCCAATTAAATGCAGCCCTCTGTCATTCTGCTATTGTTGGCAGCAATGACCAGGACTATGCCAATTAAATGCAGCCCTCTGTCATTCTGCTATTGTTGGCAGCAATGATCAGGACTATGCCAATTAAATGCAGCCCTCTGTCATTCTGCTATTGTTGGCAGCAATGACCAGGACTATGCCAATTAAATGCAGCCCTCTGTCATTCTGCTATTGTTGGCAGCAATGACCAGGACTATGCCAATTAAATGCAGCCCTCTGTCATTCTGCTATCGCTGCAGCCTTTCTGAAGTTCGTAGTCGTCGTAGATCGTTTGTCAGACCGGTGTCAGAAAATTCTGGCAAAGTTTCGTGACAACTGTTGTTGCAATGACCTTGATCTTGTCTATAAAATGCATACTGAACCCAGTCCCAGGTACAAAATAGAGTAAGCAAATGCTTGAATAGTCAGTTTAAAGCGACATTACAACGTTAAAAAGTCAAAAAATGCACTTTTACTGACAAATAGCATTGCCACTTAAATACAAACACAGATAATTTGAAAACCAACATTATATACATAAATAGTGTTTTTGCGTTCTACAAGCTATCAAAAGTGAAAGTAGGATTTCATACAACGGTCAGCTACGAGCCTGAATTTACGTGTGCTTGTTATTGGAGTCTATGGTAAGCACGTGCCACTACTGTTTAATAGAGATACTTTAAATCAGATCTAAAGATAAAAATGTATACAGTCACAAAAGGTGAGATATAACTGTAAATCTGCACCATAGAGTGGTGGAACCTATGCTCGGTGTAAATCCTACATATCATGGCCTATAAAAAAAGTTAAATGCACTTGCCATATATTATTATTATCTTAAGTCGTGAACACAACTTTCAAAAAATTGTTGTTGAAAATTTAGCTTCATTACGTGACCATGGGCCTGGCCTCACTACAGCTATCGCAACGGCACCTGTTTCCATGGGAAACTAGATACTTTAGGGCACCTATGCATGGCGTACATGTTTTTTTATATTTATGCACGGGTAAATACTGAATATATTATTTTGACTTAGTAACATCAATAACTAACAATATTAAAACTCATAAGAAACTTTTTTTCTGGTTATTTGTACATTTTTTTCCAATTCGGAGAGCTACCTGAAATGCTCATAAACCGCATCATTTCAGTGGAAAAAAATTCCTATCAAGTTATCTGTTTATATTTGGCTACTGAACCAGTCAGGTGATAGTTGCAATAGGCTACTGGCACGCACAACGGAATGCTATTGAACCATGCTTCACCTCTGTCAACGAAAATAGGTTAAAACTATTTATAGGAATACGCCGAGCATAGGTTCCACCACTCTAGTGTTATTATGCAGGATACAATGCTGTTTTTGTACACCTGGATGTTGACCCTATTTACATGATTTTGTTATGCCAACAAGCATCGTATACCATGTTTGTTTATAAGTTAAAACACTCAGGTTATGCCAACAAGCATCGTATACCATGTTTGTTTATAAGTTAAAACACTTAGGTTATGCCAACAAGCATCGTATACCATGTTTGTTTATAAGTTAAAACACTCAGGTTATGCCAACAAGCATCGTATACCATGTTTGTTTATAAGTTAAAACACTCAGGTTATGCCAACAAGCATCGTATACCATGTTTGTTTATAAGTTAAAACACTCAGGTTATGCCAACAAGCATCGTATACCATGTTTGTTTATAAGTTAAAACACTCAGGTTATGTGGCATTTATTTAGAAGGAAAAAATATATCATAATATAGAAAATTACTTTCTGTAGAAATTTGCCTTTTCAGTGATGTAGTGTCGCTTTAAATGGCAAGCATGGCTTATTTATTGACGGGAAGGGCTGTAACTCTTGTTGCTAGAACTTGTGGTCCGACCCGTTTGCTTTTCTTGAAATTGTCATGTCTTGTAATATATATATTTAAAATGAATCGTGCAATAAAATATTATTAAGCCTAATTTATTGACTGAAAATAACATTTGATCTCATCTGTAGACTATAATTATACCAACCTTCAACTGCGAGTGTTGCTATCGTTTCCACATCTCCAGCCTTGTTGGTAGCAACAGCCTTGACCTTGCCAGCATAGTCGACCTCGGTGTTGTCAATGCTGAGGCTATGTGTAATGTCTCCACCAAAACCTTTACGTTGTTCTGTGTGAAATTTGAGACCTGGCTCGATCAGTTGGTTATTGACGAACCTAAAAATAATCACACAGGTCAGTATTAGTAACCATCTTAACTCTTTTGCATTTCCTTCGATGAACGTACATGTATGTGCCCTCATTGTATCCATTTTCGTATGAATTTCCTGCATATCACTAATGATATGTAGCTGACATGCGCACTCGAAGATATGGGAATACGCATGCGCAGTTTTCCTCACGATAAAGGGCATGTCTTACAGTTTAGGCTGTTCCAAGGATGATCTATTTACAAGGTCCGCCACACGGTAAATCGCAAATCTTGACTAAATACATTTTAAACGAAAGAGTTCTGTATTTTTCTTTGTGTCATTGAAAAGAATAATGAATAGAATAATAGAATAATAGAATGTAAGTAATGAATAGCGGGTTAATAATTTCCACAGGAGTATGAATTACATTGGGTGTGCTTAGAGTTAGCGGAGTGTGGCTGGGTCGAGTGCAGCTGGGTCGAGTGCAGTCGGGTTGAGTGCAGCTGGATTGAGTGCAGCTGGGTCAAGTGCACTTGGGTTGAGTGCAGCTGGATTGAGTGCAGCTGTGTTGAGTGCAGCTGTGTTGAGTGCAGCTGGATTAAGTGCAATTGGGTGGAGAGAATTTGGATTGAGTCCAGCTGGATTGAGTACAGCTGTGTTGAGTGCAGCTGGATTAAGTGCAACTGGGTGGAGTGAATTTGGATTGAGTCCAGCTGGATTGAGTCCAGCTGTGTTGAGTGCAGCTGGATTGAACACAGCTGGGTTGAGTACAGCTGGGTTGAGTGCAGCTGGGTTGAGTGCATATGGATTGAGTGCAGCTGGGTTGAGTGCAGCTGGATTGAGTGAAGTTGGATTGAGTGCAGTTGGGTTGAGTGCAGCTGGATTGAGTGCAGTTGGATTGAGTGCAGCTGGGTTGTATACAGCTGAGTTGTGTGCAGCTGGGTCAAGTGAAGTTGTGTTTGGTGCAGCTGGGTTGAGTGCAGCTGGGTTGAGTGCATATGGATTGAGTGCAGCTGGGTTGAGTGCAGCTGGATTGAGTGAAGTTGGATTGAGTGCAGTTGGGTTGAGTGCAGCTGGATTGAGTGCAGTTGGATTGAGTGCAGCTGGGTTGTATACAGCTGAGTTGTGTGCAGCTGGGTCAAGTGAAGTTGTGTTTGGTGCAGCTGGGTTGAGTGCAGCTGGATTGAGTGCAGCTGGATTGAGTGCAGCTGGGTCGAGTGCAGCTGGGTTGAGTGCAGCTGGATTAGTTGTATGCTTGTATGTCGTAATGGGTTAATACAAAACAAGAAGGACATGCCAGATAGCCGTACCATTTAACATCTGGTTTTGGAATACCCTTGACGGCACATTCAAACTTGACCGGTCGTCCTTCACGGCATTCTCTGTCAGATACCTTCCTGGTGAACTCAGGAGCTTCCATTTTACCTGAAAAAATATATATACATTTATCATGGTATCAAACTTTTTGTTGTTATTTTCATTCATTCTTAATCCATCATTTAACCCTTAACCTGCCAATCACGACTATAGGCGCTTTTGCAAACAGCATAAAGCCAGATCAAACGGAACAGAATGTGACATCTGATCAGGCTCTATGTTGTTTGCTATTCGGATAGTGGAGCTAAAACATTTGTCTGAATAGCAAACAATATAGATCATGATCAGACACGGCAGTACATATGGGATCTATGTTGTTTGCACATTTTGTCCAATTAATGAGGCGGGTTAACAATTATTTGTATAACAACATATTTACAAAGAAATTATCAAACAGATAAAATGTTGAATCCAAAAGAGAAGATATTGTGTAATTAATCTGTGTAAATAACCCTACCTTCTACGACAACCTTGGCTGTAGTTTCTGTGGTGCCTGCCGAGTTTTCAGCGACACATTTGTATTCTCCGTCCAGGTCCATGGACATTTTGTGTATCGTTAGAATGGCCGTGTCCTCCTCGTACGTCTGTTTGACGTTTGGTGTAACAATTAACTCCTTACCATCCCTGTTAAACAATATAAGAAATGTTGTTACCCTCTCTGTCAAATATTATAAAGAAACCATGTTACCGCTTATGTCAAATATTAATTTAAACAAATTTTATTTCCCAATCTTGAACAATGCATACGTTACACATATCAAAATACAGAAAAAGGATTAGATTGAAAGACAGAGTCTTATATAATTCTTCTCCTCAAATATTACACAGAACCCTTGTTACAGGTACATTACAATTCCTGTCAAATATTATAAAGACTATACCGGATCCACCCTACATTATACCGGATCCGCACTACATTATACCGGATCCGCACTACATTATACCGGATCAACCCTACATTATACCGGATCCGCACTACATTATACCGGATCCGCACTACATTATACCGGATCCGCACTACATTATACCGGATCAACCCTACATTATACCGGATCCACCCTACATTATACTGGATCCACCCTACATTATACTGGATCCACCCTACATTATACCAGATCAACCCTACATTATACCGGATGCACCCTACATTATACTGGATCCACCCTACATTATACCGGATCCACCCTATTTTATACCGATCCACCCTACATTATACCGGATCCACCCTACATTATACCGGATCCATCCTACATTATACCGGATCCACCCTACATTATACCTGATCCACCCTACATTATACCGGATCCACCCTACATTATACCGATCCACCCTACATTATACCGATCCACCCTACATTATACCGGATCCACCCTACATTATACCTGATCCGCCTACATTATACCGGATCAACCCTACATGATACCAGATCCACCCTACATTATACCGGATCCACCCTACATTATACCGGATCCACCCTACATTATACCGGATCCACCCTACATTATACCGGATCCATCCTACATTATACCGGATCCACCCTACATTATACCTGATCCACCCTACATTATACCGGATCCACCCTACATTATACCGGATCCACCCTACATTATACCGGATCCACCCTACAGTACATCGGATCCCACCCTACATTATACCGGATCCACCCTACATTATACGGATCCACCCTACATTATACCGGATCCACCCTACATTATACCGGATCCACCCTACATTATACCGGATCCACCCTACATTATACCGGATCCATCCTACATTATACCGGATCCATCCTACATTATACCGGATCCACCCTACATTATACCGGATCCACCCTACATTATACCGGATCCACCCTACATTATACCGGATCCACCCTACATTATACCGGATCCATGATGTAGAACAAGGGCAAAGATTTACAACACTTACCTGAGCCATACTATTTCGGGTCTGGGCAGACCACGCACCTTACAGGTCAAGGTCAGTGGTTTCTCCTCCATAGCAGTCTGTGAATAGACAAGATAAATATTAATCACAAAGAGCCACAATGTATGAAAACCAACATAACGGACAAGGAAAAGCATAAGCTGTAAACGTGTGCAATGTCAACCTTGGTATCAAACTCCAGGGTATATTCTAATTCTACATTATTCTATATTCCAAGTTTACAAGGCATTTAACTAGCATATATATATATAATGTATATGTAAATCAGTGTAGTGGATACGGTGTCCGCCTTGTGATTGAGAGATAATACAGGGGATGCTTCTGGAATGTAAGCGTCCTCTATCCTCTTGCACTATCCTCCAAAAAATAAAATAACTAATATACTTCTGGAAACGTCGCCACGAATAACCAGCGGGCGATGATTAATAAATGTATCCCATAAATATAAACATTGGTCGAGTTATCAGACTTGTTGCTAAATTGTTGTCATGGTGATGCAGACTTGTTGTTGCTAGAGGCAACGTTGTCATGGCGATGCATGTTCTGTACCCGGCTTATAATTACATGTACATCATAAACATTATAATGATATTCTTACAGTGTCTGGACAGACTTCAATAAATTCGGGTGGTTGTGATAATTCCTGTGATCGGAGAACGAGAGGTGACTCTGTGACTCTGTCATCTCGAGTAACTGAAATATACAGCAAAATAAGGTCAAGGTCAGCACAGGTCAACAAAGGTCACCAAAGGTCAGTAAGACTGGGCTTGCCCAACTGTGTTGCCTCTTTAAATAATGTTGTTATTTTTGTTATTGTTATTATTATAAATTATGACAGGGACACTACGACTTCAAACAATGGTTCACTGAAACAATTCTGGCCACCGAATAAGTTCAAGGAAATGAAAAATCCTGTCTGAACGATATTAATGAATTATACATATAAACTTACAGCACAACACTGAATTCATAAATTAGCAAAACCATTTTATAAATCATAGAATTTAGTCAATATATACACCTTATATTTATATAATTATATATATTCTATATATCATATAGTTATATTTCTTCAATACTATTTCCATCTAACAGGCGAAAAATTAAATTACTTTGAAACGATTTTTGTCAAATAATTTTATATGTTATCAATTATAACAGTCTACTAGAACACATTACAAGTTTACCCAGCATGCATTTCAATTTTATTTCAATGATATTTCCCTTTCAATTAGGAATCAATTTAAAGAAATTTCTTTGCATTAGTGGAAGTCGTGATAGCGAAATGGATGCGCGTTCGCTTCACGTGCGAAAGGTCGAGTGTGCCCTTAGGCAATGCATTTAAATTCCACGTTGCCTCTTCTCTCTCCCTTGTGGCGATGGATTCCATCAGGAATGAGGTCTCGAGAGTGATTAATATAAGTTGAAATAACTTGTTTCGCAATCGAGCTAAAATAAATTTGTATAAAAAAAGTAATTTCTTTGAGTTCAGTATACACGTACCATTACATGTATAGGAATTAAGAGATTTATTTTACAATTGCACCGAAATAGCAGAAACGAGTGCCGTGCATTTTCAGTTACCCAAAATTGTTATTTACCCAAAATTGCCTCATGCAAACAGTGGTAAGATAGAGTATGGGTTCTGCACGCGTACGATCGATAATCACGCGCAATCTGCTCATGATTTATCACACCATACATGCGTAAAACCGGTTATCTATAATACATAATTAGGGAACTCATGATATTATAATAAATAGCTAGTTTTGACGTATTTCTGCATGCATTCAATCACAGATACAAAGTTCACTTCAAACTCTTGAAGAAGTTAATAAGCGTTTTGCAATAATCATGCATTTCAGGGTAAATTAATTAATAATTATGTACGTCAAGTGCCCATTAATTATGTACTTCTGGAGCCAATTAATTATGTACTTCCGGAGCGCAATAATTATGTATATGTACTTCTGGAGCCAATTAATTATGTACTTCCGGAGCACAATAATTATGTACGTCAAGTGCCCATTAAATATGTACATCTGGAGCCAATTAATTATGTACTTCTGGAGCCAATTAATTATGTACTTCCGGGGCGCAATAATTATGTACGTCAAGTGCCCATTAATTATGTACTTCTGGAGCCAATTAATTATGTACTTCCGGAGCGCAATAATTATGTACGTCAAGTGCCCATTAAATATGTACATCCGGAGCCAATTAATTATGTACTTCTGGAGCCAATTAAATATGTACTTCCGGAGCGCAATAATTATGTACGTCAATTGCCCATTAATTGTGTACTTCCGGAGCCAATTAAATATGTACTTCCAGAGCCAATTGATTATGAACTTCTGGAGCCAATTAAATATGTACTTCCAGAGCCAATTAATTATGTACTTCCAGAGCACAATAATTATGTACTTCCGGAGCGCAATAATTATGTACGTCAAGTGCCCATTAAATATGTACATCCGGAGCCAATTAATTATGTACTTCCGGAGCCAATTAATTATGTACTTCTGGAGCGCAATAATTATGTACTTCCGGAGCGCAATAATTATGTACGTCAAGTGCCCATTAAATATGTACATCCGGAGCCAATTAATTATGTACTTCTGGAGCCAATTAAATATGTACTTCCGGAGCGCAATAATTATGTACGTCAAGTGCCCATTAATTATGTACTTCCGGAGCCAATTAAATATGTACTTCCAGAGCCAATTAATTATGAACTTCTGGAGCCAATTAAATATGTACTTCCAGAGCAAATTAATTATGTACTTCCGGAGCGCAATAATTATGTACTTCCGGAGCGCAATAATTATGTACGTCAAGTGCCCATTAAATATGTACTTCCGGAGCCAATTAAGTATGTACTTCCGGAGCCAATTAATTATGTACTTCCGGAGCGCAATAAATATGTACGTCAGGTGCCCATTAAATATGTACATCTGGAGCCAATTAATTATGTACTTCCAGAGCCAATTAATTATGTACTTCTGGAGCCAATTACATATGTACATCCAGAGCCAATTAATTATGTACTTCCGGAGCACAATAATTATGTACTTCCGGAGCGCAATAATTATGTACTTCAAGTGCCCATTAATTATGTACTTCCGGAGCCAATTAAATATGTACTTCCAGAGCCAATTAATTATGTACTTCTGGAGCGCAATAATTATGTACTTCCGGAGCGCAATAATTATGTACGTCAAGTGCCCATTAAATATGTACATCCGGAGCCAATTAATTATGTACTTCTGGAGCCAATTAAATATGTACTTCCGGAACGCAATAATTATGTACGTCAAGTGCCCATTAATTATGTACTTCCGGAGCCAATTAAATATGTACTTCCAGAGCCAATTAATTATGAACTTCTGGAGCCAATTAAATATGTACTTCCAGAGCAAATTAATTATGTACTTCCGGAGCGCAATAATTATGTACTTCCAGAGGGCAATAATTATGTACGTCAAGTGCCCATTAATTATGTACTTCCGGAGCGCAATAATTGTGTACGTCAAGTGCCCATTAAATATTTACTTCCGGAGCCAATTAATTATGTACTTCCAGAGCGCAATAATTATGTACGTCAAGTGCCCATTAAATATGTACATCCGGAGCCAATTAATTATGTACTTCTGGAGCCAATTAAATATGTACTTCCGGAACGCAATAATTATGTACGTCAAGTGCCCATTAATTATGTACTTCCGGAGCCAATTAAATATGTACTTCCAGAGCCAATTAATTATGAACTTCTGGAGCCAATTAAATATGTACTTCCAGAGCAAATTAATTATGTACTTCCGGAGCGCAATAATTATGTACTTCCAGAGGGCAATAATTATGTACGTCAAGTGCCCATTAATTATGTACTTCCGGAGCGCAATAATTGTGTACGTCAAGTGCCCATTAAATATTTACTTCCGGAGCCAATTAATTATGTACTTCCAGAGCGCACTAATTATGTACGTCAAGTGCCCATTAAATATGTACATCCGGAGCCAATTAATTATGTACTTCCGGAGCCAATTAAGTATGTACTTCCGGAGCGCAATAATTATGTACGTCAAGTGCCCATTAATTATGTACTTCCGGAGCCAATTAATCAACATTATGCATCTAGAAATTAATATGAAGTTATTAAGTATTAGTTATCGATTGGACAAAACATGCATATTTCAACATAGAATAAATTACCAACAATCTACATTGTATACAAAAAACAATATTTCGAGAAACAGATTCCTGCATGTACATATTTTCAACCCTACACTGGATTTTTCCAGAATAAATTGATATTAAGTTGGACAGGGATGTCTAGATAATGATTGTGAAGTCATCTAACGGGTGCATGAAAGGGATTCTAATGCACAAGATGCTGACGCAAATAACCTCTCTATTCATGAGGTCATAGATGTCCATAAATGTTTCGCTGTGTGTCATAACAATGATGATATATCAGGTCAAAATGTAACAACAACTCTTAATACATTCTCCCCCTTTCTTCACGCATTAAATGACTTCAATCTGCCATACTAAACAATACATACAATTAAATACGCCACAACATGAAGATGATAGTAATATTTAGATATTCTAATAGCTGCCACTGTTTTATACTTACCCTCATCAGATTCAAGAATGACATCATATTCTCCTAAGAAGTTTCGGAGTAACATTGAGTAATGACACAAAATTACATAAATTGACAACAAGCATTTTAATGTCTACGTATAATACGTAGATGCGTGCGACAGATTTCGGCCCTGACAGATTTGACTTAGAAATTTACGAAGTCCCGTTTTTCATTATATGTGAGTATATGTACGTGATTTGAACGGAAAGGATGATGAAACAATGATAAATAAATGAATACAACGGTACAAACAGTTGCAACTAAATGTACTGGAAGCTTTAATTAACGGAGGAGAAAATGCTTCCACCGATCAAGACAACAATAGCTGTACTAAAACACAATATACAAATCTTAATTATAGTCGGCCGACACAGTAATAGATGAAACGTTCTCCCCACATAGAGATTTAACCCTTAATCTGCCGAATAAATTGGACGGAATGTGCAAACAACATAGATCCTGATCAGCCGTAGCATAACGCCGCATCTGATAAGGATCTATGTTGTTTGTTATGCAGACAAGTGTTTAAGCTCCACTATCCGAATAGCAAACAGCATACAGTCTGATCAGATGGCACGTTCTGTGCATTCTGATCTGGTTCTATGCTGTTGGTAAGAGCGACTTTAGTTGTGATTGGCAGGTTAAGGGCTAAACTAATGTACTACTATATCTCCATACATATGACAATAGGTGGATGAAGCAGTCAGCATATTTACCCCACCTCCATATAGATTACTGGGTCTTCACGAGATTCCGGACTTCACTATGGATGTTGGGTTTTGCTACTACATTGTCAATGTATGGGGCATTGGTGTCTACAGGTATTTCTATGTGGGAAAATGTTAACAGGGGCGTAGCTTCCTATAGGCATTGTAGGCACGTGCCTATGCATTTTCTTCAAACATTGAAGTGTGAAAATGTGAAAAATGCATTAAGAAAAGAAGAGTATGAAGGGGTGGAGGTGTATGATGTGCAGAACCCCATCGTATATGTAAATAAGTTGGTATTTCATTAATTGACAAAAGAAGATTTACAGAACTGTACAAATATGTTCCTTTAATATTTCTCGTCAGTGCATGCCTCAGAATGCAGTAGCAGTGATATAGACTTTCAAATTGTTCGGCTTTAATAACAACCCCTTATCCAAATGGTGCCTACACATATATCAAGCTCAAAAAGCTACGCCCCTGGTTAAGAATCAGCTACACATAGCCATTGACCAACTTAGTTTTGCAGAATGAATGCACACATGCTATCTGCCATATATACTAAACATCTCCAAGTATAAACACAGAAGTGATATCAATTACACAAAGTACAAGTGAGAGAGACGATGGGCTCTGAACAAACTGATTCATCGTGGATAGTCGAGCGTTTGTGCTCCCGAAACAATATCTTGTAATGCTATCCCTAGTCAATGGCTCCAGTTACCTCCCCTGATATCCAATACTAGTACCAGATCATGGCTCCAGTTACCTCCCCTGATATCCAATGTTAGCACCAGATCATGGCTCCAGTTACCTCCCCTGATATCCAATACTAGTACCAGATCATGGCTCCAGTTACCTCCCCTGATATCCAATACTAGCACCAGATCATGGCTCCAGTTACCTCCCCTGATATCCAATACTAGTACCAGATCATGGCTCCAGTTACCTCCCCTGATATCCAATACTAGTACCAGATCATGGCTCCAGTTACCTCCCCTGATATCCAATACTAGCACCAGATCATGGCTCCAGTTACCTCCCCTGATATCCAATACTGGCACCAAATCATGGCTCCAGTTACCTCCCCTGATATCCAATACTAGTACCAGATCATGGCTCCAGTTACCTCCCCTGATATCCAATACTGGCACCAGATCATGGCTCCAGTTACCTCCCCTGATATCCAATACTAGCACCAGATCATGGCTCCAGTTACCTCCCCTGATATCCAATGTTAGCACCAGATCATGGCTCCAGTTACCTCCCCTGATATCCAATACTGGCACCAGATCATGGCTCCAGTTACCTCCCCTGATATCCAATACTAGCACCAGATCATGGCTCCAGTTACCTCCCCTGATATCCAATACTAGTACCAGATCATGGCTCCAGTTACCTCCCCTGATATCCAATACTAGCACCAGATCATGGCTCCAGTTACCTCCCCTGATATCCAATGTTAGCACCAGATCATGGCTCCAGTTATCTCAATACTAGCCCCAGTGTGTGGCTCCCGTTATCACCTGACATCCAATACTAGCCCCAGTCCATGGCTCCAGTTACCTCCTCTAACATTCAGACGTGAAATGAACATGACGATAATGAGCACATGTTAGTCTAATGCAATACAAACTTGCTTGGTAGGGAGTCAGTCACTGGGTATCATTTAAAAACATGGTCACATAGCAACAATAACCAACGGGTTTCTGTTCCGTAAAGAAAAATATTACAAGAACTTCTTTTGGACACTAATCGTTAGCCTGATAAATTGGAATCAGTTTGTTCGCACCCTAAGTATCTGTGCAATATTTAGGCTAATTCCACTGCAAACGGTAGAATATAAAACATACATTTATATTGTGAGAGCAACCAAAATATGTGTTCGTTATTATTCGCTATAATAATGATTCATTGGCAACACACTTTTTTCTAAATATCTAAATATATCGCCACAATACTGACCTTTGACCTCCAGAGGTATATCGCAGACTGCCTCACCGACCTCATTTGTGGCGACGCACGTGTATATTCCAGCATCCTCCGGGCTGGTGTCTTTGATCTCAAAGCAGTAAGTGTCCTCGTAACTCTCTATGTGGTATAGATCTATGTCGTCCAATGGTTTGTCATCCTTCTTCCAAATAACTGAATACAAAATCATTTATTGAATGTAGAAATACAGTCAAACCTCTATTAAGCAGCCAACTTGTATTAAGCAGCCAGTTACCACTTTCCCAATACATTCAAACCTGTGTTAGTGGTCACCTCCATTAAGCAGCCAACCTGTATTAAGCAACCAGTTTCCAGATTCCCAATTGGTTGTTTTATTATATATATTAGACCTCTATTAAGCAGTCACCTGTGCTAAGCAGCCACTTTCTCCGACTCCCTTGGTTGGCTGCTTAAGACAGCTTTGACTGTAGACATTATTATTATTATACCATTCTTATTGAGCGCCCTTATCAAATAAAGATTACACGTTCAAAAGTGCTTTACATAAACATGTAACATAATGCACATATAACAATCAAAAGATTACAAAATGTAGAATACAGGGTTAAAATGTTTGATAAAAGTGCTCTAGTCATGACTAACTATCTTAGTCTACCTCTGCCAAGCTGCTTATGTGCATTTTACTTTTATTTATCGTCGCCACCGGTTGTCAATATGAGCGACGCCTTAGTCATTTTAGATTTTGGAGGATAGTGTAATGATAGAGACAGAGACCCATTCGCTCAGGTTCGATCCCCCGTCTGACCCTAATAATAGTCTTTCAGATGGGATTTAACCGAGGTCTCGTGTCGTTGCAATACACTGTGCACGTAAAAGAACCAGAGGAGACTCTGGAATGGGTCTCTGTCTGTATCATTGTACTATGCTCCAAACTCTAAAATAACTAATCTCTACATGAGGCGTCGCTCATATGGACAACCGGTAGCGACGATAAATAAACGTAAACACACATACACACACATACTCTTCTTCATTGAAAAATGAACTGGAGGAGGTTTGCTATCTAGAACTTCTCTTGTTATGTACAGTCAAACCTGTGTTAGTGGTCACCTCTATTAAGCAGCCAACCTGTATTAAGCAGCCAGTTTCCAGATTCCCAATATGTTGTATTATTATACATTTCACCTGTATTAAGCAGTCACCTGTATTAAGCAGTCAACTGTGTTAAGCAGCCACTTTATGTGATTCCCTTGGCTGGCTGCTTAAGACAGGTGTGACTGTATACCGGTAGTTATATAGTTTTCATATCAATGTGCGCCAGTTTTACTGGGAGAAACACATTATTCTACTGTTAGAATCATATTTTCGAAACACCAGTAAATGTCTAGAACATATACTTACCCGTGGGACTAGGCATTCCTATGACCTTGACGAGGAACTGGGCTCGGTCGTGATCCCTTGTCACAACCTCAGTAGGAGACTTGATAATCTCTGGAGCATATGTTTCTTCTTTGTCTACAAGAAGATTTCATGTGTTAACTAGCAATGTTCTCTGAGACTCGACATCACATTGAAAAATACTAAAATAGTTCCTACTCTCCATTCATACTCACCTTGTAATTCTTACACAAATCTCAACTTTAACCCGTTCCTTCATAGAGATTTACGTTAATATACTATTATATCCCCATACAAACGACAGCCATTTAACCCTTTCCTTCATAGAGATTTAGGTTAATATACTATTATATCTCCATACAAACGACAGCCATTTAACCCTTTCCTTCATAGAGATTTAGGTTAATATACTATTATATCTCCATACAAACGACAGCCATTTAACCCTTTCCTTCATAGAGATTTAGGTTAATATACTATTATATCTCCATACAAACGACAGCCATTTAACCCTTTCCTTCATAGAGAACGTCATCTTCTTCCTGTAAGGCCATGCAAATATGACGACTACTCATGGTGTTTCAAAAGAAAACAACGTATCTGATTTCATGACAGTTTGTTTTATTTTTGCAAATATTACATTTTTCGTCCGAGCGAATATTCGTTGCCATCCCTAATCATTAGTAACGAGGAATCCCCATTCACACTGATCCCACAACCCCGCCTCCACATACATGCAAGTACACACCGATCCCATTTATTACTTACCATGTACAAAGAGTTCTGCTTTAGTAGTGGCAGTCCCAGCCTCATTCTTGGCTTCAGCCATGTATTTCCCATCATGCTCAGGAAGAACATCTATAATTAGTAACGAGGAATCCCCCTCATCACCAACTTCAATGGTGAATCTGTTGTCCTTCTTTGTGATTTCTTTGTCCTCCTTAAACCACAGGATGTCTGGTCTGGGGTTACCCTTGGCTTTACAGAAAAATGAAGCTTTGTCGCCCACGGTGGTTTCTATGGTTTGAATCTCAATCGTGAACTTTGGTGCTTCGAGTTTTTGTACTTCTTCCTTGGGTTTCTCTGTGTAACATAATAGAAATGTTTACTTAAGAAATAATATGTATCAACCGAAGGCGTGAGTGATATATTTCTACGGATAAGAACGACAAACGAGGGTTATTCTGCGATATACCACGGTTCATACTTATTATTTCGATTCTAACACGACTTACTTCTAATAATTTTAGACGAGAAAATTTCGAGTATTTTCTTCAAACGCCGTGCATTTGGCTTTTGAAATTTCCTCCCGCGTAAGGGGTGATGACGTTATTTTTTATGGAAAATATCAATCTAGTGCATAAATGAACAAAAGTTGTAACTGATCAATAATTTTATTTATTTTGTCAAATAAAACTGTACAGAATAGTAACTGAAACGTTACTTAACAGAAAAACAAGACAGACAAGAGATTATCTGATTCTAAAAATAGCTCACTTCCGCGAATTCCCACAGTTGTATTTACAAACATCACGTGACTTTCATTCATAAAACTTTACACGCATTGCATAAATGGAATAGCCAAAATATGGTGCGCGTGCAGCATAGTTCAAGGTAGGTATATCACAGAATAACCTGAGGTAGATTTTACTCTACAAGTATGTATGTTATTAGCTGAGCCGTGTTAGAATTGATAATAATGTGACACAGCTTGATTCACTCTAGCGCTGGGTTAATTTTGATTTGCTTATAATTTTAAAAACTTAAGAAATAATATTTGTCTTTCAGTCTTTCAGTTAGTTATTGGTAAATAAAACATGTGGGAATTGACCGTGCAGGCCGTAGTGGTTAATTCCGGCGGTCAGAACGACAAACAAATAATACGACTATAAAAAATGCAAATACAGATACTATCATGTTTGACATCCCATGCTAAACCATGTTTTATTGCAGATTTAAACACGGTAAATTCCTTCTTTAACGCAACAAACAAAATGCCGCCATGTTAAAATTATTCTTACCCTATCACATTCGTACAACGGCAACATAATGAAATAATTGCCAGGGTCTACTGTACTAGACATACCAGTTATGTTATATTGTTATATGTTATGTTATATTTCGGGTTTTACGCCTGCATCAGCACCATTTTCGGGCAGTTTACCTAACAACACCTTTTCTGGGCAGGCTCCAGCGGTTAACCAGTACTTGGCCAGTTAGTTTAATCTTAGTTCCATAGAACGTCCCGATACAAAACATATAACAAGAGATGCCCCAGTGATCTAATTATTGTGAAATACCGTAATAAGTTTTTAAATCATTTTTTACAGACAGACAGACAGACAGACAGACAGACAGACAGACAGACAGACAGACAGACAGACAGACAGACAGACAGACAGACAGACAGACAGACAGACAGACAGACAGACAGACAGACAGACAGACAGACAGACAGACAGACAGACGGAATACTTATGATGATAACCTTAACTAAAATGCATTGCTATGCTTGGTGATGTTTTTCCTTTAACTCTTTGCATGCTGGGTGATATTAAGTTTGTAAATAGTTCAAATAATTATAGCAGACGACAATTCATTAATATGTTTTTTTCTTATTTGTATCAGAAATCTCTGGAAATATGTCATAATGACACAATTCTAATGAAATTCCGTGACATATTTGACTGCTATATTCACAACTAGCGCGCAATGAGCTAAGAAATCATAAAGTGCTTACCTGTGACTTGTAGCTGTGCCGTGCACGTAGCCTTGCCGAGGTTATTCTCCACCTCCACCATGTACTCTCCGGCATCCTCCGGTACAATATCGGTTATCTCCAGGTGGTGGAGACTGTCCTCCTCGAAGATCATGTATCGACCCTCTTGCTGTAGCTCCTGACCGTTGTACAGCCATTTGATCTCCGGCTTCGGTTCACCTACAACTTCACAGTTCAAGTCTACCTGGTCACCTTCTTTAAGCTGCAAGATACATAATTATAGACATATCACTCTATAATCTTGTGCAACAACCTCGTCCAAACCACCGTCGACAACCTTGCTCAAACCACCATCGACAACCTCACACAAACCTCCGTCGACAACCTTGGCCAAACCACGTCAACAACCTTGCCCAAACCACGTCAACAACCTTGCCTAAACCACGTCAACAACCTCGGCCAAAACACCGTCGACAACCTCGGCCAAACCATGTCAACAACCTTGCCCAAACCACCATCGACAACCTTGCCCAAACCACCATCGACAACCTCGGCCAAACCACTTCAACAACCTTGCCCAAACCACCGTCGACAACCTTGCCCAAACCACCATCGACAACCTCACACAAACCTCCGTCGACAACCTCGGCCAAACCACGTCAACAACCTTGCCCAAACCACGTCAACAACCTTGCCCAAACCACTGTCGACAACCTCGCCCAAAGCACCGTCGACAACCTTGCCCAAACCACGGCAACAACCTCGGCCAAACCACCGTCGACAACCTTGCCCACACCACTGTCGACAACCTTGCCCAAACCACCGTCGACAACCTCGCCCAAAACACCGTTGACAACCTTGCCCAAACCACCGTCGACAACCTTGCCCAAACCACCGTCGACAACCTCGGCTAAATCCACCATCGACATCCTTGCCCAAACCACCGTCGACAACCTCGCACAAACCACCGTCGACATACTTATACTTTTTCATGATTTGCAATGCAACATAAACCAAGTACAGTACAGTTTCATTCCAAAATGACATAAGTATCTTTCTTCGATTTATAGAAGCTTAAAATTAGCTTTTTCCACCCAAAGGTTGGCCCTTGACTTATGCTCGAGATCGACTAATAACCGGGAATATACGGTAGTCATTTTATTTTTTGGAGGATAGTGCAAGGATAGTGCGAGGATAGTGCAAACAAGATACAGAAGACATTCCAAATCAGAAACATCGCTGGTTGTGTTACATGCCCCGTGTATAACACCAATACATGACACCTCGGTTTATAATCCTATCTGTCCGGTGTATAGCACCGATACATGATACCTCGGTTTATAGTCCTATCTGTCCGGCGTATAGCACCGATACATGATACCTCGGTTTATAGTCCTATCTGTCCGGTGTATAGCACCGATACATGAGACCTCAGTTTATAGTCCTATCTGTCCGGTGTATAGCACCGATACATGAGACCTCAGTTTATAGTCCTATCTGTCCGGTGTATAGCACCGATACATGAGACCTCGGTTTATAGTCCTATCTGTCCGGTGTATAGCACCGATACATGATACCTCGGTTTATAGTCCTATCTGTCCGGTGTATAGCACCGATACATGATACCTCGGTTTATAGTCCTATCTGTCCGGTGTATAGCACCGATACATGAGACCTCGGTTTATAGTCCTATCTGTCCGGTGTATAGCACCGATACATGATACCTCGGTTTATAGTCCTATCTGTCCGGTGTATAGCACCGATACATGATACCTCGGTTTATAGTCCTATCTGTCCGGTGTATAGCACCGATACATGAGACCTCAGTTTATAGTCATATCTGTCCGGTGTATAGCACCGATACATGAAACCTCGGTTTATAGTCCTATCTGTCCGGTGTATAGCACCGATACATGAGACCTCGGTTTATAGTCCTATCTGTCCGGTGTATAGCACCGATACATGAGACCTCAGTTTATAGTCCTATCTGTCCAGTGTATATCACCGATACATGATACCTCGGTTTATAGTCCTATCTGTCCGGTGTATAGCACCGATACATGAGACCTCGGTTTATTGTCCTATCTGTCCGGTGTATA
This sequence comes from Archivesica marissinica, assembly GCA_014843695.1. Classification (NCBI taxonomy): domain Eukaryota; kingdom Metazoa; phylum Mollusca; class Bivalvia; order Venerida; family Vesicomyidae; genus Archivesica; species Archivesica marissinica. Next base: position 5,401,020 of record CM026392.1, read on the forward strand.
GCCCTATACATGAAACCTCGGTTTATAGTCCTATCTGTCCGGTGTATAGCACCGATACATGAGACCTCGGTTTATAGTCCTATCTGTCCGGTGTATAGCACCGATACATGAAACCTCGGTTTATAGTCCTATCTGTCCGGTGTATAGCACCGATACATGAGACCTCAGTTTATAGTCCTATCTGTCCGGTGTATAGCACCGATACATGAAACCTCGGTTTATAGTCCTATCTGTCCGGTGTATAGCACCGATACATGATACCTCGGTTTATAGTCCTATCTGTCCGGTGTATAGCACCGATACATGAGACCTCGGTTTATTGTCCTATCTGTCCGGTGTATAGCCCTATACATGAAACCTCGGTTTATAGTCCTATCTGTCCGGTGTATAGCACCGATACATGAGACCTCGGTTTATAGTCCTATCTGTCCGGTGTATAGCACCGATACATGAAACCTCGGTTTATAGTCCTATCTGTCCGGTGTATAGCACCGATACATGAGACCTCAGTTTATAGTCCTATCTGTCCGTGTATAGCACCGATACATGAAACCTCGGTTTATAGTCCTATCTGTCCGGTGTATAGCACCGATACATGAGACCTCAGTTTATAGTCCTATCTGTCCGGTGTATAGCACCGATACATGAGACCTCGGTTTATAGTCCTATCTGTCCGGTGTATAGCACCGATACATGAGACCTCGGTTTATAGTCCTATCTGTCCGGTGTATAGCACCGATACATGAGACCTCGGTTTATAGTCCTATCTGTCCGGTGTATAGCACTGATACATGAGACCTCGGTTTATAGTCCTATTTGCCCGGTGTATAGCACCGATACATGAAACCTCGGTTTATAATCCTATCTGAAAGATTGTTAATATTATTAGGGTCAGACAGGGGATCCAACCACGAACACCTCTCTTATTTCGAGATGCCAGAACAAATATTTGTATATGCTCCACCATCTTGTGTTACACTTCAATGAACATAATTTTATATGATTAGTTTAGTTCATTCAAATTTATTTAGCTCGATTGCGAAACAAGTTATTATAACTTATATTAATTACTGTCAAGACCTCATTCCTGATGGAATCCATCGCCAGGGAGAGAGAAGAGGCAACGTGGAATTTAAATGCCTTGCCTAAGGGCACAATCGTAATGGATGATTGGCACAATGTCTAGTGAAGCTTTTAGCTTTCATTTCAATCCACTTGTATTTATTGTGTACATAATTATTTGTAGTAAATTATGTTATATAATGTCGAATAAATATGTTTAAACCAAGTGAACAACTTACAGTTTGGGTTTTTATCTTGAGGACAAACTCGGGTCTCTTGCCTTCTGGTTTAACAACAGCAGTAGTCTCCTCCTTCTTGACCTCTTCAGTGTCTGGAAGTAGAAAAGTACATAAACTCTTCATTAAGAGAAGAGGAGATAATACACTAAAAACAAAATGATGTTCATATTCAGCAAATTAATCAACTTTCAATTGAAAGCTGAAAATGAGGTACTAGGCCAAATGGCGCTCTCAAATGAACAAACTACCATGCACCCAATGCTATAAGCGAGTTCAAATTATTATATTTTTAAATACAACTTTATATAATATTAGGGTTTATTCTAGGAGTGGAAAAAATAGCAGAGTGGGACAGAAAATGGACAGGGTGGGTCAGAAAATGGGCAGGGTGGGTCAGAAAATGGGCAGGGTTGGTCAGAAAATGGGCAGGGTTGGTCAGAAAATGGGCAGGGTGGGTCAGAAAATGGGCAGGGTGGTCAGAAAATGGGCAGGGTGGGTCAGAAAATGGGCAGGGTGCATTTTGAGCCTGAAAAGAGGTGTGGCAGGGAGTATTTTGGTGTTAGTCCCTAGAAAATTTTGCAAACTTATGGTGATTGATCAAAGAGGCAGTACATATTGATGAATTGATGGTTTGCCCGGAGGCTTATATCAAAAATAAAATTTAAAATAACTTAAAGGTAAAAAAGGTGGGGTAAAGGACAAAAGGGCTGGGCTAAAAAAGGGCTGGGCTAAAAAAAGGGATGGGCTTGGGTGGCCTACCATTCAACTTTAGAAAAAACCTTAAATATATAGTCTGTTTTTGACAATGATAGTACTGGACACAAGAACAGTAAAACACAATAAATCCCTCATCTTATTTATTTCAAATTTAAAAAAAACAAACATTATTAATCCAAATAATTGTGTCCAAAAATGTTATTTTTAAAACGGTTTAATAAATATCGCTTAAAACCTACCATTTCTGTTTAGATACTGCAGAACGATATCTTCAATTCTTACGTTACAATATATGGTAACATAAACTTTACTGCGACTGCCGCAGCTCGACACCATTATTATATCTTCATTCATATCCATGCAAACTCACGATCAAATCACATTTTTAAAATTTATTTTTCTACATGTACAGTAACTGTTACGAAAGCAGTAAAGATATATGTGAACTCGGTACCAAATCTCACTTTTATTCCTGAAATTAATTAACGCAAAACAAAATAAACCTGTCCTGTTATTTACTGCAGATTTAAAAGAAAATTGTTATTATTAATCCAGATGTTCACGAAATACTAATGATTAATTTATCCAGGTGCTTTATTTGTATTTTATTTAATCCTATAGCATGAACTGCATACTGCATTACCGGTATATATGAACACTAAAACATAGAAATGAAGTCTTCATGTGTCAATTTACTGATCATTATTTCAAAGTTTCTGTCAATATTCTAAAATAAGTTATGTTGTCAAAATAACTAAATATGGTACACTAATTTCCACACGTATTACTGTCCAAATATCACACTTGATTTCAGTTTTATTCCAATTTAATATCTTAATTAATCCATATTACAGCATGGTGTTCGTCTCCATTCAAGATCAAGAATAAATGATATTATCAAATAGAAAGGAATTCTTTAATCTTCGAAAATAAGGATAAAATAACCAAAACATGTCTAGCATTGTTATTATCCATTCCACTTTAACCCATTCAACCCCAAGTAACTGACATGGACTGGTGCGTGATATTTTCAGACCAATAAATTAATAAGAAAATTACCTTTGGACCAGTTCATTTATCAAAATGGGTAATTTTATCTAAAAATAGTAATAATTATTACTGGCAAAAAAGTGCAGATCCTGATGAGACGGCTCGTCATGAGCCGGCTCATCTGGATCTACACTTTTCATAAGCCTATTTAGAGGCCTGTGGCGTTGAAAGGGTTAAGCAAGATATTTTTGTATATATCACCAATGGCATTGTCAATTCCATTGGCCCTATATCAGAATTGTTATTATCAATTCCATTCCACTTTCAGGAAACTATTTTTGGATTGGTCCTATATCAGAATCGTCATTGTCAATTCCATTCTACTTTCAGAAAATTATTTTTGAATAATTCACAATTGTCATTATGTCCATTGCACTTTCAGACTGATATTTTGGTATATAAACCAGTAATTTAACTGTCGGAGTAGAACTACGGTATATTAGTGTATGTGTAGGCATGATAGAGTTACATATATCTCTATTTAGTTAGCAATGAACAGACAAGAAAGAAAAGGATAAATTTCAAAAAACCATGATTTTCACTTATTTCTTTGTTTGCCTCTTATCACTTTTATCACTGTAAATACATTCAAAGTTTCCGAGTTGTGAAGAGTCCATTTAACACAGTTGATTAACCAAATAAAACAATGCCATTTTTACCTTTTCTTTTTATCGCTTCATCTTGATAACAAAACTGTTTGTTTTTGTTAAAATGTTGAAATTTGTTCTATTTCTAAACGGTTTTATTTGTATTGTCAAGAACGGAAAGTTCATTTGCTCTCATGTCATATTCCTGTTCATATAATTATACCGGTAAATGAAATTTCACTCTTAACTTGAGGGAGATTTTTAAATTTATAATTTGAGTGGGCTGCTAACTTGAGGGTTATATTTTAACGTGAGGGCAGTCTTTAACTACAATACCATCCTTAACTGTATTGTGGTTTTAATTTGAGAAGGGCAGTTCTTGAAGAATTCTTGAAAACTAGTTTCCCCATTGAAGTTGTAAGAACATTTTATAGTATGTTCTATTTTATATTCTAACACGACCCAGCTAATAACATACATACTTGTAGAGTAAAACCTACCTCAGGTTATTCTGCGATATACCTACCTTGAACTATGCTGCGCGCGCACACCGTGTTTTGGCTATTCCATTTATACAATGCATGTAAAGTTTTATGAATGAAAGTCACGTGATGTTTGTAAATACTACCGTGGGAATTCGCGGAAGTGAGCTATTTTTAGAATCAAATAATCTTTTGTCCGTCTTGTTTTTCTGTTTAAGTAACGTTTCAGTTACTATTCTGTACAGTTTTATTTGACAAAATAAATAAAATTATTGATCAGTTACAACTTTTGTTCATTTATGCACTAGATTGATGATTTCCATAAAAAATAACGTCATCACCCCTTATGCGGGAATTAATTTCGAAAGCCAAATGCAGCGGAGTAGCACGGCGTTTGAAGAAAATAATCCTTTGATTCTCGTCTAAAATTATTAAAAGTAAGTCGTGTTAGAATCGAAATAATAAGTATCAACCGTGGTATATCGCAGAATAACCCTCGTTTGTCGTTCGGTATTATTTCTTAATTAAAGTTTGTATAATTTGCATAAAGTGCTGTACTGTATTTACAACTTGAATGCTGATACTGACAGTAAATAACATAGCCATAGCTTTCGGTTTTAATCCTTTTTCATAAAGTTTGTAAATATTTGTGTAAATTGTACATTTGTATAATTATGCTATATCATTGTTTGAAGTAAACTATGTTTAAACTAAATAACATTTGAAGTTACAAAATGTAAGCATTCCTAAAAACTAAATTGCAAAGATGCTAAAAAATTGAATCATTCATCAAGTGTCTGTGAATATACATGAACTAGGAGAAATTGTTTCCTACCTTCTGGTATCAGGCTTTTCTTCTTAGGAACTGAAAAAGTAATTATGAGGGTGCATTATACATGACGTAAAAAAATATTTTTATTATGAAACAATGAACAAATGATTCTGGTAAATTAATTTAAATTTATATATATATAAAACAAGATAGTTAACTCCTATGCATTCAATAAGTAATTATTCAGAGTTTCTTCCCTTTATATTGAATATACTGAAAAGCGACATTACATTGCAAAAGCAAATAAAATGCATTTGTTCACGTATAAATGCATTGCTACTACAAATACTTCTGAATACATTAACAATGTTTTTGTGGATTGAAAGTATGATTTCATATAACGGTCATCCATGCTCCTGAATTGACGTTTGTTTGTCATCGGAGTCAATACTAAGCGCAAGATAATGTCGAGTTAATTTAACTAAGAATAGTCTACAAATAAATAAGCACAAATGTGAGATATAACGGTAAATCTGTACCATAAATCGTGTTATTCAGGATACACTAGTTGTATTACGCACAAATTATACCATATAATAGGAAAATACATTCTGTAGAAATTTGTGTTTTCACTGATGTAGTGTCGCTTTAATTATATATCTTCAAATATGTGTTTTGTCAAATTAAAGAAGAATTCATTAGAATGGAAGATTGACATTAATTAAAAAACCATCCCTAGAGAAATCATTAATGGTATAGTCATGTTCAGAAAGACAAATTAAGTGTTTTTGGTGTTTTACGTTTATTTATCGTCGCTACCGGTTACCCATATGAGCGACGCCTCCTGAAGATATTAGTCATTTTAGATTGTTGGAGGAGAGTGCAATGATACAGACAGAGACCCATTTCAGAGTTGCCTCTGGTTCTTTTACAGTGTACAGCACCGATACAAGTCCTCGGTGGAGACCTGCGATCCCTGGATTACCAGTCCAACGTGTTAACCACTGAACAATAGATCCGTCTGTGCAAATTGAGTATAGTATGGTGATATTCCATTTATATGCCAGCAACCTTAATACAACATATTACTGTACTTACTCGGCTATAAGACAGGATTTTTATCACTAGATTACTACTAGATTACAACATATTACTGTACTTACTCGCCTATAAGACAGGATTTTTATCACTAGATTATGACCTCACAGCTTCCCGTCTTATAAGCAAAGTGATAAATAATTTAAAATTTTTATTTTTATAAATCAGTTTGTTACGATCAATAATTGATGACCGTATATTGAAATAACTCGAACCAAATAACTTATAACAAAAGCATAGACTTTCATAGCTCTGTCCATAAACTGAACTTGTCAATACCATTTTTGCAGATACAATGTATTGTTGTACATTTTTTACTTACAGTATTTAATTAATTTGTTTGGTCTTTATTTCAACCTGTCTTATACTATGCAAAATACCACCGATTTAAGACTAAAGTTGGGGGGGGGGTCATCTTATTGCTGTGATCGTAGGCAAGTGTGTACGGTAAATGTGATTCACTCGCAATAATTTCTTTGCTATTATAATTTGTTATCAATATGAAGCGTGTAAAGGCTACTAGGGGATGTGCTCCTACCCCTACTAGTCACTGGACGGGACAAATAAATGGGTTTCCCCCTTTTTGAGGCCTGAAACAAAACGATTTGTAAAATAGTGAAACGGAACTAGAGACCGACAAATGAAAATAAAACTATCCTAGTTCAAATAAACGTTATATCATTTTCAAATCTATTAAAAATGTTAAAAACGTTTTGTAAACAGAACTAGAGAGACCGACAAACGAAAATAAAACTATCCTAGTTCAAATAAACGTTATATCATTTTCAAATCTATTAAAAATGTTAAAAACGTTGGATTTTTGTGTACACCTGGTAACATGTAGCATTACACGATAAAAACATTCTTGGAACAGGAATATAATGCTAAAATAATAACAATCTTATATAACAAAACACAGGCTTGCTTAAAGTTGAATAACATCGCACAAACCATTATTTTGTTTCTGTTGCTAATAATTAAAAACAGTTGTACAATAGTAATAGGAAATTATTTTCTATAGAAATGTCCTGTTTTTCAGATTGTTTAGTCATTTTCTATAGAAATGTCCTGTTTTTCAGATTGTTTAGTCATTTTCTATAGAAATGTCCTGTTTTTCACATTGTTTAGTCATTTTCTATAGAAATGTCCTGTTTTTCACATTGTTTAGTCATTTTCTATAGAAATGTCCTGTTTTTCACATTGTTTAGTCATTTTAAGCATACATGAAATGAAGATAATAATTATATGAAAATGTTAGAGACATACCTGATGCTAGGATGGGTTAGAATGATGGATGAACGTACGTGTGATGATCTACTCTACATGGTACCCATACATTGGAGAGAGAAAAGACGTGCTATACAACAATATATACGGTACAAGGAAAACATGAATTCACCATATATGTTACAAAATTGAAGAAGATGATGATGATGATGATGATGATGATTGCAAAACATGATGATGACGATTCGGAAACTAAAAGTGAAGCAACTAATTATGTTGGCAAGTTATTAAGGTGATACAGTAAAAATATTACATGCAAAAAGAAAATATAAACGTAACACATCCATAATGTATATACAAAACATAAACATTACCCATGCATTAGCAACAACTATTTACCGTGTGATTTAACCACCCTGACTCTCCGATACCACAATCAATAGATATAACGCAAAAAACATTTCAATAACCCAGCAAATTTACTTTTTTAACAAGTCACCGATTAATCACATGAATTACAGTCAAATCTGTCTTAATTAAGCAGCCAGCCAAGGGAACCACATAAAATGGCTGCTTAGCACAGGTAACTGCTTAATAGGTGTCTAATTTATAACAAAGTAACATATTAGGAATCTGAAAACAGGCTGCTTAATGCAGGTTGGCTGCTTAATAGAGGTGACCATTAACACAGGTTTGACTGTAGTTTGTATGGGAATCACCATCCATCCGAATATTACACACGTGTAGTATAAGACATCGAATCATGTGACTTGTATATCTCGATTCCAGTTAATGTAGTTTCACATGTCTTCAACAATTTTATTTTTATGTCTATACAAATTTATTTTAGCTCGACTGCGAAACAAGTTCTTATAACTTATATTAATCACTCTCGAGACCTCATTCCTGATGGAATCCATCGCCATGAGGGAGAGAGAAGAGGCAACGTGGAATATTAAATGACTTGCCTAAGGGCACACTCGTAACGGCTCCAGCAGGGGTTCGAACTCCGGACCTTTCGCACCTAAAGCGAACTTGCCTTTTAAGCTTTGTTGAATATATTATGTACTTGGGAATTACTTTACAAGGGGCATAATGCACGCACGAGTGTATAGTTAGGCCACTGAATCTAGCGGGACCGTGGGAAAAGATTATATAATGGTGTAAAGGCTGTTGTTCACATGATAAAGAAAATTTGTAACTCGTCCTTCATTTCATATAAACTTGTATTAAACTCATCAAGATGAAATGTAATTAACTCTTTGCATGCTGGGTAAAATAAAAGCTATAAATATTTCAAATAATTTTAGCAGACGACAATTTAATTAATGTGTTTTTCTTATTTGTACATGTACATGTAACTGAAAACTTTGGACATATGTTATGGAATTTCCTTAGAATTGTGTCGTGGTTCGCAACGACACATTTCTAAGGAAATTACATGACATATTTGTTTGCTATGTTCACCGCTGGAATGCAATGAGTTAAACTCGCCAGAAAACCATTAGAGCAACGAATAACGTTGACTTGTGGATGAACATTTAATTATAGTATACAATAATTTATAAAAGTTTGTAAAACCAACATGAGTCATCTCGCCCATCTGTCCCTGTATCAGTGATACAGTGTGGTACCCCCTCTTCAATCCTATGCTATATACTATGATTGATTGTTCAGTCATTTCTGATTAGTTTTATGGGCCCCTGGACTGATTTTAATCACATTAATTCAATATTAATATACGGAATGTCAACAATTCGTGTAGTTATAGTATATAAATAACCCCGACTCTCCGGGGTGAGAGGTGAAGCAGTTTAAGGCCAAAATTATCTTTCGTTTTGTTGAACCTTGCCGGCCCATTCGGAAAGTTATTGATCAGGGGCCGATTTCATGAAATATTTGTGTGTGTGTGTTTTACATTTATTTATTGTTGCTACCGGTTGCAAAAATGAGCGATGCCTCATGAAGATATTTAACAATGGCAAATTCTTTGCATATACATACAAAATGCTGAGCCATGTTACAATATTATCGTCTTGTTTGTGTGTGTTTTTGTGTTTATTTATCGTTGCTACCGGTTACTCATTTGAGCGACGCCTACTGAAGAGATTAGTCATTTGAGATTTTTGGCGGATAGTGCAATGATACAGACAGAGACCCATTCCAGAGTCTCCTCTGATTCTTTTACGTGCACAGTGTAAAGCACCGGCACGAGGCCTCGGTTTAAAGTCCCATCGGAAAGACTGTTAATTTTATTAGAGTCAGACGGGGGATCGAACCTGCGATCCCTGGGTTACCAACGTGTTAACCACTGAACTACAGTGGTGTGAATGTGGGTGTTTTATCATATAAGATGTGGAAAGAGTGGAGTGCATGGCTCCTAGCTATGAGGTATTAAATGGTTTACTTAGGGCTATGAAAGGATGGGACAGCTCCCTAAGGGCTGAGCAATGGCAGAGTAGCTGCCTTAGGATGCAACGGCTCCTAAGGGTGAGAAATGGCAGCAGCTACCTAAGGGCTTTTAGCTTTTCTCTCAGCACAGCACAAACAGCAGAGAGAAAACATGTTAGAAATAAGACACATCAAAGATATGCAATAGTCCACCATTTGAAATTCAGAGGTCCTGTGTCAGAGGTTATAAAAAAATTCTCAGATCTCAAGTGATTTGATTGGTTGATTCTGAGTGTTACTGTCAGCTGAACCAATCAGACGCTTGCGACTGAGTTTGAGATTGGAGAAAAGTTTTATAACCTCCAGGCCTGGCTCCAAGGTTATAAAACTTTTCTCAGATATCAAACTTAAGCTAAAGTGATCTGATTGGTTGATTCTGAGTGTTAGTGTCAGCTGAACCAATCAGACGCTTGCGACTGAGTTTGAGATAGGAGAAAAGTTTTATAACCTCCAGGCTTAGGTCTTTAAATAATTTCAATACAAATTGCAAATGGATTAAATTACCGGAGTGATATAATACTGTTATTTAAGATACATTGTACAACATTGTACATGTACATGTATATTGCATGGCGTAACCATGTACTTTGGTTATAATTGTGTGTGTATATTTATTCTAAAATATTAAAATATTAAGAGAGCTTTATGGAAGCTCCCCTTGTAGTCAAACAACTGTTCTTGATTTTATCTATAGAGACATTTAGCATTGCTTGGTAGAGGAGAAACACACATTTGATTGGCCTAAGCCGGAGCCGAACAAAGACCGGATAACATTAAATATTCTATATTCACATTAAACTAATACCCTAACACTCTGTATATATATAATCTTGTTTCTGGTTTTTGATATGTGTAAATATTTGTACAAACTGTAGAATATAGGGAAATAGAATAGGTTTAACTCTTTCAACCCCACAGGCCTCTAAATAGGCTTATGAAAAGTGTAGATCCAGATGAGCCGGCTCGTAACGAGCCGTCTCATCAGGATCTGCACTTTTTTGCCAGTAATAATTATTACTATTTTTAGATAAAATTACCCATTTTGATAAATGAACTGATCCAAATGTAATTTTGTTATTAATTTATTGGTCTAAAAATATCATGGACCAGTCCATGTCAGTTACTTGGGGTTGAAAGGTTTAAACTAAAATAATACCCCAAAATAAATGACATTAATGTATACGGTACTTCAAGTGAGCTCTATCTCAATTTAAGCACAATATGATTTAGTTTATACAGATTAGCTCGATTGCGAGACAAGTTCTTACAACTTATATTAATCACTTTCGAGACCTCATTCCTGATGGAATCCATCGCCACGATGGAGAAAGAAGAGGCAACGTGGAAATTAAATGCCTTGCCCAAGGGCACAATCGTAACGGCTCCAGCGGAGCTCGTACTCCTGACTTTTCGCACCTGGAGTGAACGCTATCACGACTTCAAATATGATTTGATACAATATTACTCGGTATGCCACAACAACATTTACATTCATTTCTATTTCCCCGAGATCTGTATTTAAGCAAAATACAAAGACTTAATTGTAACAACTCTTCCATAACATGATAAGCGATCCACATGTTATTTATAAGGATGCATTCATTCTTAACATACCATGATATTTGGTACAGTTTACTATTTGGGATGTATGACTATTTGGGACATTTAACTATTTGGGACATTTAACTATATGGGATGTATGACTATTTGGGACATTTAACTATTTGGGACATTTAACTATATGGGATGTATAACCCTTTGGGACATTTAACTATATGGGATGTATAACCCTTTGGGACATTTAACTATTTGGGACATTTAACTATTTGGGACATTTAACTATATGGGATGTATAACCCTTTGGGACATTTAACTATATGGGACATTTAACTATTTGGGACATTTACTATTTGGAACATTTAACTATTTTGGGACATTTACTATTTGGTACATTTTACTGTTTGGGATGTATAACTATTTGGAACATTTAACTATTTGGGACATTTAACTATTTGGGACATTTAACTATTTGGGACATTTAACTATTTGGTACATTTAACTATTTGGGACATTTACTATTTGGAACATTTAACTATTTTGGGGCATTTACTATTTGGTACATTTTACTGTTTGGGATGTATAACCCTTTGGGACATTTAACTATTTGGGACATTTACTAGTTGGTACAGTTTACTATTTGGGATGTATAACCCTTTGGGACATTTAACTATTTGGGACATTTACTAGTTGGTACAGTTTACTATTTGGGATGTATAACCCTTTGGGACATTTAACTATTTGGGACATTTACTATTTGGGACATTTACTAGTTGGTACATTTAACTATTTGGGAAATTTACTATTTGGGACATTTACTATTTGGTACAGTTTACTATTTGGGATGTATAACCCTTTGGGACATTTAACTATTTGGGACATTTACTATTTACTATTTGGACATTTACTATTTGGGACATTTACTAGTTGGTACATTTACTATTTGGTACAGTTTACTATTTGGGATGTATAACCCTTTGGGACATTTAACTATTTGGGACATTTACTATTTGGTACAATTTACTATTTGGAATGCATAACTCGGTTGGGACATTTAATTATTTGGGACATTTACTATTTGGTACAGTTTACTATTTGGGAAGTATAACCCTTTGGGACATTTAACTATTTGGGACATTTACTAGTTGGTACAGTTTACTAGTTGGTACAGTTTACTATTTGGGATGTATAACCCTTTGGGACATTTAATTATTTGGGACATTTACTATTTGGTACAGTTTACTATTTGGATGTATAACCCTTTGGGACATTTAACTATTTGGGACATTTACTAGTTGGTACATTTTACTATTTGGGATGTATAACCCTTTGGGACATTTAACTATTTGGGACATTTACTATTTGGTACAGTTTACTATTTGGTACAGTTTACATTTGGGATGTATAACCCTTTGGGACATTTAACTATTTGGTACATTTAATTATTTGGGACATTTAATTCTTTGGACATTATTTGGGACATTTGGGATAATTTGCTTTTTGGGATTTTTAACTCTTTATTTTTCACACAGGAAAATCCAGAAAAGTCATCAACAAATTCGAAGTGCCTGACACACCCAAAACGTTGTAATACCCAACCTCCCATCCCTCCTGTATGATCAAATAGCATTTGTATAAAATGGTTACGAGTTTTGTCTTTGTAACACACACTAGAATTAATACAAAGCAATTATATAGATCACTACACAAATTAGCATAAACTGTACCATATAATAGCAACTAATATGGATCAAACACCACCTGTCAAAAGTATGTTCCCATAAAAGTAGATATAGACTATACATCTAGTGTCAAATAAATAACTATGCATTCATTAACGGCAATATACATCATACTCATGAATATTCATCAGTACACACTAGGACACTCCTCTCAACCAATCAGAACTTCCCATTCTGCCCATGATATAACAAGGGTCAAAGGTCAGCATTTATAAGCATAATACGGCTTGCTCCCTCCCTTGGTTGTTCACATTGACTTCAGACTACATTGTTGTAAGGCTATCAGGCTTGTACTACAAGCTATTCAACAAAACAAATTAAATTAGCCTATCGCAGAGACACGAAGGCATGTTTTAATAGCAGTTTTTCTTTTTGTGGAATATTATACGACAATATCGGGATAGAACGATCAATGGGACTTTGCTCTTCGATCATTCAAATACAAATGCTGAGAAATATTTCAAACATATTAAATTTTGAACATTGACAGCTTGAAAACTTCGGATGTCAAGCATGGAATATACGATTCTATTGTTAACATTTTATCTTCAATATTATCCAATTTGTCACGGGTTAACTAGGAGGCCTAAGATGAGTATGTGCGGTTAATTATTTCAATAGCGGTATTTAAATACTTGTGTGAATGCGGAGATAGTCTCTATGTATGTAGATCTAGCTGGTTTAAATATGTATTTACTCTACTTAACGTTTTAAAAACCAGCTTGTCTTTAAATGTTTGAAGTGGTTATTCTTTCTTACAAACACAATTATATGAAGTAACAATTGGGTGGGTGAGGGTGAAGGGGTGGACGAGGGTGAACGAGGGTGAAGGGGTGGACGAGGGTGAAGGGGTGGACGAGGGTGAAGGGGTGG